>JAJPUD010000174.1:0-13283 GCA_023553655.1 Myrmecobius fasciatus
TATGACTAGTGAGCTTCAATTTGGAAAGGACCCAAGAGTTAAGCTGTAACTAGGGAGAGATATCTGGACTTAGTCTTGAGGGGTTGGAAATAGAACTCATACTCCTTTGACAGCTAGAAATAATTGAGGTCACTCCTTAATTAGTAAGAATAATTAGTTAAAATTAGGAGCTACATGGGCGTGTGCTTAGGTAACCTTGAAAATTTGCTATCCTCACCACTACCACTATTGATCTTCTCAATCTTAAAGTATACTGAAGATTTTCTTATGTCTTTCCCCAACAGCAACTAAATTTACCTTGAAAAGTTGATTTAGGGATGTTCCAGATGATTTAACCTAAGTGCATGTTACAATTCTGCCCCTGAGAAACCAATCTGTCTATTGCCATTAGAGGACTATAGTGGGCAAAGTTGGGGGGTCTGGAGTGGTGGGGCATTTTTAGGCTTAGGATGAAAGTTATTTCTCTAAATGGTCTCCAGAGATTATTTTTTATAAACAATGCAGGACTGATTTATTCCTATCTTGCTTTGTCTTTGGGTGATTAGACCACAGTGAACTGAGGCATTCTTTAAAAAAAGAACAACACAAAAATACTTATTAGATGTATCAGTAGGACTATTAATCATCACATGTTAAACCAGTTTATCTGGAATTAGAAGGATGGCACTTACCCTCTGCTGTTATCTTAAAGAAATCTTGAGTATCCATTTTTTTTTGTATTTCTATGTCTATCAGATGGTCAGGGGAAAATATGGTATGGAGAGTATAATTGGAAGAGGGACACCAAGAATAGTGTTTGGCTGATTTCAGTGTACAACAAAACTTTGGTGTCCTTCAGTCTTGTCTCATTTTTGTGCCCTTCTCTATTCCTCTTCTTTCCTCTTTCCATCCCTCTCCTACTTTAAATCTCTCTGTTTCCTTTTCACTTCTTTCTCCATCTTCCTCCTCCTCTCTCTCTTTCTCCCAGAGCCTTCTTTCTCTTTCTGTCTCTCATCTTTTTTTTTTTCCTGAGGCAATTGGCGTTAAGTGGCCTGCCTAGGGTCACACAACTAGGAAGTGCTAAGTGTTTGAGGTTAAGTTTGAACTCAGGTCCTCCTGACTTCAAGGCTGTTGCTCTCCCACTGTACCACCTAAATGCCCCCTTTTTCTTTCTCCTTACCCTTCTCTTCATCCTCTCATCCTCTTTCTACCTCTTCATCTTATCTTGTTTCTTTCCTCTTCGTTTTCTCTTCTATTTCTCTTCCTCTCTTACTTTTTCTCACTCTCACTCTCTTTCCCTTTCCTTTTTCCTTTTTTTCTCCATCTTTACTTTTTCCTGGCTTCTCTGTTCCTTCTGTCAAAGGTACCTGGTGCAACCTAGGGAATTGTTGGACAACTGGCTTCATTTATAGGTTATTAGGTTGGTGATCTTTGCTTTAAAATCACAAAATTATAGGTTCTGCAATGAACTTTTTACAAATGAAAAATAACATCCCCAGCACACATCTTGGAACATGACCTTGTACCCTGTGGTCAAGTATATCCTGTGTGTGGGAGAGACTTGTGGTTGCAGGGTGCTGAGCAATAAAATGAGATCAAGAGAAGAATGTGTGCTTGGACTATAGCACAGAATTATTTGTGCTCCCATACAGATGAGGTTACCAGATGTACATTTCCATACCTAAAGAGATTAAATCTTTTGTTTGTTATAGGTTCATTTTTACATTTTTAAAGTTTTGGAGGGAAGAAAAGCCTTTAAAATAAAAGTTCTTAATCTGATTTTTTTAATGTTTTAATAACTGTATTTCAATAAAACTGGTTTCCTTGTAATCCTATGTATTTTATGCATTTAAACACATAATTATGAGAATGCAGGTATTTCCTCCAACACTGCCCAAGGAATCCATGGCACAGAAAAAGTTAAAATACCTACCTTAGAGAGTTAAATCTGATGGTTTGGGCTTGAATTTGACAATGTTGTCAGATTAAGCCCAGGCCTTCTGACTCCTGATATATCAATCAATCACAAACATTTATTAAAAGCCTACTATGTGCCAGGTCCTGGGCATACTACTGAGGATGAGAGAGAGAAAAAAACAGAGAGAGACAGAGACAGAGATAGACACACAGAGAAACAGAGAAAGACAGAGAGAAACACAAACAGAAACAGAGAGACAGAAACAGAGAAGAGTAACAGAGAGTGAGAGAGACAAACAGAGAGATACACACACAGAGAGAAGACCATCTGTCTTCAAAGAGCTCACAATCTAATATATCTCTATTGATTTTTTCTTTTTACATACTTTATCTTCATACTTATAAAAGATGGATTTATAATCTAATACAACTTATATTTCTTATTTATAGCACAAATTTTGAATTTCTCAATTCAGAATAACTATGAAGTGTGTGTTGTAATGAAAAGAATATTGGATCTGGTTGCCACTCTGGTTTCAGTATTTTTCTATTTGTATATCCTGAGGCAATTGAGTCACCTCATCTATAAAATTCGAGGTTGGGCTAAACTTAGTATAGAAAATGACTGTAATAGAATGTTATTATTTCGTAAGAAATGATAAACAGTATCATTTCAGAAGAACATGGGAAGAACCATATGGAATGATTCAGAGAAAAGTGAGCAGAACCAGTAGAATATATGATAAAAATTACATTGTTTTTCTTTTTAATGAATATACTGTCATACTATTTTGTACCATTATTTGTTTTTTTCTTTGAAATTTTTTTCCTCCATAGTATTTTATTTTCCAAATATATGTAAAGATAGTTTTCAAGATTTATTTTTGTAAGACTATGTTCCACATTTTTCTCTTCTTCCTTCCCTTACCTCCTTCCTCCCCAACATAGCAAAGCAATCTGATATGGGTTATGCATGTACACTCCTTTTAAACACATTTCTATTATTTGTCATATAATACAAAAAATACAACAAAGACAAAAAAATCCTATGAGAAAGAAAAAGTAAACGAACAAAACAAAACAAAAAAGGTGAAAATTCTATGCTTCAATCCACATTCAGACTCCATAGCTCTCTTTCTGGATGAAGCTGGCATTTTCCATCCCAAGTCCATTGGAATTGTCTTGAATCACGGCATTGCTGAGAAGAACTAAGTCTATCAGAGTTGATCATCACATAACTTTGCTGTTACTGTGTATAATGTTCTCCTGGTTTTGCTCACTTGATTTAACATCAGTTCATGCAAGTCATTCCAGGCTTTTCTGAAATCACCCTGCTCATCATTTCTTATAGAACAATAATATTACATTGTATTTATATACCATAACTTATTCAGCCATCACCTAGTGGATATTCATCCATTCAATTTCCAATTACTTGCTGCTACAAAAAGAGCTGTTACAAACATTTTTGCACATGTGGAGCCTTTCCCTTCTTTTATAATTTCTTTGGGTGCATCAGTATTCTTTTTTTTTTTTAAAGTTGATTCTCTCCCTTTCTCCCTTTTCCCCTCTCTGAGATAGCAAGCATTTTGATGTAGATTATACATGTGCAATCATGTAAAAAAATTTCCATGTTAGTCATTTTGTACAAGAAAACTCAAAGGCAGAGACTCTTCTCTCTGTGGGTCTCTCTCTTTTGCATCCCTAGCACTTAGTATAGTGTCTGACATATATCGGGCTTTTAACATGCATGGAAGGAAAAAAGGAAAAGAAGAAAAAAGAAAAAAACAAAGAAAGAGAAATAGGGAAAGAGAGAGCAAGAGAAAGAGGGATGGAGGGAGAGAGGAGAGAGACAGAGACAGTGACAGAGAGACAGAGACAGAGACAGAGGGACACAGAGAGACAGAGTGAGACTGAGAAAAGGCTTCAGTTTCCATTAGGTCTTTCTTTGGATGTAGATAACATTTTGCATCATGAATCCTTTGGATTGTCTTGGATCACTGTGTTGTTAAGACATTCATTATTGTTCATCATGCAATGATATTGTTACTCTATACAACGTTCTCTTAGTTTTGCTCACTTCACTCTGCATCAGTTTATGTAAGTCTTCCCAGGTTTTTCTGAAATCATCCTATTCATTATTTCTTATAGCACAATAATATTCCATTACAGTCATATACACAATTTTTTTAGTCATTCCCTCATAATGGGCATCCTCTCAATTTTCAATTCTTCACCAGCACAAAGAGCTACTATAAATATTTTTGTACAAATAGATGCTTTACTCCTTTTTTGCTCTCTTTGGGATACAGACAAAGGATATACAATGTTTTATAACCCCTTGGAGGTTCCAAACTATTCTCCAGAATGGTTAGATCAGTTCATAACTCCACCAACAATGCATTAGTGTTCCAATTTCCCCACATTTCCTCTAACATTTATCATTTTCTTTTTCTGTCATATTAGCCAATCTGATAGGTGTAAGGTGGTACCTGAGAGTAGTTTTAATTTGCATTTATTTAATCAATAATAAAATAGAACATTTTTTCATATGACTAAATAGCTTTGTTTTCTTTTTCTGAAAACTACATGTTCATATCCTTTGATAATGTATCAGTTTTGGAATGACTTATAGTCTTATAAATTTGACTTAGTTTCCTAAATATTTGACAAATGAGGCTTTTATCAGAAATATTTGCCATAATTTTTTCAGTTTTCTCTTTTCTTTCTAATTTTATTTGCATTAGTTTTGTTTGTGCAAAACCTTTTTTATTTCTATTTAACCAAAATTATCCATTTTAAATTTAGAAATGTTCTCTATATCCTGTTGGTCCTAAATTCTTTCTTTATACAAATATCTGACACATGAATTATTTCTTGTTGTCCTATTTTTGCTTATGGTATCACCATTTATGTCTCAAGTACCCATTTTAATTTTATTTTGGTATAAGGTATAACATATTGGTCTATACTTAGTTTCTTCTGCCATACTGTTTTCCACTTTTTCCAGCAGTTTTTGTCAAATAATTAGTTTTTGCCCCCAAAACTTGAATATTTGGGTTTATCAAACACTAGATTGCCATGGTTATTTGCTATAGTGAATTTGTATACCTAATCTATTCCATTGATTCACCACTCTATTCCTTAGCCAGCACCAGATTGTTTTGAGAATTACTGCTTTATAACACAATTTAAGATCTGATATAGCTGGTTGCCTTCCCTCACATTTTTTTTCATTGATTTCTTTATATTTTTGATCTTTTGTTTTTCCAGATGAATTTTGGTATTATTTTTCTAGCTCTATAAAATAATTTTTGGGAGTTTGGTATGGCACTGAACAAGTAGATTAATTTAGATAGAATTGTCATTTTAATTATCTTGGCTCAGCCTACCCAAAAGCAATTAATATTTTTCCAAGTATTTAGATCTGTTTGTGTGAGAAGTATTTTATAATTGTGTTCCTATAGTTCTTGGGTTTGTCATAGATGGTTGACTCCCAAATATTTTATATTGTCAACAGTTATTTAAAATGGAATTTATCTTTCTATTTCCTGCTGCAGGACTTTTTTTTTTTGTAACATACAGAAATGCTAATTATTTATGTGGGCTTATTTTGTATCTTGCAACTTTTCTAAAGTTGTTAATTATTTCAACTAATTTTTCAGTTGGTTCTCTAGTATTCTCTAAATATACCATCTCAGATGTAACTCTTTTCAACAATGAGATGATTCAGTTCTGTTCCAATGATCTTGTGACGATGAGAGCCATATATACCCAGAGAGGACTGTGGGAACTGAGAGCGGATTACAACAGCATTTTCACTCCTTTTGTTGTGGTTTGCTTGAATTTTATTTTCTTTCTCATTTTTTTTTACTTTTTGATCTGACTTTTCTTGTGCAGCAAGATAATTGTATAAATATGTGTATCTATATTGGATTTAACATATATTTTTACCATGTTTAACAGATATTGGATCACATGCCATTTAGGAGAGGGGATATGGGGAAAGGGGGAAAAATTGGAACACAAGGTTTTTCAAGGGTCAATATTGAAAAAAATTATCCTTGCATATGTTTTGAAAATAAAAAACTTCAATAAAAAAGTATATCATCATATAAATTGCAAAGAGTCATAGTTTTGTTTTCTCACTGCTTATCCTAATTCCTTCAATTTCTGCCCTGCCTTTTATTGCTATAGGTAGCATTTCGAGTGCAATATTGAATGATAGCATTTATAATGGTTATCTTTGCTTCACCCTTGATTTTATTGGTAAGACTTCAAGCTTATTCCCATTACAAATAATGCCTGTTGATTGTTTTAGATACATATGATAGGTAATATGTATAACCTATCGTTTTATTCCTCTGCTCTCTAGTGTTTTTTTTTTTTTTTAGTAAGAATGAGTGTTGTATTTTGCCCAAGAATTTTTCTGCATCTGTTGAGATAACCATATGATTTCTGTTGGTTTTGTTACTGATATAGTCAATTATGTTGATAATTTTGCTAATATTGAACCAACCGTGCATTCTTATTATAAATTCCAGTTGGTCACAGTGTATGGTCATTGTGATATATTGCTATAATCTCCTTATTACTATTTTATTTAAATTTTTTTGCAACAGTATTAATTAAGGAAATTGGTCTATAGCTTCTTTCTCTGTTTGTGCTCTTCCTGGTTTAGGTGTCAGCACCAAATTTGGTAGAACTTCTTCATTTATTTTTCCAAACAGCTTATGGTATTGAAATTAATTGTTCTTTAGATTTTTGGTAGAATTCATTGTGAATCCATTTGGCTCTGGGGACTTTTTCCCAGGGAGTCCATTAATAACATTCTATTTCCTCTTTTGTTAATCTGGGTAATTTATATTACTGTGAATATTCATCCATTTCACTTAAAATGTTAGATTTCTTGGCACATAATTGGGCAAAACAGCTCATAATAATTGTCTTAATTTCCTCTTTATTAGTGGTTAATGATGCTGGTAATTTGGTTTTCTTCTTTCTTTTTTAAAAACCAAATTAACCAGTAATTGCTCTATTTTATTGTGTTCCCCCCCCAAAAAAAATAATTAGCTTTATTTATTAGTTTAATGGTTTTCTTACTTTCAAATTTGTTAACCTCTCCTTTGATTTTCAGGATTTCCTATTTGGTGTTTAATTAGGGATTTTTAATTTGTACTTTTTCTTTTTTTTTTTTTTTAGTTGCATGCCCAGTTCATTGATATGTTCTTTTTCTATTTTTATTGAAGTAAGCATTTAGAGATATAAAATTTCCCCTAAGCACTGCTTTGGCTGCATCCCATATATTTTGGTATGCCATCTCATTGTTGTCATTCTATTTGATAAAATTATTGATTGTTTATGATTTGTTCTTTAATTCACTTATTTTTTAGGATTAAATAATTTTATTTTCAATTGATTTTAATCTATCTTTTAGTAATCCTTTATTGAATATAATTTTATTTCATTATGACCTGAAAAAAAAGATGCACTTAATAATTCTGCTTTCCTGCATTTCATTGTAAAGTTTTTATGCCCTAATACATGGTAACTTTTTGTGTAGGTTGCCATGTTATTACTAAGAAAAGGTTATGTTCTTTTCTATTCCCATTCAATTTTCTCCAGAATCTATCATATCATATCAAATTTTCTAAATATTTGTTCACCCCCTTAACTTTTTTTTGTTTATTTTTTGTTAAATTTATCTAGTTCTGAGAGGGGAAAGTTGAGGTCTATTTACTCCTATAACTCATTTAACTTCTTTAAAAGCTTTGATTCATTGTTTAGCATTGATATTATTTCTACTCTATGGTACTTTTTGCAAAATACAATTTCATTCCTTATCTCTTTTAATTAGATCCATTTTTGCTTTTGCTTTGTATGATATCATTAGTTACCCCTACTTTTTTTTTCAGATGAAACATAAGAAATTCTGTTCCAGCTCCTTGCTATTACTCTGTGTGTATGCTTCAAATGTGTTTCTTGTAAACAGCATATTGTAGAATGTTGGTTTTTAATTCATTCTACTATCCATTTTTGTTTTATGGGTGAGGTTATCCCATTCATATTTACAATTATGATAACTATTTACTTCCATCCTATTTCCTCTTCTTTATCTCTCTCTCTGTCTGTCTCTCTGTCTGTCTCCCCTCTTCTCTGTCTTTGTCTCTGTATCTCTTTTTGTCTCTGTCTCTGTCTATTAATTTTCATCCTGTGAATGGTGGTGTTTTTATGATTTCACAAATTCCCCCAATCCACCCTCCCTTCTACCACTTCCATTTCTATCCCTTATTATTTCTTTATAAAGCAAGATAGATTTCTATATACACCTGAGTGTGTATGTCATTCCTTCTTTGTGCAAATTCTACCAAGAGTAAGGTTCAAGCACTGCCCACTATTCCCCCATCTTCCCTTCCACTCTAATAGCTCTTTCACACCTCTTTTATGTGGGATAATTTATTTCATTCTATCCCCTTCTCTCTTCTCCCAGTGTAATCTTCCTCTTCAACCTTTAATTTTTTGGATCATCCCATTGTAGTGGACTCACAATAACACCCTTTGTCTCTGTGTACTCTTAATTGTCCTTATAATGATAAAGTTCTTAAGAGTAACAAATATCATTCTGTCATATATTCATAAAGAATTTAACCTTATTGAATCTTTTATCTTTCTTGTTTACCTTTTTTTGTTTCTCTTGTATCTCTTGATGATCAATTTTTTTATTTAGCTCTGATCTTTTAATTAAGAATTAGGAAATAGATCCTCTATTTCATTAAATATTCATTAGGTCTTCTATTTCATTAAATATCTATTTCCCCTCTCTACACAGACCTAGCCCCTCATCTTACTGAAGGATTATATTCAATGTTGTTGGGTAGGTGATTTTTGGTTGTAACCCTAGCTCCCTTGCCTTTTGGAATTTCATATTCAAACCTTTATTTCTTTAATGTAGAAGCTTCTAAATCTTCACAATATTTGAATTCTTTCTGGCTACTTCCTATATTTTTCCTCTTTGCCTGAGAACTCTGGAATTTGGTTATGATATTCCTAGAAGTTCTCTCTATATTAGATTCAAAGGACAAAATAAAAATGGAAAGAATACATTAATCACCATCTGAAAATGAAAACTCCCAGTAATATCTAACATAGATTCAAATATGGTGTCCAGGTTCTCTTTTGTTTGTTTGTTTTGCTGAGGCAATTGGGGTTGAGTGACTTGCCCAGGGTCATATAGCTAGGAAGTGTTAAGTGTCTGAGGCCAGATTTCAAATCACGTCCTTTTGACTACAGGGCTGGTGTTCTATCCACTGTGCCACCTAGTTGTCCCTCTCTCCTTTTTTTTTTCTTTTTCTTTTTCTTTCTTTTTTTTTTGATCATGGATTTCAGGTAGTCCAATAATTCTTAAATTATCTCCCCAGGTCTATTTTCCAGATCAGTTGTTTTGAGGAACTTTCTTCTATTTTTTTTGTCTTCTTTTGATTTTATTTTTAATAATTTTTTGATGTCTTATGGAGTCATTAACTTCCACTTGCCTCTTCCTAATTTTTAAGGAATTATTTTCTTCAGTGAGCCTTTATACTTCCTTTTCTATTTGGCCAGTTCTACTTTTTAAGGAATTCTTTTCTTCAGTAAATTTTTGTTTATCTTTTCCCATTTTTCATGTTTCTTTTACCAAGGTGCTGATTCTTTTTTCCATAATTCTCTTGCATTACCTCATTTCTTTTCCCAATTTTTCTTCTATTTCTCTTATTTGCTTTTCCAGAAATTCATTTTGGATGTGAGACCAATGTACATTTTTCTTTAAGGCTTTATATGTAGCCATTTTGACATTGTTTTTCTGTTCTAACTTTGTGCCTTGATTCTCCCTGTCACCATAATAATTTCCTATGGTTAGCTTCTTTTTTTGTTTGTTTTTTGCTCATTTTTTCTGCCTATTTTGTGACTTTGTATCTTTATGTAAGAATAAGGCTCTGCTCCTGCATAGTCTCAAGGTTCTTGTACTATAACTTGAGATCTTATTAGTGGCTTACACTGGTTTTTATAATTTAGCTGCTGGATTGCATTGGAGAGAGATAATTCTTCTGCTGGTTTTTTCTGAGATTAGTGCCACCCTGTTTGCCTGCTCCAGGGACTGAGGTGTTGCTACTGGCCAGCAATGAGACTGAGGCCTCATTATGATGCTGGTCTGCAGGGACTGCTGGCTTGTTTTGTTCTGCTAGTTTACAGAGGGGCAAGCAATTCTTGCTTACCCCGGGACTAGGGAATTGCAGGGCCCCTAGGATGCTTCCCTCCCATCACAATGAAACAGACCTTTCATGCTGAGCCTTCAAGCTTCCCTGAGCTGAAAAGCTGCTTCCCTGTTACAAAAACTGGATCTGAGGCATTTTTCAGGATTATTTGGGGGGATTATGGGGGTCTCCAGGGAGTTCCTCCTCACTCCACATCTTGGCACTAGAAATCTCAAAATATAACATTGGTGAGTTAAACACTTTTGAAAGACTTAGTAATAACTATGATTCATACAAAGACCAACTAGGATTCTAAGGGACCATTGAGGAAGTGTGCTATCCACTCCTAACAGAAGGGTGATGGAATTAGGCTATAGAATGAAGCAATTATTTTTGGCTGTTGCCAGTGTGGAAATTTGTTTAGCTTATCTACTAATTATCATGATTTTCAGTGTATATCTCATCAAATTAAGGTATGTAACAGAGTAGTTCTTGAGCAGTAAATTGCCCGGCCTTATATATAATTTCCTACTCAAAGTCCTATAAAAACAGACATAATAGAGCAAATTTTCAATTGACAACTTATTTCATTAATGGGATAAAAAAAGAGAAGTATAGAAATTTGGAGCTCTCAGAGATCAATATGTCCAGCCCTTTCAATTCCAGCCTCTTCTCTGAGTTGTAGATCTGTATCTCCAACTGTCTTCAGTGCATTGCTCTCTAAATATCTCTCACTAACACATCAAACCAACTTACCTAAAAAGGCTTATTATTTTTTCTCCAAACCTTCTTTTTGCCATGTAGGCCTACTTGCAAGTTCACAACCTTAGTGTTATTTTTGACTCTTTGCTCTAACTCAGAGGTGTCAAACATAAGAATCCCAATTACAACTTGTCCATAAAACTCCCAGATTCAGACTAAGCCAAATTAAACAATAATTGAGAAAATGTTTAATAAACTAAATAAAAATCCAATACCATAGATAATATTAAATTGTGTTTTTTTTAAAGTCAATAGGCAATATGGTGGTTCTGTTTGAGTTTGACATCACTGCCTATCTATTCCAGACCTGTAACCAAGGCAAGAGTGGGAAATATTTGTGGTGGTTCAGTAGTTCAGTCATATCTGACTCTTCAAAATTCTGTAGACTATAGCATACTAATATTGTCCATGGGGTTTTCTTGTCAAAGATACTGAACTGGTTTGCCATTTCCTTTTCCAGTGGATTAAGGTAAAGGTAACTTGCCTTGAAGTCACATAGCTAATAAATATCTGGCTTCAGGTCTTCCTGAACTCCAGGGCCATCCACTATACCACCTAGCTGCCTCTTGGTATACATTCACATGTATAAACAACCGGGACTCAGCTTGGAATACTCAATAAAAAGCTGGCCTTAAGGCAAGAATACTTGAGTTCCAGCATTCTTACATTATGATTATATAAGCCTGCTTAAGTAACTTAATTGTTGTTTGGGGGCTGATCTGTACTGATAAAGTTTTTTTTTTTTTATTTTTGTTTGTTTGTTTGTTTTATCCAGGACTCTCTATACTGAAGAAATCATAAATATAGACACTTCTTTACAAACACTGATCTTCACATATACATACAAATACATGCATTCTTACTATGATATTAGATCATGTCTGGAGAAACATTGTTAGACCATGGTTTGAAAAAAGATCAGGGGGGCTTAGTGGATTGCAAGCTCAATGTGTAATTAGCAAGGTGATATAGCAACCCTTAAAAGTTAATTTGATCTTGAGCTGATTTAAGAAGGATATAAATTTCTAGAGGAGAGAGCTGAGAGTTCCATTGTATTTTTTTTTATTAAAGCTTTTTATTTGTATAACATGTATATGGGTAGTTTCCCAACATTGATCTTTACAAAGCTTTCCATTACAAATTTTACCCCCAGTCCCCTCCCCTCCCCTAGATGGCAGGAAGTCCACTACATGTTAATAATGTTGAAATGCTTGAGAAGTTATGCAAGAAAAATCCTATCTACAAGGAAAAAAAAAGAATCAGAGAAAGGCAACACAATGCAAGCAAATGTCAATAGAGATCATGAAAATGTTACGTTGTGGTCCATATTTCATATCCCTCTCTCTGGGTGTATATGGTTTTCTTCAGTGAACAATTGGAACTGGTTTGAGACAACGCTTTGTTGCAGAGAGCCATGTCCATCAGAATTGATCATCATGTAATACTGTTGTTGCTGTGTATGATGATCTCCTGGGTTCTGTTCGTTTCACTCAGCATCAGTTCATGAAAGTCCCTCCAGGCCTCTCTGAAATCGTCCTGCTGGTCGTTTCTTACAGAGCAATAATATTCCATAACATTCATATACCATAATTTATTCAGCCACTCTCCAATTGATGGGCATCCCTTCAGTTTCCAGTTTCTAGACACTACAAAAAGGGCTACCACAAACATTCTTGCACAGGTGGGTGCCTTTCCCTCCTCTAAGATCTCTTTGGGATATAGGCCCAGTAGAAACACTGCTGGGTCAAAGGGTATGCACAGTTTGACAACTTTTTGAGCATAGCTCCAAATTGCTCTCCAGAATGGCTGGATCCGTTCACAGTTCCACCAACAATGTATTAGTGTCCCAGCCCTCCCACATCCCCTCCAACATTCATCGTTATCTTTTCCTGTCATTTTAGCCAATCTGACAGGGGTGTAGTGGTACCTCAGAGTTGTCTTAATTTGCATTTCTCTGATCAATAGTGATTTGGAGCAACTTTTCATATGACTAGAGATGGTTTTAATTTCATCATCTGAAAATTGTCTGTTCATATCCCTTGACCACTTATCTATTGAGGAGTGGCTTGAATTCTTATATATATGAGACAATTCTCTATATATTTTAGAAATGAGGCCTTTATCAGAACCATTGAATGTAAAGATGATTTCCCAATTTGATGCTTCCCTCCTAATCTTGTCTGCATTTGTTTTGTTTGTACAGAAACTTTTTAACTTAATATAATCAAAATTATCCATCTGGTGTTCAATTAGGAGTTCCAGGTCTTCTTTGGACATAAATTTATTCCATCTCCACAGGTCTGAGAGGTAAACTATATTACGTTCCTCTAACTTGCTTACAAAGTCCCTCTTTATATCTAGATCATGAACCCATTTAGATCTTATCTTGGTATGTGG
>JAJPUD010000174.1:28283-128995 GCA_023553655.1 Myrmecobius fasciatus
GGAAGAAAACCTTTCTTTATTGTCCTTAGATGAGAGTAGGAAAACCAGCCAATCACAAAGGAAACAAAGGAGAGAGAGAGAGAGAGAGAGAGAGAGAGAGAGAGAGAGAGAGAGAGAAAGAGAGAGAGAGAGAGAGACATATCACACCCCTTCAATTCAACTCATTATAATTCACCAATGTTCAGCAGATTTGTAAGCAAAAGAGAGAATGACAGAATAATTATCAATTTAGTCAACCTCCCCCATTATTTTTCTTGTGTTTAAAAATTGGCAACTTTTCTTTTAATCACTTTTATTTAGCAATATATTCCATTCCCTTCCCTTATCCAAAAAAAACATTCCTTGTAATAATAAGAATCATTTATTTAGGCTCAATATGTAGCAGACACTGGGCTAAATGCTAGGGATACAAATAAAGGTAAAAACTCAGCTCCTGTCCTCGGGGGGATCACATTTTATGAAGGAAGGCAACATGCTGAAAAATTTCTAAGGTAAATACATACATACCATATACATAGCATATGCAAAGTAATCTGGGGGTTGAGGGTGGAAAAATTTTCCTACACAAAGTGAGATTTGAACTGTCTTGAAGACAAGCCAAGGATGAGAGAGAGAGAGAGAGAGAGAGAGAGAGAGAGAGAGAGAGAGAGAGAAGAGGAAGAAGAAGAAAGAAGAAAAAAGAAGAAATAGAAGATGAAGAAGAAAGAAGAAATAGAAGAAGAAAGAAGAAGAAGAAAAGAGAGAGACAGACCAGAAAAAAACTCATCACTGAACATCAATCAGATTTGATCATAATCTTAGTTTCCCCAACCATCATTCCCTATCTCTGCAAAGAAGTGAGGGAGGAACATTTTCAAATCTTTAGGGTCATTATAATTACACAGTATCCAGTTTCTATTTTTGTTTTTGTTATCCTTTCAATTTATATTGTTGCAGTTATTGAAAGTCTTGCTTTCCTGGTTCTGCTTACTTCATTTGTCATCAGTTCATGCATATCTTACCATGCTTCTCAGCAATCTTCATATTCCTTGTTCCTTGTGGCATGGTAATATTCTGCTATATTCTTGTACCACCACTTGTTGGATCAATCTCCCACCAATGAAATCTCTTTACGTCCAGATCTGGGTTATTTCTCTCTTGATTTTAGCCAAGGCTGGTGTCAGTTTAGCTTTAACCTTAGGCATTGGTCTGGGAGCTACTTCTCCCTACAGACCTCTGATCCCTGCTCAATGACTCCACCATGAACAGAATGTCCCCAGATGATCACACATCCTTGACCATACACAATACTTTGGAATCTCATTTCTCTAGGATAATGCACAAAATATCTCTGGGCAAATTCAGTGAAGCATTGATCAGGGGGTAAAAGAACATGGAATTCTCAAAACTCAGCTGCAAGGGATAGAGTAGGCTGGTCCAGGAGACTTGCCAAAACCCAACTCAGTCAAAAGTACTATCAACCAATTGGCAAATATTTATTTAGTGCCTATTTTGTACCAAGCACTATCTTGACCTGAGAATATAAGCACAAATTAGTAATATCAAGAAAATATCCTTCCCTATTCCAATGAACCCATACGCTTAGTTCTGCAGACTCCAGTGCCTGGAAATATTAAACTGGCATCCAATAGAGACCGAACACACTCCTGGATCTTACAGTGCCTAGTGCAGGTGGATAAGCAGATCTCCTTTGTTCCCTCCTCCACCCATTAATAAGGGTAACTCCCTTCCAGAAATGGCAGAAATGTAACAATTCAGGCAGAATTCAAATGGTACCATGTGGGCAAGCCAGGGCCTCTATAGGCTAGCTGCTTGCAAGTGCCTCTAAGGTGGAGTGTACACCCATCAGAACTACTAGCATTGTGTCAGGGCCCAAAGTGCGCTAACTTCAGAGAAAGAAGGAAGAAGGGCTCTGAGATGAGTGTGTCAATTCTAAACTGTTATTTTTGAGTCTTGTGGTTTCACTTGGGATGTGAGCATTTAAGTGTATTTAAACTTGTAATGAGTGCTTTATACTAGACAATAAGCTGTCATTTTTTTTTAATTTGGGGAGGGATTTATGCTGGGAAGTGATTTCAGACTTTAAAGATATTTTAAAATGAATTATTTCTACCATAGACTTCTGAAAGCTTTTTTGGATGTAAAAATTAATTTATGTTTTAGAGTGACAGGGGAGATAGAGAATAGTGGATAGAGAGTAAGTCAGGAAGTCTGATTCTATAATGTGTTGCCTGTGGGACAATGGATGGGTAAATCATTTAACCTCTAATGCCCCTTTCCCTTCAACTGTCTAAAACTAGAAGCTCAGTAAACAATGTGTGTGTGGGGGGCAATTGGGGTTAAGTGACTTGTCCAGGGTCAAATAGCTAGTAAGTGTTAAGTGTCTGAGGCCACATTTGAACTGAAGTCCTCCTAACTTCAGAGTTGGTGCTCTATCCACTGCACAATCTAGCTGCCCCTCAATAAAATAAATATCAAGGCTTATAAAGTGCTGGGTACCACAAAGAAAGTCAAAGGACAATCTCAGACATTAAGAAATTTATAGTCTAATGGATTAGCATTCTTAACAAAAGAACAAAAAAAAAACCCTTTGAAATTGTAAAAGTACCTAATAGCTAGCATAGGATCAGAGGGAAAATGTACTGGATGTTTCAATGCTTTTAGATGGTGTAACAGAGAGGACAGTGTAGGTAAAGACCATCCCATGGAATGCTCCACTAAGAGCTGTCCATCATGGTTCAGGTTGACCTTGTGGGAGCTTCTGGGGCTTCCTTCTGGCCATTCAGTGGTTCTGCATTGGAACTTTAATGTTGTTCTGTAATATGACAAGCTCTAAGTGGTTCCTTGATCTTTCCTGTGCCAGTGGAATGGGTTGAGGGGATGAGAGGTCAGGGTGTTCCATCAGTTAAGGGAAGACACATTTGCTTTAGCTCTTGCTTTTACTCATGTCAGGGAGTGTGTTTTATCTCTGGATGCTTCATGAAGGGGTGTGGAGGTTGAGTTGGCAACTAGGTGAGCTTGTGCTTGGTCCCCTGGCTACTCTGTTTGCTTTTGTTTCCTTTCCTGAGAAGGTGATGGGTTCTTGGAGTGCACTCAGTTTTGGAAGTGTCTTTGTAAGTATGAGAGGTCCTGGCTTTCAAATCCCAGATGATGCTCACTTATCACCAAGCAGTTGCTATTCTGAGCAAAGTTTGGTTATATGACAGAAATCTGAATATTTTTTAAAAGGCTCTGGATGCTATCTGCAGCCAGGGAAAGAATTGATAAATAGAAGTATGTATAGAATAATCTTACACATACACACACACACACATATATTTGAATGTATAGAATAATCTTACATACTCACATATAGATATTTGAATCTGATGATGGCTATCTCTGGGGGAGAGGAGGGAAGGGAAGGAAAAAAGAAGAGAAGAAATTTACATGATAATTATGTTGTATATTTCAAGAAAATAGTAAATTGTATATGGTAGATTTGCAGTTTCATGTGCAATCATCTTTTTATTGTATGATATGGAAGTATTTGTTTTGTTCTGTGAAATTTTAAACATAAAAATAAAAGGCTTTACTAGTTTTTGCTATTTCCTTTCCTCTACCCTAAGTAATTTCAAGGGGGGAAAAGGGAAATAGTCTCTTCCAGACCACACCTCTTTCTTCTCCCACTATTTATGAATCTAGAGTGTTTTCTCTAGGTGCACCTTATATTCTAAACCATACCCAACCTTGGTTACAACAAAGACTTGTTTTATCCTATGGGTGAATTGGTCGTGTTCCACATGAATCATTTCTCATTACTATTTTAGATAAACATGATCAATAATCAACAAACATCAATTGTTTATAAACATTATGATTTATAAACTTTTCTCACAAATACAGCTCAGAGACTCTAAACCAGGTAAATGCTAGCTCTGAACTCAGAAAACCCTAGCTATTCCAAACCCAGTTCTTTGTTTTGATTAAATTTTATATATTTTTACTAGTCACAGGCATTCTCCATCACCCTCCTACCTACAAAATTCATATACAGATATATATCACAAAGAAGTTTTCATCATAGGGTGTGTTTTTTTAAATAAAAAAATCAAGAAATAAAAGCTGCATATAAACAGAAAAATATCAAGATACCCATTAGGGAGGAAATCAAATCTTTAATGTCCTTGAGTTGATCTCCAAGAAATAGCCATCCTTTGAACCATCAAGCCTTTCCATCCAACTTTGTTCTGTAGAGTGGAAGCCTGGCCACTGGAACCAACCTGCCCATTAGACTTTGTTCTCAAAATTCACAGAATAAAACTGCTGCAGGGGTTTCCTTCTGTCTTGTCCCTCAGTCATTGCCAGCTTCTCTTTGTTCCCTCAGTTTGGGAGAACTCCACCCCAAAATAGATCAGAGTTCTGAGACATGGTAGTTTCCAGGATTACAATTTTCAGGACTCCGAGTTGGGCTTTGAATGCCTTCCCCTCTGACTGTACAGGGATGGGTTTCCTTCAAAGCCCTCTGAAGCATTCAGAATAAAGGTTTTTTTTATTTTTATTTTTATTTATGCTACAATGATTGGTAGTTCTGAAAGAACCCATATTCTCCAATCAATTCAATTCTATTCAGTACTTTTTTAAAGTGCCTCTTTTTTTTTGCAAGAGAAAGTGCAGGGAGCTGTGTCTGGGGTTATAAACACAAAGGAAATGGTCCCCTACCCCCCACAGGAAGTGTACAGTGTCCAAATGGCTTCAACATTTACATGTATGAGTGAATACAAAGTTATTTACAAGACTGAATATTAACACCTTGGTGAGCAGGGGACAAAGTGGATCAGGAAAAGCCTCAGGAAGGAAGTGGTCCATGACCTGTTCTTGGAAGGAAGTTGGGGATTATTCCATGAGGGGAAGTAAAGTGGGAGATACAATCCAGACTAGGGATGCAGCCTGCGTAAAGGCAGGAAGGTCGGAGGAAACTATTGTCCACAAAGAAGTGAACTGATTTATTCACAGTCTCACACTTGGTTAGCAGCAGAACCAAGCCTAGAACGTAGCTTCTTCTGAGCCCCATTCTAATGTGTTTACATTACATATGCCTCTTGATACTTGCAATGCAGGTCAGATGAAATTAAAGTCAATGGTTAGAGTTTGACTATCCCCAATTTAAGGATCCTTATACACATCCTTGGCACACTCTGATTTATGCAATCAATGTTTAGTTTGGGCTAACTCTTTTATCTCCAAAGAAAGCATCAGCCAGGAAATATAGCCAAAAATTTGCAAATGACCTCATGTGAAGTGAAGGATGGAAGGAAGGTAATATTTAATCCATATTAGAAGAGATTTGAAAATTGCAAATATGTCTTCCTTATAAACAAAACATCTTCTTCCTGCTTCCTTCTCCTGTCCCTGAATCCCATACACATATTTTCTGTTGGGTTTTCAGGACCATTTCACTTCACAAAATATAGTCTGTGGTGGAGGAACGTGATTGGGGTTGATGTACAGATAATCTGTCCATGTGTTCTTGGGAGTGATAGCTTTCTTTGCATACCCAGAAATAACTCTTATATTTCCGAAAGATTTCAGAGAGGTGCTTTTTGAACTTTTCCCCCACAAAAGCATAAATTATAGGGTTGACACAGCAGTGAGTAAAGGAGATGACTTCAGTTATCTGGGTGGCCTGCGTGAGTTTCTGACTCAGGTCACACCCATCCAGGATGTGCAGGTTGTGTAGGGAATTCAGGAAGAGCATCATGTTAAAGGGAACCCAGAAAAGGAAAAATGCTACTACTACGATGAGCACCAGCCTGATGGCCTTGATCTTGTGGTGGTTTTGACAGCCCTTCAGGTGCCTCAGGATGTTGGCGTAACAGTAAACAAGGATGCTGAGTGGAATGATAAGGCCCAGGATGTTGATTTCAAAGTGGGTGATGAGTTTCCACTCACTAGTTCTATCACCATAGAAGGAGTAGCACTTGAGGGTACCGTCCTCTGAAGATACCTGGTAAAACACCAGCACAGGGACAGAGGCTAAAACAGCCACCAGCCACACCAGGAGGCTGACAGCCATCCCCTTCTTGGTTGTCCTCACCTTCAAGGCGTAGACCGCATGGACAATGGCCAGGTACCTATCCATGCTCATGATGGTGATGAAAAAGATGCTACTGAAGAAACCGATGTAATAAACCCCTGAGATGATCTTACACATGGTGTTCCCAAAGACCCACTGATCCAGAGTGTAGTGTGTCAAAAAGGGGAAGGAGAATACAAAGAGCAGGTCAGAGATGGCCAAGTTCAGCAGGTACATGTCAGTCATGCTTCTCAGCTTCTTACAGGCTACCAGCACCAGAATGACCAGGATGTTCCCCAGCAGGCCAAAGACAAAGAGGAGGCAATAGAGCAAAGCAATAAGCAGAGAGCTGGACTTCTGGGTGAATGCAGTGTGGCAGGGGCTGGCTGGCTCATCTGGATAATAGTCTTCTGTGGTCATGGACATATTTGGTTCCAGGGTGTAATCCATCCCAGCTCAGTCACCTGATCAGACAACACATAATCTTCTTATTAGTTTTTACAAGATACCTCTTTGTCAGATATTTGAAGGGTCTCTAGTAATGGGGTACTTAGAATCAGGTGGCTTGGATCTGGGCCCCTACCTTAGATACTTAGCTATGTGATCCTGGGTAAAGCACTTAACCTTTTAAAATCTCAATTTCCTGATCGAACAAAGTAATTTGCATGAAGGTGGTTGGAAGAAAAATGCTTTGTCAACTTTAAAATTAGCATTAAGTAGTGATGGTGATGGAAATGATGTAAGAGTACAAGACCCAGCCAGAGGAACAGAAATGAACAAAAACATCAGAAGTCCCTTCTAGTGTTAATAAGTGTCTCCTTTAGGTTTACAAAATCCTTAAGGAAATTTGTGTGGACTTGCCATTAGCTCTCTAAGAGATTATAATCTCTTTTATAAGATTGTTCATGCCTAAGGCAGATCAATACCTTTTTCACCTCTTTAGTGAGCCAGGTCCATGGGTGGCAGACATATCCTATGCCCCCATCTATCAGGACCCCCTTTGCTAGTAATTTTCAAAGCAGCCCCTTACTCTGTCCCCTACCCCATACATAATGGTTATGTAGGCATGAGAAAATTTCTTCTAAATCTTTTCATATACCTGGCTGATAGCCCATTTGTTCCAGGGCCATGCAAATTACCTTGAAGCTTTGATAAATCTCAAGATAGCACTTAGCAATACTGGAAATAAGATTTGAATTGGTACCATGTAATATGTATTTCTACCATGTTGCCTTAGGCCCCTTAAAACTATTAAACAAATTCTTCCTGTTATTAAATTGAAAAATTATCAAAATACAATTCAATTCCTATGTTTCAGAAACACCTTTAACTGACATACGTGGGAGGGAGTCAGTAGAGTTTGCCTGGAACTATATCTCAAAACCACAATAGATCTTATTGGTACTCTGTCTTCATCTTCTCCTTTTCTATAACTGTCTTTGCTAAAGTTTCCTTCTTTGTTATTCCCCTAGAACAAGTGTTTCTCTACCTTCAAGAGCATCCTAATTACTTCTATGCAGTCTTTTCATAAGAGGAGGTTCTTAACATTCAGCAACTTGGTTTTGGAAATTTACTATTTAAGTTCATTGTCTGCCACAGACATAGCAAAAAAAAAAAAAAAAAACACCCAGGAACTTCATTACACCATACCAGTAAGAAGAAAACAAATAACATTTCCATGGCAGGCTTGGTTCTCAGTTTCTAGTAGTATCTTTTTATTTTATTAACTAATTCCCACGATCCCTATGATTCTTTATTATGGTCATGGAATACAGTGGGGCAGCTTGAAGTCAGCCAACTGATCAATTAGGAATCATATAAACAACTGCTATGTTCCAGACACTGGACTAAGTGTTGGGGTTACAAAAACAAAAGGGAAAGTGGTCCTTTTCCTCCAGGAGTATGTACAGACACAGATATAAAAATATATAAATTGAATTCAAAGTAGCTTTAGGAAATAGAATGCTAACATGCTAACAGCTATGACGTATCATGAAAGGCTTTATGGAAAAAGAGGTGAGTTTTGAAGGGTTCCATGGATTTTGAAAGATAGCTATGAGAAGGGAGAGCATTCTGGGGATGGGAGCACCACCAGAAAAGAGCTACAGAAAAAAAAGATGGAGAATCAAGAGTATGGAACAGCAAGTTTGTCAGGATGACTGGCCCATAGAGTTGGTATAGAGGTATAATGTGTAAAAAATAATTGGTAAGGAGTCAAATTTTGAAAACTTTAAATGCTGGGTAGAAGTTTCTGTTTAGTTCTAGAAGTAATGAAGTATCACTGGAGTTTATTGAGTAGGGAGTTGATGCTGTCAGACTTAAACTTTATGAAAATCTTTTGAAATGGGGAAAGATTGAAACAGGGAGACCAAATATAAAAATTTACTGCAATAGTCTAAATCAGAGATAATGAAGCCCTAAGTTAGGGAAGTGGCTATATGAGTAGAGAGAAGTGTACATATCCAAGGGATTTGTGAAGGTAAAAATAAGATTTGGCAACTAAATGGGGTGAAGAAGAGTGAACAGTTGATGTCATCTAGGTTATAAATTTTGGTATCAGGGAGGATAATAGTGCCTTTGAAAGTAACAAGGAAGTTTGGAAGAATTGTAGGTTTGGGGGAAAGGATAATGAGTTCTGTTTTGGATATCTTAAGTTTCAGGTATGTATGAGATATCTGGTTAGAAATGGAAATAGAAATACAGTGTATAGAGTATAGGATCTGGAGTCAGAAATATCTGATTTCAAATACAGCCTCAGACATTTACTAGCTATATGACCTTGGGCCAATCACTTTACTCTTACTTTCCTCATCTGTAAAATGATCTGGAGAAAGAAATAGCAAATAACTCTATTATCTTTGCCACGAAAACCCCAAATGGGGTTACAAAGAATTGGGCTGCATTGAAACAATGGAACAGCAACAATAAGCAGCAGGAGGTATTCATCTAGATTAAAGATCATTGGATTTTGAGTTGGAAAGGTCTTTGAGATGACAAAGAAAAGCTAGCTTCAGAGTAATAAGCTGTTCAGAACAGTCAGGATCTAGTGGGGGCAGAGTATCCTATCTCTTCAATACTTTTGTTGTGCCACATGTATCAGTTTCCCTCAATTGCTCTGTCGGAGGCACAGTTCCCAATATCAGTTTCCCTAAATTGCCCTGTTTCCCTTAATGCTACAGTCCCCATGTACAAAACTTCCCTTAATTGCTCTGTCCCAGAATAGCAACCCCCACTTCCTGACCTTCAGAAATAATTGGACTCACATTCCAATGGAATCATAAAACTTCCAAATGGCCAGCCCTGACATCCCCTTATCTGTATAATCCAGACTTACTGTCTCAGTTTCTCCAGCAGCTTTCACTCCCTACCTGAATTTATAACTTTAGTACTCTTCTTCCCCTCACTCCCTACCTGTCAGAATTGAATTAATAGTTTCTTTTGAACCCCTGATCTCTCTCAGCTGTTCTTTCTCCCCGAGCTATATAAATCCATGATTTGCCTCAATGGAGTACTGAATACTTTGTGACGCTAGTCCTATTCAGTCGATTAGTCTGTATCAATAAAGTAGTATCTACTCTCTAATGTGTGATACTATCTCAGTTTCTCCCTGAGCATAACGCTTTGAGTCAGTATTTCCTTTTCTTTTTAGATGATTTATTACACAAAGCATTAAACTCTAATACATTTAATCAAACTTGCTCTGCAACAATTCACTTAAATCAGTTTAAATGCATTCCCTCAAAAATATCTAACATATTTTCAAAAGAAATCAATGGAAAAAACAGAATATGTAAATACTAAAAATATTACAAGTAATCATCTGTGGGATACAGCCAAAGCATCTTGGGGAGATACATTGATATCACAGTGTCTTCTTTTAGAGAGAAAAGGAAGAAATGAATTAAACTTATATCTAAAGAAATGGGATAAGGAACAAGGCAAAAGTCAATTAATCTTGTCATCTGAGTTGTGGAGAACTTTAGAAACCATTTAGTTCTATTGTCTCAAAAAGAGTAATGTTCTTTCCAGAATACCTGAGGTAGTTACTTTTACATGAAGACTGAAAGTGAGGAAGAATTTATTTGATTTGTTTTGTTTGTTTGTTTGTTTTTTAAGAAAAAAGAAAGATTGTGGAGTTAATACCAGGAATAAATAAAATAGGAATAAAACCATGAACAAATGGTGACTAAAACCAGGAGATGGTTTAAAGAAAAGACTATTAGCAAACCAAAACAACAGGTGAGGAAAATACACATTAACAAAATTGCAAATGAAAAGGAGAGATTGCAATTAACACTAAAGAAAGCACTTCTGTAGAAGTGAGAAGACAAAGCATCTAAATGATTATCTACAAAATTTTTGAATTACCAAAACTTATCAACAGGAAATTAATTTAAATAGACCAATCTGACAGAAATCAAACAAATTATGAATGAATGATCTTATGAAAAAACAAACAAGCCAAGGATGAAGAGAAACCAGGAGGTTGCTTGAGTTTCCCCCAGTTTTTCTAGGAAGCAA
The DNA here is from genome assembly GCA_023553655.1 of Myrmecobius fasciatus. NCBI lineage: Eukaryota > Metazoa > Chordata > Mammalia > Dasyuromorphia > Myrmecobiidae > Myrmecobius > Myrmecobius fasciatus. The sequence goes on from JAJPUD010000174.1 coordinate 38,860, forward strand.
GGTTAATTCAAACCTCTAAAAATATCTGAAATGACAGAATCCACAAAAAGATGGAGTGGACAACTTTCCAGTGCAAGATAACTTAGAAAGATTTCAAGAAAGGTCTGTCTCCTTTGGGTAAAAGGGAAGTGTAACCTAGTACAAGTTGTGTCTGGGTAAACCAGTGGGGGGCTTTTAGCCAAATCATTGGCTGAATAGGCCAGTGGTATAGCAGGATAGCTGTAAGGCCTCCAGTTCCAGTGCAAACTTCCATTCCTGAAATTCAGGACACAGCAAGCATGACAAGACCAGGCCATACCCACACAGTGGGCAAGCCATCAGCCCCAGAATGACCCAGAATATCAAGGGAACTAATGAGCTTTACTAGATTTGAAACTGTTTTAAACATAAAGTGCAATCATCAAAATTATTTTGGTACTGGCTATGAAATAGAACTGCTGGGAAAATTGGAAAATACTATAGCAGAAACTAGGTAATATCCAATATTTCATATCTTAAGATCAAAACGTGTACATAATATAATTATAAGGGGTGATACCATAAGCAAATTGGGAGAGCAAATGTTAGATTACTGTCAGATCTATGAAGAATGGAAAAATTTATGACCAAAGGAGAGAGGAACATTATGAAATGCAAAATGGATAATTTTGATTACATTAAATTAAAAAGCTTTTACACAAACATAATCAAAGTAATTGAGATCAGAATGAAAAAAGAAAGATGAAAATTTTTATAGCAAGTGCTTTTGATAAAGACCTCTTTTCTCAAATATATAGAAAACTGAGTCAAATTCATAAGAATATGTCATTCTCCAATTGTTAAATAATCAAATGATATGAGCAGGCAATTTTCAGATGAAGAAATTTCATAGATCTATAAGTCATATAAAAAGATACTCCAAATTACTATTGATCAGAGAAATGGAAATCAAAACTATTCTGAAGTACCACCCTATACCTATCATATTGGCTATGATAGAAAAGAGAAATGATAAATGTTGGAGGGGATGTGGGAAAATTGGTACACATTGTTAGTGGACTTGTGAACTGACTCAACTATTTTGGAAACCAATTTGGAATTATGCCCAAGGGAAATTCAAACTGTGCATAACCTTTGATCCAGTAATACCACTACTAGATTTGTATTCCAAAGAAATCACAAAAAAAAGGGAAAAGGATCTATATGCAAAAATATTTATAGCAGCTTTTTTGTATTGGCAAAGAATTAGAAACTGAGGGAATTGACTGAACAAGTTGTTGTATGAATGTAATGTAAAGTAATGAAACTGCTAATGTGCTATAAGAAATGACGAACAAGCAGATTTCAGAAAAACCTGGAAAGACATATAAACTGAGGCTGAATGAAGTGAATAGAACCAGGAAAACATCGTACACAGTAATAGCAACATTGTTCAATGATCAACTATAACAAACTTAGCTCTTTTTTAGTAATACACTGAACCAAGACAATTCCAAAAGACTCAGGATGGAAAATGCTTCTGTAACCAGAGAAAGGACTATGGAATCTGAATGTACAATGAAGCAGACTATTTTCATGTGTGCATGTGCGTGTGTGTGTTTTGTGGCTTTTTCCTTTTCTACCATTTCTTTTTTTCACAATGTAACTAATGTGGAAATATATTTACATGATTGTGCATTTATAATCTATATCAGATTGCTTACTTTTTTGGGGAGAGAAATGGGAGAGCAAGAGGGAGAAAAAATATGAAAATCAAAATCTTATACAAAAAAAGAATGTTGAAAGCTATCTTTATATGTGATGGAAAAAAATAAAATACTATTTACCCAAAACAAATAAACAAATTAGCCCAGATGATTTTAGAGGAGGAAATTTTCAAACATTATCAGAAGAAATAAGTCATTTTTGCATGGATTATTTATAAAAAAAAGAGGGTGATGTAGACTGGTTAGATAAGAAAAAGATAACCCAGAAAAAGAAGAGCAGAAGTAAGTAGACAGAGCCAATTAGAATCACTTCTAAATAATCCTGGATACAGTTCCTGAAATGTGGAAGTCTTCCCAATTCTTAGATTTAGATTTTTTCTAACCTACTCATTGCTCTTGTCTTCAAAAGTATTTGAAATTTTACTTCAGCTGCTTTTTTCAGTCATGTCCACTTTTTGTCACTTCATTTGGTGTTTTCTTGGCAAAGATGCTGGATTGATTTGCCATCTCCTTTTTCCAACTCATTTTACAGATGAGGAAACTAAGGTAAACAAAGTGAAATGACTTGGCCAGGGTCGCAGAGCCAGTAAGTGTCTAGGATAAGATTTGAAATTAGGAAGATGAATCTTAATGATTTATGGCCCAGCACTCTATTCATTCTACCACCTAGCTGCCCCCATACTTAAGATTTGGCTTACCTTAATGGTAGATATCAAAGAAAATTCAGTTCCTTTTATCAACCTCAGTTGAAAATCATGGACCAGCCAGAGATTAGGCTACATCTGAAAAAAAGCCATCTTTCTTAGTAGCAATTGAATAGCTTCATTTCCTTGAAACTAACAAATACCAGGGACCTAGCAGATGGAAGTAAGGTAGGATACACTACTCATTGTACCCTTTCTTAACAAGTGCAGACATTAATAATTTGGATATTCTCATTAAATCCTATAGTTAGAACTAGTGAGCATGAAACTGTCTTTGAAATTCTAGATCAGATAAGTATCTGGGGAAAAAAAGGAAAGTTACATACAATCTCTGATGAAAGAAATAAGGTCTTCTAAAACTTAGCAAAGAAAACACTCATAAAGAATGGTATAGATCAGTGAACATAGATGCAAAATACTAAGTAGCAGCTAGCAAACATAGTAATCTATTAAAAAGTATCATTATGACTGAGAAGAATTTATACCAGATGTGTAAGTCTGGCTCAACATCAGGAAAATTATCGATATAAAATCAAAAAATTATATTGATCATTACAGAAAAAAGTCTTAGATAAAAATCCAACATCTATTACCAACAAAAACACTAAAAAAGGATAGTAACAGAGATTTTTCTTCAACTCAGTAAAACATGTCTATATTAAGTTAATAGCTAATGCTATATACAATGAAGGAATGTACCAAGTATTCTTATTAAAACTAGGTACCAAATAAGGGTGCTCACTTTTAACATTTTCATTGACATAGTATTGAAAATGTTGCTCATTATAGTTAGACAGGAAAAAGATACAGGAAGACAACAGTAGAAATGATAAAATCAAACATCATTATTTGCAGATGACATGATAGCATACACACACACACACACACACACATATATATAATATAACTGATTCAATCCAAAATGAAATGAAACAAATGAATTTAATAATGTTATATACACAAGATTTACCTATATAATTTTATGTGACATAACAATGCAGATCCCAAAAACAATTTTAAAAATTGTTTTTTTTAAATCAATTATAACCTAAATAGTGCCTTAGTTACAAAGAAGGCAATATCCACCTCCCTTCTTCAAGGTCAGTGTGTTGTCATGAAATTTAAACACAGAAGATCTGAGCAACTTTGTGGGAATGCTTTTAAAAGTAGGTTCTTTTGATTGTGTTTAAAAAGATTATATCTTTAAAAAGAATGAATGTTGGATTTCTATCAGATATTTTTCCTGAATCTGTTACATTAAAAAAAAAAACCATTTTTTCCTCTTGCTAAAGAAAAAAGCACTCCTGACTGCTATTCACAACCTGTGTATTCTGGCACAAATAGCTCAACCCTTCTGGCCCTCAGTTTCTTCATCTGTCAAAATGAGAACATTGAACCAGATGGTCTCAAAAATTTATTCTAGCCATTGATCCTCTTATACAGTAAAGCCTGAGGCAGACAGACTTATTTCACATACCTACATCCTTCTTATAAAAAAAAAAAAACTACTCACCTTCCAAAGTGGCACAGTTAATTTCAGTGAGTGACACCACTGCAGGAGTGATATATCATATATGTGTATATATATATATGTATGTGAGTATTTGCATAAATACACCCACAGACAGCTGTGTGTGCCATCAAAAAGATAAAGATAAAAATTAAGTCATTTCCTTTTTTTTCTTGAACTACAGAAAGTAAGCTTAAAGTATTGGGTTGAGTCTGTGGGTTTGTTTTTCAAGATCTTTTCAAACTTTAAAATTTTCTGAATAATGAACTTTTATATGGCTAATTTGAAATATGGTTCACTTACTATGCAAATCAATGATTCGATTGTTTTCAATAAAGTCTGTTAGACTGAATTTAAAACTTTATTTACTAAAGTATTCCCATTCCTATGAACCTAATGAAAGTAAAGAAATTTGTCAGAGATATTGAGAACATTTTTTTCACAGTAAGAGAGTCAGTTCAATGATGATGCTATTTTTAGAATATTTACTGTCATTCTCATATTTTAAAATAAGTATTTTTAAGTAGCTAAACATACATTGGTCTGTGCTTTACAAAGAAATATAAAAAATAATACTCTCCTAGGCTAGTATAGTTTACATGTAGTTCAAACAAGCAAGCCAGTACAAAGTCCAGCTAAATCTTCTCTACAACAGTTGAGTCATGAAGTTAAGAGAGCTTCTTCCTCAAGATCTGTGAAGCTCAATTTTTTGGAGCTTTAACAGTTAGAAAGAGGAAAAAGCCCCATGTGTACAAACATATTTATAGCAGCTTTTTTTGGGTGATGGCAAAGAATTAGATATTAAGGGAACTCCCGTCAAGTGGGAAATGGATAAACAAATTTTGTATATGCAATGGAATACTATTGTGTTGTAAGAAATTAAATAAAGGATAAAATTTCAGAGAACCTTGGAAAGATTTGTATGAACTGATGCGGAATGACATGAAGAGATCCTGTAAGACAATGTACATGATAATAGAAATATTATAAAAGTAAAGAACTACAGTTATAGAGGAAAGCAGGGGATGTGCTCAAGAGATATTCCTAGGAAGAAACTGACTGGCCTTGAGCAGGGGGTGTGAGAGAGAGGGAAGAATTTAGGATGATAACCTAGCCTTGCAAAGCTGGGTCCCTTAGATAATATGGTGCCCTAGAGAGCAAGAGAGAAGTCTGGCAGAAGAAAGAGTTTTGGACAAAAGGTGATGAGTTCAATTTAGGATGCATTGAGTTTATTATGTCTACAGGATATTTAATTCCAAATATCTAATAGGTAATTGGATATGGATTTAAGCCGCAGAACAAGGCAAATAATTTTGGACATGCCTTGCTTGACCATACATATTTGATAGAAGGGTTTTTATTTTTCCTTTTCTTTTTTCCTCTGGAAGAGGAGAGTTGAGAGAGAGAGAGAAAATAAATGTGTCAATAGAAAATAATTTTTAAAAAATTCTCCATAATTCTCAACATGCTATTGAGGAAAAAAGATAACTTTTAGCTTTCCTCTTCCCCTTCTCAACTGCCCACTAGTACAAAGGGAATTTAGACTTTCTGGAAAGCAATCTTCACTTCCTCAAGAGACTCTTATAAGAGAAATTTCTTATCTCAAAAGGACAGCTTGAAGTTTTTATATTGCCTTCTTCCAGATCTATATGCTTACCACCTTTGAATTTAGAATATCATTTTATTGCAAAACTTTATGGAAGTGAGCTACTAAAGATTAGGAGCAGTAATGGGGCAGCTAGGTGGCGTTATAGAGCATAAAACCCACTGGGTCTGGAGTCAAGAAGAACTCATCTTTCTGAGTTCAAATCTGTCCTCAGACACTTATTAGCTGTGTGACTTTTGGCAAATCCTATTTGCTTCAGTTTCTTCGTCTGTAAAATGAGCTGGAAAAAAGAAATGACAAACCATTCTGTTATCTTTGCCAAGAAAACTCCAAATGGGATCACAAAAAGTCAGTCACAATTGAAAATGATCAAACAAGAGCAGTGTAATGATAAAGACAGAAGATAGAGGGGAAATGAACTTGACATGAGAATCCTCTAAGCCTGAAAATATCAAAACTGTCTACATATTATTCTGGGAGGAGAATAACAAATGGACCAAAAAATGTGAAAGACTTTGCATTCCCATGTGCACCTATTTTCATCATCTGTGACAGAGGAAACATTATATTTGGATTCTAATATCCCAGATCCTGATGGAAAAATGAAAACAGAAATTAAGTAAATGAAGCAAAGAGCAACTGAATCAAATCAGTACATTTATAGAAGAACAATGCTGGAGGCTGCACAATTTGAAAGCTTAAAGCCATCAATTTTTTTTTATTTTGTCATCATTTTTTAAGGTATCTGAAAAAAAGGAAAGATCTTTGACAATTAAAAAATGATGGACAATTGGGAATGCAGCAGTGGCTATTGATCTATATATGCCAGTTTCTTATCCAAACTCTATATGAGAATCATCTATATACAAGTTAATATTCTTGATGAAAGTCTCAGAAGAGAATAGACAGACTTTCCAAACTAACTTTCTACAACAGACCAGAGCCATGCTACAGACTGAAAAGTACAGAAAATATGATATTCTACCGTGTCTATTGCATATTAATTATTTTAAATATTCAATTCAATAGGGCAAAATATAGCTAGAAGAGCTCTCCTTCAACAAGATATCTCTCATTTGTAGGTTAAGATAATATATAGTTTGTTAATAGATATAGTCAGAGATAAATTTATTCAACAATCTTCTGGTTATTTTGGTGTTATCACGTAGAACCTCTACCATGTCTAAGTAAAAGAAATCCCCATGGGCTGGTTTTTTGTATCATGGAATCTTTAGACAATCTGATGAAGCTTATTCATTCCTTCTCAGAATCATGTTTTTAAATGTATGAAATAAAATACATAGGATTAACAAAGAAACCAATTCTATTGAAATAAAGATGTAAATTTTTCTTATCCAAGTTCATGAATCCAAAATTTATGGAATCTGGGGTTCAAGGTTGAGGATCTTGGTATAGACAGGGAAGCTTCCCCATTGCTTGGGGGGATTATATTGTGATGTCATCAAGTTCCAGAATACTGCTGAGATCAATTAAACAACTCATCCTGGAAAAAAAAAAAGAAAAATGACTCATGTGCCAACTAGATGGGCAGTTCACTAATTAGATGCATAAATACATCTATGTTAGACAAGTCCTGCAGATGAATAATTAGCTGGGTCCAGAATTGAACATAAGTAAGAAACAAGTTTTATTGTTGTCCAGTTGTACATGACTCTTTGTGATCTCATTTTAGTCATGACCCCCTTCTTTCTTTTTTTAAATTATACCTTTTTATTTTCAAAATATATGCATGGATAATTTTTGACATTCACCCTACAAAACCCTGTGCTCTAATTTTTTTCCCTCCCTTTCCCCCCTCCCAAGTCAGCAAGTGATCCAATATATGTTAAGCACATGCAATTCCTCTATGCATATTTTCATAAATATCATGCTGCACAACAATAAATGGATTCAAAAGGAAAAAAATGAGAAAGAAAACAAAATGCAAGCAAACACCAAAAAGAGTGAAAATACTATGTTGTGGTCCACATTCAGTTTCCACTGTTCTTTTTCTGTGACTCCTTTCTTGACAAAGATAGTAGAGTTGTTGGCCATTTACTTCTCCAGGCTACTTTACAGATGAGGAAACTGAGGCAAACAGGATTAAGTTACTTGCCTAGGGTCACATAGTTGGTAAGTATCTGAGGCCAAATTTGAACTCAGGACTTCCTGACTCCAAGTTCTGTATTCTATTCATGAAACAGGACTAGATCACATTTGGAAAATAAAAAAAAATGTTTTGCAGTGATCCCAATGGGTTTCCACTCAAAATCCCAACGTCTTAATCTTTGGGAGATGCTGTATCATTGCAAAATCATGGGATACCACAATTTCTAAAGAATTAAAATCACAAAGTAAATTAAAAGAATTAAATAATAAATTAAAATCAAAGAGCAATCAAGTTGTGCAGGATAAGGATGCTGCACAGCATGCAACAAATAGAAAAGGAGGCATAGCTTAGTGTGCAGAGCTCAGGACTTAGGGTTGAAGTTCTAGGTTCAAATTTTACTCAAACACTTAAAGTAGAATAAGATTACAGATTTAGACCCAGAAGGGATCTTAGAAGGTGTCCACTTCCTAATTTTGCAAATTAGACAGGTGAAGGTATTCACTCAATATAACACAAGCAGCAAATGTCAAAAGTGGGTTTTGAATCCAGATTTTGTAATTGAATTCAGAATTCTTTTCCATTTTCTCATTAGTTGTGCTATCCCGGGCAAGTTATTTAATCTTGAAGATCCTCAGTTTCCTCCTGTGTAATGATAGTGTCTTGGAAACAGTGAACATGAGAGTGGATAAACTTTGAGAGATAATGAAGGGTAATGTCATGGAATCAATGGACATGAGCTTGAACAGACTTTGGGAGATAATGAAGGATAGTGTCGTGGAAGCAATGAACATGAGCTTAGATAGACTTTAGGAGATAACGGAGGATTGTGTGATGGAAGCAATGAACATAAGTTTAGACAGACTGGTAGATAATGAAGGATAATATCATGGAAGTAATGAACATGAACATGGATAGACATTGGGAGATAACGGAGGATAGTGTCATGGAAGCAATGAGCATAAGCTTGGATAGTTTGGGAGATAACGAAACATAATGCATTGGAAGCAATTAACATGAGTATGGAGAGACTTTGGGAGATAATGAAGGATAGTATCATGAAAGCAATGAACATGAACATGGATAGACATTGGGAAATAATGGAGGATAGTGTCATGGAAGCAATGAACATGAGTTTAGATAGACTGTGAGATAATGAAGGATAGTATCATGGAAGCAATGAACATGAACATGGATAGACATTGGAGGATAGTGTCATGGAAGCAATGAACATAAGCTTGGACAGATTGGAGATAATGAAAGATAGTGTCATGGAAGCAATTAACATGATTGTGGATAGATTTTGGGATATAATGAAGGATAGTATCATGGAAGCAATGAACATGAACATGGATAGACATTGGGAGATAATGGAGTATAGTGCCATGGAAGCAATGAACATGAGCTTGGATAGTTTGGGAGATAATAAAAGACAGTGTCATGGAAGCAATGAACATAAGTGTGGATAGACTTTGAGAGATAATGAAAGATATAGTGTCATGGAAGCAATGGACATGAGCTTGAACAGACTTTGGGAGATAATGAAGGATAGTATTATGGAAGAAATAAACGTGAGTTTGGACAGATTGGGAGATAATGAGGGATAGTATCTTGAAAGCAATGAACATGAACATGGATAGACATTGGGAGATAATGGAGGATAGTCTCATGGAAGCAATGAACATGAGCTTGGACAGACTTTGGGAGATCGTGAAGGATGGAAGAGCCTGTCGTTCTATAGTCTGTGTGGTCACAAGGTGTCAGATACCACTAATAACAACAACCACCAAGTAGGTGCAATGATAGCTTCTACTTCTTGGGTTGTTGTGAAGATCACAAGAGATAATGCATCTGATATGTTTTGTGAATTTTACCATGCAATTCAAAAATAAACTAACAATTGTGTAATGTTTAAAAAGTTCAGGAGACATGGTTTCTGGGGAAATAATAATTTTATTAATAATGCTAGAATTTTATGGTCAGTGACACTCCTGAATGTCAAAGATCCTCACGTGTGGAGGGCTTACAACTTACATGCTCCTGGAAAAGTGGGTATTCCTGAGAGTGGCAATCAACTGTGACTGTTAACAATTAATGAGAGAATGCATATTATAATCTGAGGTGGATTATATTCCAACGATGATCTTGAGGCACATGACCCTGAACATTCAAATCTTGGTCAAAGAGACTTAGCAATTTCCATGCCATTTGCCTGACAAGAAGAATCCACTTTTTCCCCCCAGACCTGTGTAAGTAAAGACAGTGAGCAGGAAATGTACTTATTGCTTAAACTTAGAATTTTTGTGGTCTTTGTTTAGATCATAGCCACTTTCCCATACTGGATGATTATCTGGATGAGGAAAAAGAAAAGAGTAAACACTTTGATCTTAATTCAATAATTGGTTATTTATATATAAAATAAATTATCATTTCTCTCAATCGGCATAGCAGATAATCATTCTTGAAATAGTCATTCAGAAGAGGTTTTGCAGTGAGGGCAGAAGATCACAGATGTGAAAAATCTTCCAGAAGGCAGTCATGCTGAGTGATAGGAATAATAATAATATAAAAGCTAGTATTTATATAGCACCCACTACCTTCCAGGTACTGTACTAAGTACTTTACAAATGTTATCTTATTTAATCCTCACAATAGCTTTGGAAAATAGATAGTATTATCACCATTTTTCTGATGAGGAAACTGAGGTTACATGACTTACCCAGAGTCATCTGGCTGGAAAGATTATGAGGCTACTTTGGAGCTCAGGTCTTTCTGATTCCAAGCTCTGAACTCTTATCTATTGCAATATCTGGCATTCTCATAGCTAGATAACTATGAGTAACTCTTCAAGGTTTTATGGAATGAAAAGGCAGAATCTCCCACAGATTGAGAGGGCATGGCTGGATTACAATCATAGATTGTATCTTTGCAGAAAGTAGCTCTATCAATGATATCTTAGAACAACTGAAATTTTCTATTTTTCACAACAAGAATCAATTCTTTTTTTTGATATTTACAAAGATCCTTGCTGTTTATTTATTTTTTGTAAAAGCTTTTTGTTTTCAAAACATATGCATAGATAATTTTTCAATATTGACCCTTAAAAAATCTTATTTTCCAAATTTTCTCCTCCTCTTTACCTCACTATTTTGTAGTGAATTTTCTTCAGATACTTTCTGTGTTCCCTTGTTAAGTTTTCATTTCCTTTCCCCATTTTTCTTCCAGCTCTCTTTTAAGATCTTTTATAGTTTCTTCTAGGAGAGCCTTAAGTGATGGGGACCAATTATATCCCCCTTTGGGTCTTTATCTGGAGATGATCTGCTTTTAGTCTCCTCAGGGTTTGAAATCTGTGTAGCAATGAGACCTGTGTAGCAATGAGACCTGAAATACCACTGCCTCCAAAGAAATAAAGAGTATTACTCAGAGAGAAATGAAAAGGCATATGGCAAGTAATCCAATACATGTTAAATTCAATATATGTATACATACTTATACAATAATCTTGCTGCACAAGAAATCAGATCAAAAAGGAAAAAAATGAGAAAGAAAACAAAATGCAAGAAACAACAAAAAGAATGAAAATGCTACGTTGTGATCCTCACTCAGTTCCCACAGTCCTCTCTCTGTCTGGAGTTGGCTCTTTTCATCACAAGATCATTGGAACTGGCCTGAATGATCTCATTGTTGAGAGAGCCACATCCATCAGAATTGGTCATCGTATAGTCTTCTTGTTGCCATGTATAATAATCTCCTGGTTCTGCTCATTTCACTCAGCATGAGTTTATGCAAGTCTCTCCAGGCCTCTCTGAAATCATCCTGCTGGCCATTTCTTACAGAACAATAATATTCCATAACATTCATATACCATAACTTATTCAGTCATTCTCCAACTGATGGGCATCCACTTAGGTTCCAGTTCAAGAACCAATTCTGAATCAGTGATTGGGGAGGAAAATATGAGTGAAATAAGATAACGAAGGATTCAAAAGTCATTTATATTTGTCTTTGGGAAGTTGTCAAGTTTCATAGACTTCCTTTATTTGTTTCCAATACCTGTGACTCTCCTAGACTCTCCTCCCACTTTAGCAGTGCCCAGCTCCCAACAATCACTTCATTAAACAGTCTACAAGCATTTATTTTTATAACTTTTTTATTTTTCCAAATACATGCAAAGTAAGTTTTCAACATTCACCCTTACAAAATCTTGTGTTCCTGATTTTTCTCCCTTGCCCCAAATGTCTCCCCTCCCCTCAATAGCAAGTAATCCAATATAAGTTAGACATGTGCAATTCTTCTAAACATATTTCCACATTTATCATGCTGCACAAGAAAAATCAGATCAAAGAGGAAAAAAAAGAGGAAAAAAACAAGTAAGCAAACAACAATAACAACAAGAAGGTCAAACTACTATGTTGTGATTCACATTCAGTCTCCATAATCCTCTCTCTGGATGCAGATGGTGCTCTCCATCATAAGTCTGTTGGAATTGCCTTGAATTACCTCATTCCACAAGCATTTATTGAGCTCTTACTATGAGACTAGCAAGTACTTTTTTTTTGCTTTTTCCTGAGGCAATTGGGGTTAAGTGACTTGCCCCCAGTCACACAGCTAGGGAGTGTTAAGTGTCAAAGATCAGATTTGAACTCAGGTCCTCCTGACTTCAGGACTGGTGCTTTATCCACTGCACCACTTAGCTGCCCTATGGCAAATACTTCTAAAGAAAGGCAAAGAAGGTTTCTTTCTTCATGAACTTAATGTTTCAATGGGGGAATGCATATGCAAAGAAAAAGGTATGTAATTGATACATACAAAGCAAATGGCCTGTCACCTTAGAAGGGAAGGCAGTCAGTCTCCAATCTGTCTGGGTGGCCCAGGAATGGATATTCCAGATAAGCAGAGATAAATTGATGCAGGGATTCTTTACTTTTATATGTGTGTCATGGATCCTTTTTAGGGAATAAGGCAGTGCAGTGGACAAAGTACCAAACCTGCAGTCAGGAAGACTTATCTTCATGAGTTCAAATCTGGCTTCAGACTCTAAGTAGCTGGGTGACACTGGGCAAGTCACTTAACCCTATTTGCCTCAGTTTTCTCATATGTAAAATGAACTGGAGAAGGGAATGGCAAACTATTCTAGTATCTTTGCAAAGAGAACCCCAAATGGGGTCATGAAGAGTCAGACATCACTGAAAAATGACTGAATAACACCAAGGACCCCCTTTGACCATCTGGTGAGCCCTATGGAATCTTTCTTAGAATAATACTTTTATATCAGAAAATAGAATACATGACATTGCAAAGGAACTCAATATTGAAATATGGTTCTTGTAATTTTTTGAAAAATACTCAGATTCCAGGGAAAGAACTTCCTTTAACAGATGAGGAAAATGACACTTGATTAGGGAAGTTAAGTAACTTATTCCTAGATAGTACAAATGGCAGAATAAGAATTGAATTCATGACCTTTGAGTGCAAATTTAGGTGGTGTAGTCAATAGAACAGTGGGCCTTGAGTCAAAAACACCTGAGTTTAAATCTAGTTAGATACTTACTAGTTGTGTGATCCCTAGGCAAGACATTTAACTTCAGTTTCCTTAATTTGTAATTACTTTACAAAATGGGAATAATCACAGCACCTGCCTTTCAGGACTGGTATGAGTTTCAAATGTGATAGGTGAAGCACTAAGCACAGTGCTCAGCACATAATATCTAAATGTTTCTTTCCTCCTCTTGTGCTCCTTCTATTTATACAACATTGTATAAGCTATTCTGACTTTCTCTTTCCAAGACATCTCGCTACCTAAAAATATAGTATAATAACACCTGAATTTGAATTTAAAATAACCTGGGGCTATACTTCCCAACCCTGCTACTTACTGGTCACTTCATTTTTTGGTTTTCTGATTTGTAACAAGGGATTTGGACCAAATTATTTCAAAGGCCCATTCCAGCTTTAAATCTATGAGTCTGATACTTGGAATCTAAAGACAGCTTTTATTGGGATCCCAAAGGCATCCTAAATAGACCAGGTCTGACTCATTCAAGCTTAAGGTTCCATGATTCTAATAGCCAGGGAGGAACACTATAGTCACCACACTCCTGAGATATTTGTGATAATAGGAGAAAACTTAATAAAAGGAAAGAATTGTGAGAGTGAAGAAAAATCTGTGGGGACAGGAAATGGGAGAGAGCAACAGGAAATCCTGTGTGATAAATTCAGAGTCTAACTATCATTGCTGTCATCTTCCACTAAAACCTCAGCTCTCCTAACTGATGAGTAAATAAATCATAACTTTGTGACTATGCTGAGAAATTCAGGGTTTTCCCCCCAGACCAGTTTTAATGAAAGGCTGAACATCTGCTATGATGAGGTCACTAAGGTGTAGAAAGCACCTAAATTCATGACTGGCTTAAACATTTTCAGAGGCCGGAAGACAATATGGAGTGATGGAAAGAGTGTGGGCTTTGGCAGTAAAGTACATGGATTTCCTCATTTCTATATATATGTGATTGGGAAAATTTTCTCCGGACCTCAGTTTCTCTTCCTGTAAAATGGGGGGGGGTCAAACAACAGAGCCTCTGAGGTTCCTCCCAGCTGTAAATCTATGTCCAGTCAATTGGTCAGAGTGGAAGATCAGGGCACTAGTTCTATTTCAACAACTAGAAACAACTGAGTTTAACTGAGTTAAAAAGAATACTTAGTTAAAATAGGAGACTTTCTCCTTGTACCCCACTTCCAAAGACAGTTCTTCCCAATTTTATCCTGTCCTATTTGGCACCTGTAGCCAAATTTGAGTATGTATCCTATGCTTTTTGTTATTGAAGTATTTTATTTCCCCTTGCTTTAAAACCATGTATTCCAGTTTTTCCCACTCTTCCCCTCACTCCTCCCCTAAATGGCAAGTAATTCAATATATGTTAACCATGGTAAAAATATATGTTAAATCCAATATAGGCATACATATTTATACAATTATCTTGCTGCACAAGAAAAATCAGATCAAAAAGGAAAAAAACTACTCAATATGGCAAACTGGCAATCTGGAATCCCTTTATCCCCATGACTGAGTAGTGTCTCTTGGTTTGTCTGAATGGAACGTGTCCCTTAGGTGAGGAGGTCTCTCCTTATCCCAGGTGAATTTACCTTTTAAAGCTGATTGGAGAGTACATTTCTTATGTAGGTCTCCAAATGGCCAGTTTTAACTCTGGCCTGTGGTAACCTATCAGTCTGCTGGTACTAGAATATGGTAGTCAATAGAAGTTGTCAGAGCTTTCACACCTACCTGTGCAAGAAAAGCTGTCTCAAGTCTCCAGAGGTCATTTTTTAGAAGCAAGGCAAGGTTTCTTTATTATTGTTGTTGTTAAATTGTATCTACCCCATCCCACCCTCCCAGTGGACCATATACTTCATGGGGTTTCCTTGGCAAGGATACTGGAATGGTTTGCCATTTCTTTCTCCAGTAAACTAAGGCCAAAAGGTTAAGTTACAGAGCTAATAAGTGTCTAAGGCCACATTTGAATTCAGGTCTTCCTGTCTTTAGGCTCAATGCTCTATCCACTAAGTCACCTAGTTGCCTCTTAATGCTTCCTTCTAACTTCCAAATTAGCCAGATTCTAGCTAGATTGGGAAAAAACAGGTCATTTCCCCAAGAACTCCTGAGGGTAGGGCCTGATCCTGAACCCCAAATTTATTTTTAGTAAAAGCCCCAAAGTCAGTTTTCTGATTTCTTCCTTCTTCTTTATATTCCTTATATCATTTTCCCTAATGCTCATATAGAGAAGAAAATAATTAGGGGAAGGAAGGAACACACATTTACAGAGAGCCTACTTTATGCTAGGCACTATACTAAATTCTTTACAAATATAATTTCATCTGATCCTCACAACTCTGTGAATTAGAAACTTATTGTTTCCATTTTACAGATGATAAAATTGAAGCAGACAGAGTCTGTTCAGAGTCATATAGCTAAGAAGTCTGTGAGGTTGGATTTGAATTCAGGTCTTCCTGACTCCAGACCCACTCTTCTAGTCATTGCACATCTAATTATCCTATTTAGGTGAGAACATGAAGAGCTATAATATGAAATACATGTGCAATGTTTTCAAATGGTTTTCTATAAGGATTACATCAATTCACAATTCTATTAAATGCATTAGAGTGCCTATCTTCTCACAATCCGGTCAACATTTACCCTTTTTGTCTTTTGTCATCTTTTCCAATCTTATGGGGATGAGGCAGGACCCTATAGTTGTTTCAATTTATATTTCTCTTATTTTTAGTAATTTAAAATATTCTTTCATATAGTTACTTGTTGTTCTTTTGAAAATTGCCACTAGACCCAGATGGCTCTGGGCAGGTGACCTTGCCTAGAACTCCCTCACTTAAATCCAATTCACTTGCATTAAATGGCATCATCTTCCTGATGTCATGGTCCTCTTCAAGAATGAAGGGCAAACAACAATGATCATATTACTAGAGTAATTATCTACTAAAGAATGGCTCCTGTTCTTACATATTTATCTTAATTCTGTGTGTGTATGTATATACATATATATGAATGTGTATGAATACATAAAAATGTATACATATTTATGTTCATATAGAGAGATATACATATAGCCAGTGAGAGAACTAAGATATAATAGCAGGCATATATTTACATATATTTATGTCTATCACATATCTATTTGATATTGATAATGACATATATGTATTTATAGTATATGAGAACTTTGTCAGAGATCTCTGATGCAAAAATTTTCTGTGGATTTTCTTCTTATCCTGGATGCATTAATTTTGTTTGTGTAAAAACTTTTATATTTTGTATAAGCAAAAATTGTCATAGTTGTGAAAGATATTTCCCTCTATTTTCTCACTATTCTGTATTTGTTTTATTCTTTTGCCACTTATTATGGTGTAAGGTTTATAAGTTGGGTCTAAATCTAATTTTCACCAAACCACTTTCTAGTTTTTCCAGCAATTCTTATCACAAAGAGGATTCTTAGTTCAGTTTTTGTATTCTTGTCTCTATTCTGTGAACTTTCAATTTAACTCCCCTCAACCTGGTTTTATGTCACTTACTGAAAGTTCCACACAAGCCACTTCCCCTCTCCTTTTCCAGCTCCGTGTTAGATATTATCTTTCCCCATTAGAATATATGTAATTTCCTAAAGGGCAAAGACTATCTTGCTTGTTTTTATTTGTATCTCCAGAGCTTAGCATGATATCTAGCACATAAATACTTAATAAATGCTCTGTTTTGTTCTTTCTGGCTTTTGCTTATATAGTTTTTCTATTAATCAATTTTTCTATTTTTTTAACCAGTACCAAATGCTCTTGATGATTATTGCTTTGTAACACAGTTTGATAGCTGATATTTCAGAGACTTCTTTATTCCCTTTTCCCCCCATTTCCTTTCCCTTGACATCATTGACTTTTTTGTTTTTCTAAATTAGTTTTGTTACTATTTTGTCTAGTTCTAGAAAGTTTTTCCAGACAATTTGATTTATATTCCAATAAATCTATGAATCAGTTTAGGAATTTATTATATCAGTGTAACCCAACCAAGAACAATCAATATCTTTCAAATAATTTATCTTCCTTTATTTTCTGAAAACATATTGTACTTGAATCTAACAGCCCCTTCCCATTTTGTGGATGAGTAAATGGGGACCTGAAGCAATCCAGTGGTTTTTCCATCATGTAATAAGACCAGTGAGTGAGAGAGCCAAGATTGAAATCCATCCCTTTTGATTCCCACTTAGAAAATTAAATAAACGGTATAAGATCATTTCTAATGCTCCTTTCATTTCTAAATCTATACCATGTTGCTAGTCAGATGATTTTTTTGGAAACATACTTGTTGTTTATCTACAACAATAAACATAGGTTTTGCCCGTCACCAAAAAAACCAAATGAATAAATCAATCCATTTCCTGCCTATAATAAAGCTACTTGTTTGATCTTTGTAGAATGCATGGTTTCCTTCATGATTAAGGTTAATTGCTGCTGCTGACATGGTGACCACTGATTCAAATGCTGTTAAGAACATTGCACTTCAATTTTAAAAGTAGTATTTCTATGAAATTTAAGCCACATTGTGTGCAAACTCTGTGAGCAGAGTGGGAAAGCAGCAGAGATAAACAACAGAAGTGGGAGGAAGCAGGTATCATTGCTGCACTAGAACAGTATATTGGTATTTCCAAGACCAAGATTATATATAGTTTGCATTGTTAAACAAAGTTTTATAAGCAAATCCTTATGACATGTAGACTCAGAGTGGCAAAAACAAACCTAGTAAGGGTAATATAATCATAAAAGCTAGCTTACTATGTGCTCGGCATTGTGCTAATAAATATTATCTTATTTGATCCTTTTAACGACTCTGGGAGGTGGGTACCAATATTATCCCCATTTTACAGTTGAGAAAACTCAAGCAATCAGAGATTAGCGACTTAACCAAGAATATACAGCTGCTAAGTATCTAAGGTTGGATTGAACTCAAGTCTTTCGGACTCCAGACCCAGCATGCTATTCACTGTGTTCCATAGCTACATCAGTAGGATTTTGTAGAGGCATGGAAGCAATGTAACTGGGACATTTTAAATCCCTGGGCATATTCTTTCATATATTGATTATTTGGGATCTGTTGGGATAACTCTTTCTTAAGAGGAAATCAGGAAGGTTTTTTCCATCTATGTAAGAATTGGATCCTAGGGTGTTTTATTCCTGAGCTGTCTTGAGGGCCAGGCAAATAATGCCACACCAGGAAATTAGTCCATGATGAATCCCTGCTACAGAGAAAACTCTATCCCTGATAGTATATTCTGAGATTATCTGTCTTCTCATATACTTGTGGCTTTTTTACTACTTCATCTTCAAACAGGAGTCATGTGGTATAATGGGAAAAAGGAAGGCGCTCTGTCTTTAAATAATGGAGAGACTTTCAATGGTATCTATAAGTTCTTAATGTCTATAGGCTTCAATTGGCTTTTGTTTTGTTTTTGTTTTTGTGGAATGAGAATGAAGCACATATCTGTAAGCTCTGCTACTAGTAGGACTGAGGTTGGTGGATGGGAGTTCTGAGAAGTAGTATTAAGCAGTTTAAAGCCAATTGGGTAGCCTCACCCCATCCTGCCCCTATGTGATGAGTCCCGGAGGAGAAAGGAATTACCCTATTGTCCAAAGATAGACCAAGTAGCCAGCATAGGAAATTGAGCAGATCAAAGCTTCTGTGCTAATCCCAAATAGGAAGAGCACTGCAGGGCCAGAGAAGGCCATATGATATGGATTAAAAAAAAAAAAAAAGCAACTCTAATGAGCTTTACTTTGTTTCCTGGAGAAAGTTAGAACAGATTATTAAGGATGATTTCTTAAATATCTAGAAAGGGAAATTGATAGTCAGGATGACTAACAAAAAAGATCATTCCAGTCTGACCTTATTTGCTGTTTCTGACAGACTCGTACCTTGAACTATACTCCAAATCAAAGAATTTGAGAGTTTAAAGAATCTCAGCAGCCACTTAGTACCACTCACACAAAATTACCTTGTAATTTTCTTTTTTTTGCTGAGGCAATTGGGGTTAAGTGACTTGCCCAGGGTCACACAGCTAGGAAGTGTTAAGTGTCTGAGACCACATTTGAACTCAGGTCCTCTTGACCAGGGCTGGTGCTCTATCCACTGCTCCATCTAGCTGCCCCTACCTTGCAATTTTCATTAAGCCTCTGCTCAAAGATCTCCAGAGACCCAGAACTTCTCCAAGGCTTCTCATTTCACTTTGAAAAGGTTCTAATTGTTATGAAGTATTTCCAGACATCAAGCTTAAAGTTTCCTCTTTAGAACTTACTTTCCTTGTTTCTGGTTCTGTTTTCTAGGACCAAAGAGGATAATTTTTGTTGTTGTGGCAATCAAGGCTAAGTGGCTTGTTCAGGATCACATAGCTAGTAAGTGTCTGATGCTATATTTGAACTCAGAATTTCTGACTCCAAGGCCAGTGTTCTCTATACTGTGCAACCTGGACACCCTCAAACAGAATAATTTTTAATCCTACTTCCACATAACAAAGTTACAATAGCTCCCCAGAATCTTCTCCTCTTCAGATTAAGCGACCACATTTCCTTTCCATATGGCCACATATGTGTTGGATTCAAGGCTCTTCTCCTTCTTTCTTGTTCCTTTGTGGACATGCTCCAGGTTACCAATGTCCAATCTTCAACTGTGGCACCCAGAAGAGAACATGATATTTTGAAGAAGGACTGACAAGGGAAGGCTGAGTATAGTGGAACGTCCTTATTTCTGGAAGCTCTGATTCCTTTAATCCAGCTCAAGATCCCACTAGCTTTGCTGACAGTCTCATTAAACCATTGATTCATAATGGTCTAACAGCCCTTAGATCTTTTATAGACAAATAACTGTCTATCCATGCTTCTATCTTGCACTGAGGAAATTAAATTTTTATATAAATAAAAGATTTTTAAATTTATCTCCTTTGGATTTAATTTAATTAGATTCAGCCCAAAGCTCTTGCCTGTCAAAATCCCTTAGGCTTCTGTGTCTCTCATTCCCTGGATTAGCTAACTCTCAGTTTGCATAACTGATGAACATGCTACCTATATCTTTACTGAAGTCATTGATAAAAATGTTAAATACAGGACCAAGCAGAGATCTCTGAAGCAATCCACTAAGAAACTTACTGCCATGTTTTCGTTGAAGTATTAACAACTAATCTTTGAGTTTAACTCTCTAATCAGCTCTAAATCCACCTAATTTGAATTGTCTAGTTCACATTTCTCCATATTCTCCACAAGAATAATATGAGATATTTTCTCAAAATATTTGCTAAAATCTAAGTAAACCATACACATTGTATGCCTTAGCCATTATCTTAAAACTATGATAAGATGTTTCAGACCACAAACTCCAAAAACAAAAAATGATAATGAATCTCACATCAATAAGTTTGGTTTCCTGGTTTTGAAAAAAAAACTGACCTGCTTTCAGATTAACTAGGCTGGTATCTGTGTGTATTAGAAAGAGCTTATTTGCATTGGCAAACACCACTATTGATATATGAATACGGCAAGTAATCAGGTCATAAAGCCTTAGTCATATTAATCCCAAGAATTTCCAAATGGTACCAAGGGATTAGTTCTATAATTCTCTGTTTGTCTGGAGTAATAATTTTGAACTTTGTACACTTCAATTTTTCTCCTTCCAGAGAAAGCTCTACGGACAAGAACAATCATTCAGTCAATCAACAAATATGTATCAAAAACCTACTAAATACTGGGCATTTTGGAATGTGCAAAGATACAAAGATGAATCCTTTTGACTCTGGCTAGTTAAACCCCGAGTTAGGAGGAAGAGCAGTCCCAACCTGGGATTGGAGAAACAGTGTTTAAACTGAGAAAAGAGCAAATGAAAACCAAACCATACCAGTATGACTGGAGTGAAAAGGAACAAGAATTAAGATGAGAAGGCAAACTGGTTGCTGGACAGTTTCTGGGTGGAGAAGGGTGGAAAGGATAATTCATAAAGAAAGCCCTAGCCATTTAACTTAATTAATGCCTTAACCTGATACCCTGAATTCATCTTTTTAATATAGCATCTGGAGCCATCCACTCTTACTCAGCACTAATATGCTAACACAGTTATGAATCAAGTCCCCCTAGTCTCCCTCTGACCAAGTTGCATTCACCAAGTCACAACGGGTACAATCAAGTATATAATTCAATCCTGTTCCAAGAAGCACACATCCCTCATGTGTAGAGAGGAAACTCCTCTGCTCATCTGTTTAGTTTCATTACTGACTTGAATATAAGAATATACAGAGGTCCAAATAGGTGAGGGCAATTTCTGGACATAAGAAAAAACCTGGGACCTTAAGGTATTCGTTGATTTCTTTCCCTATTATATCTATAGTTTCTCTATGTCTGACTCTAATTTCCTTCAAGGCTTTCTGGATTTATTTTAAGGACTAAGTTGTATTTTTCTCAGAGAAGAGAAGATTTGGGAAAAGGAACTACTTGTGTTTTAAATATTTGAAAGACTGTGGAATGAAAGAGTGGGTTAGACTTAATTTGCTTGGATTTAGAGGGCTAAACTTGAAGTAATGGGAATTTCAGAAAAGTAGATTTAAGTTTGATGTTAGGGAGAACTTTCTAAATAATTAGAGAAACCCAGGAGAAGGCAGAGTTGATTCAAAAACACCTTTTGTTGCTTGGCAAACTGGCTATCTCAAGATTAAATCTAATTGTCATTGGGGAATGAGGGACTTTCTAACTCTGAGAAGACTATTTCAAGTCGAAATTCATCTTTTGGTGGTGTAAGAAACAAATATCTTCCCAAGAACTCCAGTGATTCACTGATGATGATTGCAGGAAAGATTCATCTTATATTCTTGCAAGAATGGGTGCTCAGATGCCTATCAATGAAGAATGGCTGAATAAATTATGGCATGTGAATATTATGGAATATTAGTGTTCTATAAGAAATGATCAACAAGATGATTTCAGAGAGGCTTGGAGAGACTTACATGAACTGATGCTAAGTGAAATGAGCAGAACCAGGAGATCATTATACACGGCAACAAGAAGACTATACAATGATCAATTCTGATAGACATGGCTCTCTTCAACAATGAGATGATTCAAACCAGCTCCAATTGTTCAGTGATGAAGAGAGCCATCTACACCCAGAGAGAAAACTGTGGGAACTGAATGTGATTCACAACATAGAATTTTCACTCTTTTTGTTGTTGCTTGCTTGCATTTTATTTTGCTTCTTTTTTTACTGGTTTTATTTGATTTTCCTTGTATAGCACAATAATTGCATAAATATGTATGCATACAGTAGATTTAACATATTTCTACCATGATTAACATATATTGGACTACTTGCCATCTAGAAGAGGGCATGGGGGAAGGGAAGGAAAACTGGAACAGAAGGTTTTGCAAGGGCTAATGTTGAAGAATTGTCCATGCATATGTTTTCAAAAATAAAAAGCTTTAATAATAATAAAAAAGAATGGGTGCTGAGGTTAAGACAATTCTTATCTATCTTAACCAAAAAATGACTGCATTATTCCTTACTTTTCTCCAGAAAGATATCTTTACACGAGTCACTAGGGGATAGAAATATCTCTTCTTTCCCCCAGTTTATTTACTAAGAAACTAAATGAAAATTTTAAAAAATCCTTGAAAAAAGAAACCTACAAAAGTATACATGTAAACGTAAAATGCTAGCCACAGATGGCACTACTTGGCTTAATTTACTGTGGGATGAGAGGGAGGAAAGAACAAAGGATGGACCAACCCAAGTCCTATCTTTTTTCCTTTGCTTCACGTTGTGTGGGCAATCTACTTCAAATCTCCCTCTTTCATTTTAAGTATTTTCCTCTTCTCTTTTCTCTTTTGGTGCTCCTCTAACCACATTCCTTCTGTATCTCATACCCTAATTCAGAAAGAGGTGGATGGCTAATTTTACTGCTGAGGAAATTGTTACCCAGAGAGGTTAGGTTCTTATCAAAGGTCAGATTCTGGTAATTAGTGGTCGAGCTGGTCAGATGGGTTGATGGCATAAGTAAAGTAACCCACATGATGGGATTAAATAGATGGTTAAAAGCTAAAGTGTTATCTCTGAAAATTTCTGAGCAGAGAAGTGACCAGAATGGTCATGATAGGACTAAATAAATGGTTAAAGGCTAAAAGATTATCTCTGAAAATTTCTGAGCTTAGAAGTGACCAGAATATTAGGCACATCATAAAATTATACTATGTTTCTTCCATGCCTTTCATCTGAGCCTCATGTAATGGGTATAGATTATTGATTGAGGCCAGTCTTTGGAGCATGTACAGAGAGCTCTTGCCCAGGCTTCAGGGAGAGCATGGAAACATGGATTGCACTAACTTTGAATCATGGTGACTTGGTTGTTCCCACCATGATATGCTGGAGAATTCTCTAATTGGCTACTGAAGCAAAAGAATTGATGACTACATTGGAATTCAATGGGTACATCAAAGGGACGATCAATTCCTTCATCACTCTCTTTTATAGCTAGAAGGAGGAAGGATTACTTTGAGTTACCTCTAAAGGTCAGGTGAAAGAAAACGATAGCTGTTCTGTTCCCCCACCATGGTGGCCACAAGCACACCATCTACAGGAAAACAATCATTTAATCACTTAGATAGGAATTGTGGTAGCTGTTTTGACCATCACGTGACACTAACTTTAAATGACCAGCCAATTGGTAAAGTCTAGAGCACATCTAATGCATTCATCTAGTTTCTCAATGCCTATGAGTATCCCCATTTCTTATCAGGAGGATCTCATCTACACAGTCTTAGACTATACCCTTTCCCATCTCACATTTAGGAAATCTCTTGCTGATCAAGGTTATTCACAGAGTTGAACATCTGACTATTTATTAAAACACAAAACTTCACAGAAGTGAATAACCCTAACTATTGCAATAGAAAAACAGCAAAAATCTTCCTTTGACTTAATTATCTTTTTGTGCAGATCTTCCTCTCTTGTGGCTCCTGGATGAAGGATTAGGGGCCTGGCAAATGGTCTCGGCAATCAGATAAAACATGAAAAGAACTCTGGAGTCAGAGAACAGATCCCACCAGAGGTAAAGTTTTCATGAAATTCCCTCCTAGTCTCTCCTAGATCAATGATCCTATATATTACTGCTGATCTGTTTCTCCAATGCAACTCTCATCTCCATGCTGGTTTTTCTTCATTGCTCTCCAGTTACTACAATTTTCTAGCATGTCTTGTTTTGTTCTTTGCTGTACCCAATTTGGGCCACCAAGGCAGCAGCAGCAAGTAGCAATATGATGAGCAATAAGCATCCAGCAAGTGGTCACTTGCTCCACTGTCAGCTAGGAAAGCGTGGCTCACAATGGCAGGTGGGAAACTCTTCAAAAGCAAAAGATTCAGAAAACTTGGAGATATGTAGACCTTGCATGCCCTCACACAGCTTCCCATGTCTCACTGACTTCTTTCGCCCCTTCAAGGAGAAGGAGAAGGAAGGGCCATTAGAAGCCAAAAAATTATTAGTCACCAAAACTTCTGTAGTTAAGGTACTTCCTTAAGAAAGACATGCAACAATGTCCAACCTTGTAGTTTATATAGACCAATAAGTATTGTGGATAGAAGACTAGACTCAGAGTCAAGAAAACCCGAGTTTTAATTCTGCTTCAAACATTTAACTATCTGTGTGATTCCAGGTGGGGCAAGTCATTTAATCATCAGTCTCTTCATCTGTTAAATGGGAATAATTATTGCAATTCCATAACAAGGATGTTATGAAATTCAAATGAGATAGTATATATAGAGTTGTGCAAGCTTTAAATGTTACACAAATGATAGATATTTATATAATATTACATATTATTGTTCAGTTATTTTAGTCATATGACTCTTTGTGACCCCATTTGAGATTTTCTTGGCAAAGATATTGGAGTGGTTTGCATTACCTTCTCCTTACAAATGAAGGAACTGAGGCAAATAGGGTTAGATGGCTTCCTCAGGGTCATATAGCTAATGTCTATGGCCACATTTGATCTCAGGCCTGAGTTCAGATAGATCACGTGGTCTATTTACTACGTCCCAAAATCACATCAAGTTGTTATTGTTTGTCCTTTGTTCTCAAAGAAAACCATGACATCATGGAGGTGATGCTATGACCTGCAAGGATTGCAACTTGAATGGATATCTTTGCTTTTTAGGGATCTTCTCTATATTCCTTGTGAAAATTCAGGAAGCTCTTTAACAACATCTGGAGATCTCTCTCCTTTACTTTTTTTTTTTATTGAAGCTTTTTATTTGTATAACATATGTATGGGTAGTTCCCCAACGTTGATCTTTACAAAGCTTTCCATTACAAATTTTACCCCCAGTCCCCTCCCCTCCCCTAGATGGCAGGAAGTCCACTACATGCTAATAATGTTGAAATGCTTGAGAAGTTATGCAAGAAAAATCCTATCTACAAGAAAAAAAAAGAATCAGAGAAAGGCAACACAATGCAAGCAAATGTCAGTAGAGATCATGAAAATGTTACGTTGTGGTCCATATTTCATTTCCCTCTCTCTGGGTGTATATGGTTTTCTTCAGTGAACAACTGGAACTGGTTTGAGACAATTCTTTGTTGCAGAGAGCCTTGTCCATCAGAATTGATCATCATGTAATACTGTTGTTGCTGTGTATGATGATCTCCTGGTTCTGCTCGTTTCACTCAGCATCAGTTCATGCAAGTCTCTCCAGGCCTCTCTGAAATCGTCCTGCTGGTCGTTTCTTACAGAGCAATAATATTCCATAACATTCATATACCATAATTTATTCAGCCACTCTCCAATTGATGGGCATCCCTTCAGTTTCCAGTTTCTAGCCACCACAAAAAGGGCTGCCACAAACATTCTTGCACATGTGGGTCCCTTTCCCTCCTCTAAGATCTCTTTGGGATATAGGCCCAGTAGAAACACTGCTGGGTCAAAGGGTATGCACAGTTTGACAACTTTTTGGGCATAGTTCCAAGTTACTCTCCAGAATGGTTGGATCCGTTCACAGTTCCACCAACAATGTATTAGTGTCCCAGTTTTCCCACATCCCCTCCAACATCCGTTGTTATCTTTTCCTGTCATTTTAGCCAATCTGACAGGTGTGTAGTGGTATCTCAGAGTTGTCTTAATTTGCATTTCTCTGATCAATAGTGATTTGGAGCAACTTTTCATATGACTACAGATGGTTTTAATTTCATCATCTGAAAATTGTCTGTTCATATCCCTTGACCACTTATCTATTGAAGAGTGGCTTGAATTCTTATATATATGAGACAATTCTCTATAAATTTTAGAAATGAGGCCTTTATCAGAACCATTAAATGTAAAGATGATTTCCCAATTTGATGCTTCCCTCCTAATCTTGTCTGCATTTGTTTTTTTTGTGCAGAAACTTTTTAACTTAAAATAATCAAAATTATCCATCTGGTGTTCAATTAGGAGTTCCAGGTCTTCTTTGGACATAAATTTATTCCATCTCCACAGGTCTGAGAGATAAATTATATTACGTTCCTCTAACTTGCTTACAAAGTCCCTCTTTATATCTAGATCATGAACCCATTTAGATCTTATCTTGGTATATGGTGTTAGGTATGGGTCAAGCCCTAATTTCTTCCACACTAGTTTCCAATTTTCCCAGCAGTTTTTGCCAAATAGTGAGTATTTATCCCAAAAGCTGGGGTCTTTGGGTTTATTGAATACTAGATTGTTAAGGTTATTGCCTAGATTGTCCTGATATCCTATCCTGTGCCACTGATCGACTGCTCTATTTCTTAGCCAGTACCATCTCCTTTACTTTTGCATTTGACCAATCTTATTCATTTTAGGTCTTTTTGACATCTGTTTCAGGGGGGTGATCTCTTCTGATTCTCTCCCCAAATTCTGCAGATGTCTCCTATTTAGACCCTACAGTTTCCTATGCATTGAGGACAAAAGTATCTTTGTTAAACAAAATGTGACAATCACTAGACTATTTTTTCTGCTGGCTCATCATTAGCAATGCTTTCATTAGAAATGGTTTGTAGGAGAAGCAGGACAGGGGCAAGAAAGGGAAGTAAGAGGAACAGAAGAGAGATTGTGGACCAGAGGGGTGTAGGAAGAAAGGAGTGAGACTCTTGTGCATTTATGGAGGTAAATGATAAAAAGTAAATCTTAGTCGTATTTATATTGATAACAGGAGGGATCAAGTACTTTTGGGTCGCAAGATTGACTTCTATTTAGCTTGTAATTCATGGAGATCAGTTTCTTGGGAATCAATTCATACCAATAAGATTAATTATGTAACACTTCCTGTGACTATATCCCCCTTCCTCAATTTGGATCTCCTAGGGGAAAATAGACCAAGGTTCAAGATACTTTGTGAATTCCTATTGTGAATATTTCATAGTCCCATATAAATAATATAGTTCATGAGCCTCCATGGATTACTTCAAAATATCTCTCTGATAAACCTGGGGTACAATTTGTCACAATTTCATCAGCAGGGAGAAGAGTGTGTACATATATACATAAGAGTTCACTAGAGTAGAAGCACACATTTAGGGATTCAAAGCTACTACTTATCCATCTGATTCTTCAAGGCTGTAAGGTCTTTCCAGTTTTCATGATACCCTCACACTCCTCCTTATTGTGGATATGTCAGTACTGAGCATGTTATTCTGATGCTAGTCTTGGTTTGCTCATTTTAAGATAGCCATAGTTTCCTCCTTCTATTTCTGGCTTAGCAGCAATCCCCAGCTGGGGTATTGCTATATTCTTTGGAACAGAACAGAAACTCTCACCAAAGAACCAACAGAAACCTTCCTGTATTCTAACCCCTGAAGGCTATAGCCCTGAGCCCTGATACTTTCATGACAAGATATTTGAAGTATGGGTTAACTTGGTGAACAAATACCCTTTAGGTTAGTCTTGTCTTTGGGTAATTCTTGGGCTATATTCCTTTGGTTTGAGACCTTATCTGAATTTATGATGACCATCTAATACATTTTCAAAATGCTCACTTCTCAATCATAATTAGTCTATGGTCATAAGACCATCATCACCAATCATTTTTGGAGTCCAGGGTTCCATTTTTTAAACCTCCAAATCTTCCTCCATGTAAATGAATAGATGGGAAAACAAATCAGTCTAAGTCCAGAAATTAGCTGATTATCTCTGTGGACTCGTCTCTTTTGCTTTTTTATATGCTGATGAACATGTCAGTATCTTACCTTTTATTTTTCACAATAACGATTGCTAGCTATATTTCTCTCCATCCTATTTCCTTCTTGCTTAATCTATTCTCTCTCTCTCTTCTTTCATCCCATCCTTCCTTAAAGGTGTCTTACTTCTGACTACCTCCTCACTCTACCCTCCCTTCTCTCATTATCATCCCTTGTTCTTTTCACCTGCTATTTTCCTGTAGGGAAGATAGATTTCTATACCTAACTGAATTTGTTATCTTATCTTTTATTAAGACAACTGAACTTATTAAAACTTTCCCATCTTTTTTCAAGATGTAGATTGGACTGTTGCCAGTCTGAATGAGATGTATCTTTTTTGTTGTTGAAAATACCATATTGCATTTATTACATACATTTTTATAATAATAGCTTTTTATTTTTCAAAATATATGCCAAGGTAGTTTTCTACATTCACTCTTGCAAAACCTTGGTTTTAAATTTTTCTCCCTCCATCTCCACCTCCGCCCTCACTTAAACAGCAAGTAATCTGATGTAGATTAAACATGCAATTTTTCTAAACATATTTCCACATTTAGAATGAGATGTATCCTTACACTTGCTGCCTCAGTTATTCTTGAAATTTTGCTAGAGTGGGGGCAGCTAGATGGCGCAGTAGATAGAATACAAGCTCTGAAGTCAGGAGGACCTGAATTTAAATTTGACCTCAGACACTTAACACTTTCTAGCTGTATGACCTGGGCAAGTCACTTAATCCCAATTGCCTCAGCAAAAAAAAAAAAAAAAAAAAAAAAAAAATTGCCAGAGTTGGAAAGGAGCAAACATTTACATCTATAAGCCAATTTTGTAAACATTCCTACACTGGGGAAAGATGTTTAACTTTAATGAGAGCAATAGGGGCTAAAGGTAAAGGAATCTTTCTTCACTTTTCTAGCAGTTAATTTTTAGTTCACGCTCTTAAAGTTAAATAAATAAATAAATAAATTCTTTATAATGTGAGTTTAGGGGCATAATCATAAACTTACAGCATATATGTTGGGGTGAATATTCCAATTTCTATTCCCATTGGCAAGCTGGATCCTCAGGAGGAAGATTCTGGGTCTCCTCAGGATTCTAACAGTGAGACACTGGGGGAATCTTTTTAATGTTGTGTAGCATGATTCTCCATGAGTGTGCTTCCCTTTGTGATTATTAGCTTTTAGAAATTTCTATGTAGACTTCTCATGACCAACTAAATGGAAGACTAGACATTTCTCTGATCCTCCCAAATTCTCAAAACTCCCCCAAGTAAGAATTATGCTCAAGAAGTAAAGTGAAGCTATCTCCAAGATATCAAGAAGTTTAACAAGTTAATGAATTAATATCAGAGGGAGTAATCCCTAATCTCTAAGCTAATAAAATATATAAATCTTTAAAACAGGGTACTAGAGACAATTAAAGAATCATAGATTTCGGGGGGCGGAGCCAAGATGGCGGAGTGAAAAGGTGACTTTCTGCCTCTCCTCCGATCTTCTCTCAAATCAACAATAAAATAAGCCTCTGAACTGATCTTCAAGTCAACGAACTCAGAAATATTTGGGCACGGCTCTCTGGATAACTTCATATCAGGTTAATGGGACTCAGACAGAGAGATAAATAGACGACCCCTGTGCAGGCCGGAAGTGAGGATGGGACTCAGCTCAGCTCATCGTGGCAGAAATTCCAAACTCCAAACTCCAAATTCCAAACACTTGGAGTTTATCTGAGGCACTCGGCACACTCTGCCCTGATTGGGGGCAGGTGTTCTGGCAGACTTGCCTTGTTTAAGGAGTAATTCAGACTTAGTCCTAGCCCCCACCGGCCCAGCACCTTAAGTCAACTCGCCGAAGTGCCCCAGGGCAAAGCGTCTTCAGCCGCCGTTTTTTTCCCTACCTTAAAGAGATATCCACACTGTCTAAAAAAAAAATGATGAAGAAGCAAAAGAGTGCTCTCACCATAGACAGCTTTTATCTAGGCAAAGAAACGACCTCAGATCCAGAGGTTTCTTTAGACAAAAATCAAGAAAAAAACAGCAAGGACCATCACTGGTCCCCTTTTCAAAAGGCCTTTCTGGAAGATTGCATAAAGAACCTCAAAAGAGAGCTGGAGGATAAATGGGAAAATAAACTGAAATCAGTGCAAGAAGGATACAGTATCTTGCAAGAAGGATATGATGCCCTGCAAAAGAGATATGAAAAAGACACCAATTTATTAAAAAATAAAATTAGTGAAGTGGAAAAAGAGTGCAATGAACAAATTGGCCAGTTACAAAAGGAGCTTAAAAAAGTAACTGAAGAAAACAACACTTTAAAAATAAGAATTGAACAAATGCAAGTGAATGACTCACTAAGACTTGACGAATCAGTCAAACAAAAACAAAAAAAATGAAAAATTAGAAGAAAATATGAACTATCTCCTAGGAAAAACAACTGACTTAGAAAATAGATCTAGGAGAGACAATCTAAGGATTATTGGACTTCCTGAAAGCCATGATGAAAAAAAGAATCTAAACACTATCTTCCAGGAAATCCTGAAAGAAAACTGCCCTGAGATTGTAGAATCAAAGGGCAAAATCACCATTGAAAGAATTCACCGATCACCTCCAGAAAGAGACCCCAAAATTAAAACCCCAAGGAATATTGTGGCCAAATTTCAGGACTATAGCACCAAGGAACAGATTCTGCTAGCAGCTAGAAAGAAACAATTCAAATACCGAGGATCAATAATTAGAATCACACAGGATCTGTCAGCTTCCACACTGAAGGATCGAAGGGCTTGGAATCAGATATTCCGAAGGGCAAAGGAACTTGGATTACATCCAAGAATAACCTGTCCAGCTAGAATGAGCATTATCCTCCAGGGAAGAAGATGGCCATTCAATGATATAGGTGAATTTCACCTATTTCTAATGAAAAGACATGATCTGAACAAAAAATTCGACACCCAAACACAGAACTCAAGAGATGCATAAAAAGGTAAAAAGGAAAGGACTCTTGAAAACTTTATTTTTACTAGGGGGGTACTCAAAGTTTGGGGATATAATTAACTAGATATTACTTTGATAATATGAAAAAGAGAACTAGAGGGGAAAAGGTTGTCATACTGGGGAAAAGAGGGAAAAAGTGGTAAAATAAGATCTAAAAAAAAAGGAGGTAAAAACAAGGTAAAATCACTTGAAGAGGCAAAGAAAACCTAATATAATTGAGAGAAAGAGGGGAGGGAGATGAGCACTGTGTAAATCTTACTCTCATCAGGTTGGGCTCTAAAAGTGTATATCAGACATTTGATTTCACATAGAAACCTGTCTGTTGCTAGAGGGAAGTGGGAGGGAAAGGAGGAAAAGTAAGGGACAAACTAATAGAAGGGAAAATAGAAGAATCAGGGGAAAGGAGTAAAAACAGGAGGAGGGGATCTAAAGGGTGGAGTATTGTTTGGGGGAGGGGGTCATCAAAAGCAAAGTACTGAGGAAGGGGGAAGGGAGAAAGGGGAAAGGAAAGGGGAGTATTGTTTGGGGGAGGGGTCATCGAAAGAATCATAGATTTCCCAGAAGGATTTGATGAGTCAAAACAAAACAACAAAATAGAACACCTGAACACTGCAAGAAATAATACAGAAATACTGTCCAGAATTTCTGAATATAAAAAACAAAGTGCCAATCTAAAGAATATTATATATTGGCTTCAGAAATAGACATTTCTGAGGTGTTATGGTTGAAATCAATTAGTTAGCCATAAATTTAAGTTGATTATGGAAAAAGTTAACTAGAATGCTATTTCTTAATTGAATTTATGCTGCTAAAGCTTGCCCTCCTCCCCAAATCCCAGGATTATAAGGCAAAATCTCAGAAAAGATGTATAGATGTGTAGCCCAACTTGGCTCTAAAAGACCTTCTCAAGAGAGATTTAGGACTTACCAGAAAACCCTGATTATCCTGAAGAGATATAAGTACATGTAAGTTCAACATTAAAATTTCCAGTAGAGATGACCGATTTGTCTGCTGAGCCACCATCAATGATCTTTGAGAGATCATGGAGAATAGGAGAGGTACCAAGGACTAAGAAAAAGAAGGGCAATGGTGATGGTGGTGGTGGTAGGGGGAGAATCTCTAAGCTATAGGTCAGTGAATTTGACTTTAAGTAAAATTCTAGAGCCAATTACTAAATAAATAGTGAACACATAGAAAAAGAAGAAATGATCTCAAAAAAGGCAGCACAACTTTATCCAAAACTGTTCATGCCTTCCTTTTTTTTCCTTTTTGAACAAAATTACTAAACTGTCATATCAGAAGAGTGTACTAGATATAGCTTATCAATTTTAACAAAGTATTTGAAAAAGTATCACACTATTGGGGAAATTCAGAGATGTGAACTAGACAATAATATAGTTGCAAAAATTCATGACTGATACAATGTCTCTGCTCAAACCAATGCCAGCTAGATTGAGGTATCTGGTGGGGCTACGCCAGAGGTGTCAAAATCATGGACAAAGTTCTGGAGTGGGTCCAGAACCAGTTTAAAATATACTTGGAAAATGTTTAACAAAATAAATTTAAAGTACAATAAAGCAGAGATAACATATCATGATGACAAATAGACATATGATGTACTGGGATTGGTAGCCTGACACTTGGGAATGATGCCCTTGAGCTGGCAGTATTATACTTGGCCAATTGGCTCCTTGGCTTCTCTAGGAGTTCGTCTTGGGCAAAGGCTGGAGATGGCTCTGTTCTCTGTGTCAGTGACTGTTTTGTTTTCACAGTTTACACTGACTATAATCAATGAGCCTGACTTTGCATGGAATTCCTTCATAAAAAGTTGCTGAGGCTCAGAAATAGCCATTGCCATAGATCCTACTTTCCATTGGACAGATGGTCATGGTCCCAATCTTTGTGGCACTGGGAGGCTAGGAGAGAAAAAAAGTCCTGACAGACTCTTTGAGTGGCAATTTTGTAGATGAATGAGGCTTTGATAGCATTATAGAACAGAATGGTTCTGGCAGTTTAATCCAAATATATGTCAATTATAGGCACATGATTTTATTTGTTGGAAAATGAATCCAGATTGAGTAATCAGGTAGAAATAATCTCTCCTCTTTTTTATAACAAAGCATTTACAGATACTCAGTTGAATACCGGATAGTCTTCCTCTTCCTGTGGTACTTAATAGACATCCTCCATGCCCACTGAGGTTGCTTACTTACAGACACCTCCCAGTGGTGTCTCCAGAGATGAAGGTCTGCTGATCAAGGACAAAATAATGGTTTTCTTCAGTTACTCCTAGGAAGAGATGAAGAGTCATCTCCATGTCTTACACTCTTAAGATTTTCAGATACAATGACATAAGGACTAGCGTCCTGAATTTCTTTAGCAAGTCCTTCATCGTAGTAGTGGTATATTCTTTTAATTCTGTAGTGAAAGACTTAGGCCTTTTGGAAAGCAGTGACTTACTCCTTTGAACAGATCTTTACTCTTATTTAAATCAGGTCCGCATCTTGTTTCGTTCATCTCTTATCATTCATTCTTCTTCATTCATATCTCTCTTTCTTTTTGCTCTATCCCTCTTTTCCCCTCCTTCTCTTCCTTCCCTTTCTCTCTCCTTCCCTCCTTCTTTCTCTCTCTTTCTCTTTCTTTCTCTCTTTCCCTTTCTCTCTTTCTCTCTCATTCTCTCTGTGTCTCTGTCTCTTTCTGTGTGTGTGTGTATGCTTTTTTCTCTGTATGTCTCTGTCTCTCAACATGTTGATATACTGTATTAAAAATAATGTGGAACGGTGGATGGCACTGAAATCCTGGAGGGTTGGAAGCTTATCTTTTATTCTTCCCTGTGTTGGCATAGGTGTGGCCTCCATGATGGTATGGTCCATTTGCTGATGGTTCAAGACTGGTTAGAAAGTTTTGACAATCTCCAGGTCAAACACTTCAGAAGAAAGATTAATAATCTTTTGATCAAGTGATTGGCTCATACCTATAATGCCAGTAACAACTATTTTTTAAAAATTTATTTCAATTAAAAAAATTAGCAAATTTTTTTTCTCCTGTACACATCCCACCACCCTCCCTAATAGAAAAACTACTCCCTTGCAACAAATATACATATTCAACCAAAACAAATTCCTGAATTGGCCATGTCTGGAAGTATATTGGGGCAGCTAGGTAGTGCAGGGGATGGAGTACTGGACCCAGAGTCAGGAACATCTGGCCTCAGATATTGCCCCTATTTGCTTCAGTTTCTCATCTATAAAATGAGAACACAATGAAGGAAATGACAAACCAAGAAAATCCCATGGACAAAAGTCCGCAGGATTACATAGAGTTAGAACAACAGAACAACCAATGAAAACAACAACAAATATATGTCTCGAGTTTGTCATCTGTCAAGAGAGACTACTGCCTTGATTGTTGGGCCTTTGGAATTGGTTATTGCAATGATAGGAGTTCTTAATCTTTAATGTTGTTTATCTTTACAATATTATTATATAAATGGCTCTCCTGGTTCTGCTTATATCATTCTGTATCAATTCATCCCAGGTTTTAATTTTTTTTCTTTTTAATAGTATTTTATTTTTCCAAAAAACATGTAAAGATAGTTTTCAACATTCATTTTGTAAAACTTTGTGTTCTAATTTTTTTCTCCCCCCCCCCTTACCTTCCCCTCCCCAAGAGAGCAAATAATCTTATAAAGGTCAAATATGTGCAATCATCTTAAATATATTTCTATATTTGTCATGTTGTGCAAGAAAAAATCAGACCAAAATGGGAAAAATATGAGAAGGAATAAAACAAACAAACAAAAAGGTGAAAATACTATGTTTTGATCCACATTCAGTCTCCATAGTTTGTTCTTTGGATGCAATTGGCATTTTGATCCCAAGTCTATTGGAATTGCCTTGAATCTCTGTGTTTTTTTTAAACCATTTAAACCATTTTTTACAGCAATATAAATTTCTGTCACATTTACATATCATAACTTGTTCAGTCATTATCAAATTAATGGTCATCCTGTTAGTTTGCTTGGTCACTACAAGAAGTGTTGCTATAATTTTAGTATATATGGGTTCTTTTTTACTTTCTTTGAAATCTTTGGGGTATAAGGTAAGATAATACCTACTATCTGGGAGTATATACACTCTTAGATAGTAGGAGTGCAGCTAGATTAAAAAGTTATACCTACTTTATTAAAAAGTATTAAAAATTTTTTAAAATTAAAAAGATTATACCTACTATATAGGAGTATATATACTCCTATATAGTAGGAGTACAGCTGGATTGAAAAGTTATACCTACTTTATTAAGAAGTATTAAAAATTAAAAAATTAAAAAGCTTAAACCTACTATATAGAAGTATATATATTCCTATATAATAGGAGTACAGCTGGATTAAAAAGTATGCAGTTTATGGCTTTTCTGAGCATAATTCTTTCCAAAATGACTGTACCAATGTACAGCAACTGTGTAATATGCACCTGTTTTTTTGCAGCTCCTCCAACATTTGTCATTTTCTTTTGTTGTCAGCTTTGCAGATTTTATGGGAATCTCAGAATTGCTTCACAACTCTGTTCATATTCTTTGACTTTCTATGAACTGGAATAGAAATAGATTTTCTAGGCTGTCCCATTGCTTTAAGCATAGCACTCTGAGAAGAGACACGGACAATCTTGTCTCACTCTGGACCAATTGATCAGCTCAGCAAAGCCCCACTCTAGCTCTCTGGGCTCCCATTATTTGGGAACTTTAAGGCTTTCTATTCTTAAACTGGAATGAAATAATCAGATGCTGTTGAAAATTTCAAAAGCAAATTGTGACTTTGAGGATCCATTTATCTCTGAAGAAAGAGGAAGGTTTCTGCATGTTGTGCATTACATTATAACCCTCCTGAAGACTGATTTTTTTCTTTTTGTTTTTGCCTCTTTTTGTATTCCCAACACTTATAGTATAGTGCCTGAAAATAGGAGGTACTTAATAAAGTTATTGGATTGATATGGAAAGATATGGAAAGTTTGGCTGACGTTTAACCTTCCTCTGGCAAATTGGAAAGATGTTGCTTCATGGGACTTAGTATCCAGAATCACTTAGGGAAATTTGGACCCATACTCAGAAGGAGGAGATTCCCTGGAGGACAAATTCTGGACTGAATAGAGACAATAAGTGGAGAGCTAGGTCTGAACAGAATACGGACGATTCCTGGTTGCATTCCCAATGTGCTAAATATGTTGATGATAGGGTTAGAAAATAAAAACTCAGAAATGTCTTATTCTTTCCTTAGGACCTGGTAAGTAGACTCCTTTGTGGACAGGTGGCACCTAGGTATCAAGGCCTTAGTTTTTCTGCAAGAAACTTAGAATGGGGAAGTTGGTTTATGTGTACATGCGTCACAACTCAAAGGGAAACTCCTACACTCTGAGAAAGCCCAGTGATTAACCTTTTATTTCCAGTTCGAGTATTAATAGTTCAGGTACGAGAATACACAGTTAGAAATTATAATTGAAGAACGTGTCCTGAATTGTTAGAGGCCATGCTTTGGGGATTATTCTTATTTGTCTTGGGGACATCTGTGTTGGGTATCGTTCATTGGTTTGAAAACTTCCCTTTTTGTTCGTTTGTTTGTTGGGTTACATAAAAGAAAGGGTATCCTAATCCTGGGTTTTGTAGCTAATATAAGGAGGAAACATTGAAGTCCTGGGGGTCGACAGGAGTTTGTGTAACTATTACTTAAAATGGACTCACTGACACCATAATTGATAGAATAAAATGTTGGGGAGTGTTCCAAGTAGAGTAAGCTTTCATCACACAGCTAACTTCAGAATTAAAATAGAGAAAAGTCCCAAGGCTCTGGGCATTCTGTGGAGTGTTAATAGAGGGCACTGAAGGACCAAAAGCAGGTAAGTGAACAGTAAACAAACACATCAAGTAATTATCCAAGTTAGGGAAAGTATGGTGGTCCACACATAATCCCTGATACACGAGCTAAGGCTTGAAGATCACTTGAACTTAGGAGTTCTGAACTGCAGTGGACTAAATCAATTAGGTCTTCACACTAAATCCAGCATCATTATGGCGAGCTCTGCCAGGAATAAGGATGAGGCACCAGACTATCTAAGAAGCACTCTATGTATGTTATCTTATTTGCTCCTCATAATAACTTTAGGAGATAGTTATTATTTTTCATTTTACAAAACAAGAAATTGAGATAGATGGAGTCTAAGTGACTTGCCTAGAGTCACATAACTAGTAAGCATCTGAAGTTAGATTTGAAGTCAGGTCTAACATTATATAATGTTACACCAAAGTAGACTCAGGGGTTATAATTTTT
The DNA here is from genome assembly GCA_023553655.1 of Myrmecobius fasciatus. Taxonomy (NCBI): domain Eukaryota; kingdom Metazoa; phylum Chordata; class Mammalia; order Dasyuromorphia; family Myrmecobiidae; genus Myrmecobius; species Myrmecobius fasciatus. The sequence goes on from JAJPUD010000174.1 coordinate 76,536, forward strand.
CATTTTTGGTTTTTTAAAATAATAGCTTTTTATTTTCAAAATACATGCAAAGATAGTTTTTAACCTTCATCCTTGCAAAACATCATGTTCTAAATTTGTCTCCCTCCTTTCCCTCATCCCCCTTCCCCAGATTGCAAATAATTATAAGTTAAATATGTGCAATTCTATACATATTTTCCTATTTTTCATGCTGCACAAGAAAAATTAGATCAAAATGGAAAAGATCAAAAGTTCCAAAGAAAAAAAGCAAGTAAACAACAACAAAAAAGGTGAAAATACTATACTATAATTCATACTAAGCCCCCACAGTCCTCTGAGTACAGATAGCTCTTTTCAACATGTCTATTGGAATTGTCCTGAACTACCTCATTGTTGAAAAGAGCCATGTTCATCAGAATTTATCATTGTGTAACCTTGATGTTCCTGTGTACAATAATCTCCTGCTTCCACTCACTTTACTGAGCATCAATTCATGTAACTCTCTCCAGACCTCTCTGGAATCATCCTGCTGATTGTTTCTTATAGAACAATAATATTCCATGACATTCATATACCATAACTTCTTCAGCCATTCTCCAACTGATGGGCATCCACTCAGTTTCCATTTTCTTGACACTACAAAAAGGGATGCCACAAACATTTTTGCACATGTGGGTCCTTTCTCCTCCTTTAAGATCTCTTTGGGATAAAAACCCAGTAGAGACACTGTTGGATCAAAGGATATGCACAGTTTGATAGCCCTTTGAACATAGTTCCAAATTGCCCTCCAGAATGGTTACATCAGTTCACAACTCTACTAATAATGTATTAGTGTCCCAGTTTTCTCACATACCCTCCACCATTTATCATTATCTTTTCCTGTCATCTTAGCCAAACTGAGAGGTATATAGTGGTACCTTAGATTTGTCTTAATTTGCATTTCTCTACTTAGTAATGATTTAGAACATTTTTTTTTCACATGATTAGAAGTGATTTTAATTTATTCATCTGAAAATTGTCCATTCATATCTTTTGACTATTTATCAATTGGAGAATGGCTTGTAGTCTTATAAATTTGAGTCAATTCTCTATATATTTTAGAAATGAGGACTTTCTCAGAATCCTTGGATGTAAAACAATTTTGCTAGTTTTCAGCCTCCCTTCTAATCTTGGCTGCATTGGTTTTGTTTGTAGAAAAAACTTTTTAAACTTAATGTAATCAAAATTATCCATTTTGTATTTCATAATGTTCTCTAGTTCTTTTTTGGCAGGGGCTATAGTTTTGAGTAGAAGTCAATGTAGCCGGAGGAGATTGCTGGGCAGGGGGGAGCATATATGAAGGAGTTTCTGGTGCCATAATACCATTAACTTTGCCATAAGAATTCACTATTACTAACATATGGTTTGCTATATATATGGAAAGAGAGGAAGAGAGACAGAGACAGAAACAGAGACGCAGAGACAGAGACAAGGACAGAGAGTCAGAGAGAAATATCCTATAAGACATAAAAAGGGGATCTTGATTAGACAATAGAGAGGTCAAACCACAGCTTTAAAACATGACTCTGCTTGAATGACAATAAGAAAACTATAACATTTTAACAATCATTATACTTGGAAAGTACTCCTGCCCACTTACTAATACAAAATAGGAGGAAAATTCAAAGAATTAGAATGAAATTTCAAGTACATCATCCCAAATTTCTGCCTATTTCTGTGGACAAAAGAAAATGTGTAAACTTTTGATAAAAATAATTGGAAACCCAGAAATAGATGTGTTTTTTTTTCAGAATGGTTCAGAGTAATCATAATGGAATATTATTTTCAATATACATTTCTAAATGTAAAATTAAACAGTAAGTTGGCAAATAGGAAAAACACATAAAGTAATACAGAGAGAGTAACTTTGGACCAAAAAGGGCTATTTCTTCATAACCTCAAAATTTTTATGCGTAGGTTAACACAATCTCTAGAAGGCAGGCCAGATAAAAAAGCACAGCTTCATGGATTCATGGATCCTTAGAAATAGGTGAGAATCTAAGTTCTATTCTTCCTTGTTCACCCTTGGAAAATAGGTTTTTCTCCTAAGGGCCTCTCCTAGAAACAGAACATCTGGATGAAAGAATTGATAGTACCATTATCCTCTTCTTTAGTCAGACCAGAGGTGGAATATCATGGTCCATATTGGGAACTTCATTTTGAGAAGGTCTGATGCTAACAATGTGAGCAATTTAAACTGCAGCTAGACTTTTTCATTGAGGCCTCTGAAACATGGCCCTTTGATGATGGGGCCAAATCTAAGAACAATATGTGATATCACAGATAATAAGATATGAATTACCTTGTCATCAGCTGTGACTTTCCTGCACATTGACACTTTTTTTGAGGGAAGGTACCAAACACTAATTGAATATACACAATTCTTGAGGAAAGGAGATAAAAATATACTTGCAGAGATCAGCACACCTTTGGGGCACAGAGAAAATTACCACTGCAAAGGGAAATTCCCCCATAGAACCACACAGGGCAGAAACATCACTGAGTCCCAAGTGATTACCTGAGCCAGAACCTCTCTCCTGATAACTATATCTGCCGAGTACAACAAAATGTGAGCTGCTCTCATAACTCACCCACAATAGTTATAACCACTCTTCTTTGTTTAATATCCAAGCCAGACATTAGCCTTGCTTACCAGTGATTGCTGGAATGGTCCTGCAAAATCAATATGGAGTCCTGAGCAAGGCTTCTCAGTCCTTCTCATGGAAAATATTGTATTACTGATTTACATTGAGTATTATGGCAGGATTAAAATCGACAGATGATGTGGTCCAATGGAAAGAGCTCTGGACTTCAAGTTAGAGTATCTTGCTTCAAATGCTGATTCTTCCATTTACTATCTGAGTGATCTAGGCAGAATCATCTAACTTACTTGGCTTCAGCTTTCTATAAAACCAGAGACTTGATCTTCATGAGGGGCTCATAACCTGAGCTCTGTGAACTTAAAAAAAATGATAACTATTTTGATATAATTGGTTTCTATTATAATTCTATGCATTTTGTTTTCCATATTAAATTTTTTTCCAAAAAAGGAATCTCTAGACATCTATGAATGCCAAGGGGATCCATGAGACAAAAAAGAATAAAAATCTTTGGTCTAGATCCCAACTTCTTAAGTTGTGGGTCATGATCTCATATCTGGTTTTATAACTAAATGTGAGGGACACAAAATTATGATTTGTTATCAATAAGTGTTTGATTTGTTTATTTAATTTATATAATATATACCCAGAGTCACATTAATATTTCTCAGGTGAAAAGGGGTCATGATTAGAAAAGATTTACCTTTAAAGATTCTTCTAGCTCTAAATTCCTGTTTTTTCTAAAAAAATTTCCAATATTAGATTCAATTCTAGGCCATCAGAAGTCAAACAATAATAAAAGTCAGTGTACAAATTAATGTTTATCAACAATAATATATATATTTTTATTATTAAAAATTTTTAATTGCAAAACATATGTATGGGTAATTCTTCAACATTAATCCTTACAAAGCTTTCTGTTACAAAATTTCCCCCCCTACTTCCCACCCCTCCCCTAGATGGCAGAATATCCACTACGTGTTAATTATGTTAAAATACTTGATAAATCGAATATATGTATACATATTTCCACACTTATCATTTTTGTGCAAGAAAAATCGTATCTACAAGAAAAAAAATCAGAGAAAGAAACACAATGTAAGCAAATATCAATAGAGAGCATGAAAATGTTATGTTGTGGTCCATATTTCACATCCCTCTCTCTGGGTGTATATGGCTTTCTTCACTGAACAATTGGAACTGGTTTGAAACATTTCATTGTTGAAGAGAGCCATGTCCATCAGAATTGATCATCATATAGTATTGTTGTTGCCGTATCAACAATAATATGATAAACATAATGGCACCATATATGGTTATGTAATATATTAATGATTTATGAGTGGCAGCTTCTTTATCAGTTACCCCTAGTTTCAGAAGTTTCATCTTGAGACCTGTGTAATTAATTGACAGAGAGGTTCAGCCTGAAGAGGTAGGTGAAAGTTTTACTAATATTGAAGTTTCCAGAAGATGTGGCTAAAAATAATTTGGACCCTGTCATGGCAGATGATTCAGGGCATCAGCATCCAATATTGCTCTTCCAAGTTTGTCAACAGTGATAAAGACTAAGAAAATATTCAAGCATTGCCTACATGAAGGTATCATTAAAGATTTAGGCTTATCCTTAAAATGAAAGATGCTTGTGATAAGTATAAGATGGACATGGAATTTGGGGAATTAACCCAATCAACTTCTTGACTCCCATGATAACAGTCAGACCTTCTTTGCCATTTGTGTGTAGTTCTCTTCTATAAATGACATCATTCTAGAACAGGATTCAGTTAGCATCTCAGAGCCATCTGACATTGTGTGCTAAGCACTCCTGTGCCATCCAAAATTAAACATTAATGGTAAGAACCAATGGCTATTGGCTCAGAAGTTCAAAAGTTCATCAGAACACATTAGCTTAGATCCAGATATCAGCATCTCCTTTACTTTCCAAAAACATCATTGTTCAGCTCCATATCACTTTGCAACCCCAGAATTATCTATATCTCTTCACTCTTTCTCATCCCACATGTACAATTAGTTACCTACTCTTGATATCTATACCTCCATTAGATCTTTTAACAAGCTTCATTCCATTCTCCTCATTCACACAACCATACCTTTAGATCAGGTCCTCATTACCTCATTACACAGTGGATGATAGATGATGGATGATGTCTTGACTTGTATCTAGAATTGGATTTAAGTGAGGCAGAGCTCCATGAAGTTGTCCACCTCACTCTCTCTTCCAGAGTTATCAAAATTCACTGGCAAAACAAAGGTCAAGATGACTGGAGATGGCCTGGGATGCAGTGGATGATGTTGGGCATCTTTGATTTCTGACCAAGCTATAAGCTTTTCATGGCACTTGCTTCCCACATCTTCATGACTTATTGGAACAAATTGTTCTTATACATCCATTCTGCCATGGAGAAGCTTTCGCATGCTTTGGGTAAACATCCCCCAACTCACTAATGGGTTTGAGGCCTGTCCATTGCCCTTAAGCTGTGTTAGTTCATCTATTGAGATGGTTTTTACTGGATGCTGTAGATGATACAGTTTCTTGGAGTCATGGGTGAGAATTAAGTGATAGGTAGACAATCAAATGCAGATGAGCAGCCTAAAAAGTGTCTTAGATTATTTGTGCCTGATCTGTAGTATATACCCTTCCAAGCTTTTATTGTACTGATTGGCCATGGTTGAACACACTGATCCCAACATCATGATGTCATTAGTTCTTTTTAAATACAAAGGACAAACATCAACTTCTCATATAAACGATTTCAATAGCCTCCTAATGGGTCTTCCTCCTTTCTGTCTCTACAGTGCCTAACACACAGTAGATGCTTAAGAAATGTTTACTGATTATCTCAAGTCTCCCTTCTTTTTTTTTTTTTGCTTTTTGCTGAGGTAATTGAGGTTAAGTGACTTGCCCAGGGTCACACAGCTAGGGAATGTTAAGTGTCTGAGACCAGATTTGAACTCAGGTCCTCCTGACTTCAGGGCTGGTGCTCCATCCACTGCGCCACCAAGCTGCCCCAAGTATCCCTTCTTTCTAAGCCATCCTCTATACAACCACCATAGTTATTTTCCTAAAGTACAGATCAGAACAAGTCACTCTTGTACTCAGTAAACTCCACAGCAGCTCAGGATGCAGTACATTAGGCAAAGACTTGAATTCAAATTTGGCCCCTGATATTTATTAGCTGCATAAACCAGAGCAAGTCACTTAACCTTAGTATGCCTTAGTTTCCCCAAATGTAAAATGGGGATCATAATACCATCTACTTGTATGAGGATCAACTATGATAGATTTGATTCTTCTCAGAGATTTAGTTATCCAAGGCAATTCCAATAAACTTTGGATGGAAAATGTCATCTGTTTCCAGATGGGGGACTGAATGTGGATCAATGAATACTATTTTCACCTTTTGTTTTCTTGGTTTGTTTTCTCATGATTTTTCCCATTTGTTCTATTTTTTTTCTCCCAACATGACTCATATGGAAATAGATAGAAAGTGAATGTACATTTTAACCTAAAATAAATTAGTTAATTAAAGAAAATACTATCTATTTCCCAGGTTGTTGTGATGATCAAATGAGATAATTGGAAAGAGTCTAGCACAGTGCCTGCCACATAATAAGCATTAGGTCAATCCTAGCTATTATTATTATCATCATTGGCTCTCTGTCACCTCTAGAATCAAATACAAACTCCTCTTTTTGACATTCAAAGTTCTTCACAGGTTGTTTCCCCCTTATCTTTCTCACCTTATTGCATTCTACTCTATGGCCCAGTTATATTAATATTTTTTAAAGTCCCTCATGTACAACATTTCATCTCCAAGGTCTTTTCCTTTCCTTTGCCTTTCCTCCATGCTTGAAAAGTACTCCCATTCGTATCTACCCCAGAGAAACCCAAGCTTTCTTTAAGACTTAGTTCAAGCAGCCCCTTGACCATGAGGCTTTTCCTGATATACCAACTGCTAGAGTATTTTCCCTCAAAGAATTATATAGTAGTTATTTTGTATGTATGTATGTGTAAGTGTGTATATAACATATACATATATAATATCTGTCTCTATATATTTATACATCTCACCTCTAGTAGAATGTAAGCTCCTTGAGGGCCAGGGACTGTCTCGTTTTTGTCTTTGTATCCTCAATAGTATCTGTCATAGCAGGGACTCAACAAATGCTTATTGATTTGTGGATTGATGTTGTTGAGTTGCTCAGTAATGGTTTCCTTTTGAAAAAGAACATGGCACAGTCGCTCTCTTCTCAGGGCAAAAATAATTTTGGAAATTGGAGAGATGCCCATGAATTGGGGAATGGCTCAATAAACTGTGATATGTGTTTGTGATGGAATATTATTGTTCTATGGGAAATGATGATCAGGATGCTCTTAGGGAAAAAAAAAAACCCTGGAAAGTCCTCCATGAACTCAAGCAAAGTAACATGTACTGTATACAAAGAAACAGCAATGTTCTGAGGTGACCAGCTATAAATGATTTTGCTATTCTTAAAAGGACAGTCATTCACAACTACTCTGAAGGACTTATGATGAAAAATCCCATCCATATTCAGAGAAAGAACTGATTGTATCTAAATATAGATCAAAGCATTTTCTCTTTCTCTCTCTATTTTTAAACTGAATTTTTTGAGGGTTTTTATTTTCATTAGAGTTGGAGATCTAGATTTTCTTTCACAACTTAACTTTTATGGAAATATTTTGCACAACTTCACATGTGATTTTTTTAATTGTGGGTGGGGATAAGAAAGAAAAACTAGAATTCAAAAATTAAGAAAATGTAAAAAATTGTTTTGAATGTAACTGGGAAAAATACTAAATAAATCAAATACAGAAAAGAAATACTATAAAATACTATAAAAATAAATAATTTTAAAAACAAAATTTTAAAAAGATGAAAATAGAATAAAATGTTTTTATGGTTATATTGTTTCATTTTTCTGGTTACACATGTATATTAACTTTTAAAATATACATTTTTTATGAATCATGTTGGGAAAGAAAAATCAGAACAAAAGGGGAAAAGCACAAGAGAGAAAAAAAAAACAGAAAAAAGAAGTGAACATAGTATGTGCTGATTTACATTCAAGTTCTATAGTTCTCCTTCTGAATGCAGATGGCATTTTCTATCCAAAGTTTATTGGGATTGCTTTGAATACTGAGAAAAACCAAGTCTTTCATAGTTGATCATTGCACAATCTTGCTGTTACTGTGTACAGTGTATTCCTGAATGTGCTTGTTTTATTCAGCATCAGTACATGTAAATCTTTCCAGGCCTTTCTAAAATCAGATTGTTCATTTTTTAATAGAACAATAATATTTCATTACCTTCATATACCACAACTTATTCAATCATTCCCCAATTGATGGGCATCTACTCATTTTCCAATTCTTTGCTACCACAAAAAGAGCTGCTACAAACATTTTTGTATGCCTGGGTCCTTTTCCCTTCTTTATAATTTCCATGGGATGCAGACCCAGACCTGGCTAGATCAAAGGGTACTCTCAGTTTGATAGCTCTTTAGGCATAGTTCCAAATTGCTCTCCAGAATGGTTGAATCATTTCACAACAAATTTTTCCACATTCCCTCCAACATTTACGCCCAAATCATGCACCCATTTTTACCTTATTTTGGTATAGTGTTTGAGATTTAGATCTATGCCACATTTGTGACATTATTTTCCAGTTTTCTCAGCAAATTTTGTGAAGTAGTTCTTATTCCAGAAGCTGGAGTTTGGGGGTTTATCAAATATTGGATTACTATAATCATTGATCACTGTGTCAATGTGTCTATTACACTGATTTACCACTCTACTTCTTAGCCAGTACCAAATGGTTTTGATAACTGCTGCTTTATATATATATATATATATGTATATATATACATATATATAATAGTTAAAATGTTTTTTAAAGAAGAACATAGAAGAAATAAAATAACCCCAGGAGGATTTATTTTGGGGTCCAGGTGCAATGTAGATTGTGAGATATCATATCTTAAGTAATGTGGATGCAAGCAGCATTGATAGGGTCTCCTGAGAAGGCAATATTGGAATTTCCAATTTCATATTTGACTTTTCTGATTTACATAAATAATGGAAGTCCCTGCTCTATAACTTTCTTAAGAATCTTTGTTAGTCTATGTGAATGTATATGGTTGCCAAGCACTCATTTCTACTATTGACACTGGTTCTGGCTTGAATCACCTTTATCCCATACTATTATAATAGTACAAGTTTCAGTTACCCAGTCTCCAGTCTCCACTCCCTCCCCCCAATTCCTTTTTCCCAAAGCTACCAAACAATTGCTTACAGACCTTTAGAGACACTATAGTATTTCCAGGGAAAAACAATTTCTTTAGTCTGGAACTCTTTAGAATTTGACCCTGATCTATTTTCCCATCACATTTTCATACAATATTGTATGTTCCTAAGATATTAGAACCCAGCCTGCTCCCCCAAATTCAAGGTTCCATTTTACATTCACACAGGGCAATCCTATCATGTTTGGAATAAAACCCCACTATTATTATTTCTGTTCTTCAGAATAATTATCTTTTGTTAAGGCCAGGTACCATTTGGGTTCCTTGGATATAATCTGTTTCCTCAAATATTCTTAGCAATTGGCAATATCCAATAGGAAGTTGGTGATGCAGGAACTGAAGAGAGATCAGAACCAGAGAGACAGATTTGACAGGCTTTCACACAGACTGCTCTCTGTCATTATATATTTAAAAGAATCTGGCATGATTTTGACATATGTGTGGGAGACACCATGTTAGAGAAGAAAGTTTAAGGAGATGTTCATTCTAGAGTTTATAGTTTTGTTTTGTTTTGTTTTGACAGCCCCAAGCAACAAGAACAGCAGGATCTTGTAATCTCTACATCTTTTAGTCAATTATGTAATAGTAAAGATGTGGTTTGCAGCAAAATATCAATCAATGCATTACAATCAAAACATTCATAAAGATAGGTATCCTTACAGATTGGTAGTTCTCTCTCAATGGTTGGCTTTTGTTTGTTATTGTGGTTTGTAACAATAAGATACAAGGTTTTCTGTTTTTTTACCCCCAAGCATTTGGTATACTCTCCTCTTTTATAGAACTTATGAATTAATCTGTCAGTATTGCATAACCCTCAGCATGGATGTTCTTCTAAGAAGACTTTCCATGGTCCAGATGTCCTTCTCCTTCTTGTTTTCTCCAGAATTATTTCCACTTTCTCCAAAAGCCCATTTGAGTATCCAATGTTCCTATTTAAATGTGGTACCACCATTGTCATTGATAATGAAAATAGTTTGTTATAAAAATATTTACAGAACTTCTATGTTTTCATTTGTTTGTTATATCCCCCCCCCAGTTTCATCTCAATTGCCCTGAAAATGATTCTACTCAGTAAGGCTTTTTACAAACTTGCTGCTGCTTTTTTTATTAAGGCTTTTTATTTTCAAAACATATGCATGGATTATTTTCAAAATTCACCCTTGCATAACTTTGTGTTTTGAATTTTTTCCCTTCCTTCCCCCTACTCTCCCCTAGATGGCAAGTAATTCAATATATGTTAAACATGTGCAATTCTTCTATACATATTTTCACAATTATCTTTCTGCACAAGAAACTGATCAAAAGGGGAAAAATGAGAAAGAAAACAAAATTCAAGCAAATAACAATAAAAAAGTGAAAATACTATGTTGTAGTCCACACTCAGTTCTCACAGTCCTCTCTCTGGGTGCAAATGGCTCTCTTCACCATAAGATCATTGGAACTAGCTTGAATCATCTCACTGTTGAGAAGAACCATGTCTGTCAGAGTTGATCATCATATAATCTTTTTGTTGCCGTGTACAATGATCTGTTGGTTCTGCTCTCTTTACTTAGCATCAGTTCCTGTAAGTCTCTCCAGGTATCTCTGAAATCAAATTGCCAAATATTTCTTATAGAACAATAATGTTCCATAACATTCATATACCATAACTTATATTGACTATTTTGTCCTGTAAACCTAACCTATTCCACTGATTGACTACTCTATTTCTTAGCCAGTACCAAATGGTTTTGATGACTGCCGCTTTATAATATAGTTTTAGGTCTAGCAACTAGGACACCTTCATTTGCATTTTTTTCATTAATTCCCTTGAAATTATTGACCTTTTGTTCTTCCAGATGAACTTTGTTATTATTTTTTCTAGCTGTGTGAAATAATTTCTTGGGAGTTTAACTGGCATGGCACCAAGAAAGTAAATTAATTTAGGTAGTATTGTCATTTTTATTATATTAGCTCAGCCTACCCATGAGCACTTGATATTTTCCCAAGAGATTAGATCTGACTATTTGTGTGGAAAGTGCTTTATAATTGTGTTCATATGGTTCCTGATTTTGCCTTGGCAGGTAGATTCCCAAATATTTTATATTATCTACAGTTATTTTAAATGGAATTTTTCTTTGTATCTCTTGCTGCTGGACTGTGTCGGTAATACATAAAAAATGCTGCTGATTTATGTGGATTTATTTTGTAGCCTGCAACTTTGCTAAAGTTGTGAGTTGTTTCTAGTAGTTTTTTAGTTGAGTCTCTAGGATTCTTTAAGTATATCATCATGCCTGAAAAAAGTGATAATTTGGTTTCCTCATTACCTACCCTAATTCCTTTAATCTACTTTTCTTCTCTTTTTTTTTGCCAAAGCTAACATGTCTAATACAATACTGAATAGTAATGGTGATAGTGGGCAATCTTGTTTCATCCCTAATCTTATTGGGAATGGTTCTAGTTTATCCCCATTACTTCTAATGCCTGCTGATAGCTTTAAATAGATGCTACTGATCATTTTAAGGAAAACTCCATTTATTCCTATATTCTCTAGTCAAACTTGCTTCTTTCAATTCAATTTTGATACCATTGTTTCTTAATATCTTGTACAATTGTCATAGTTAACCTCCATGAAATTTTACAAATTAATTTATATTTTTAATAGGTACTGGCTGTGCCTATCACATCTCTCTGCTGGGGAAGGCTTTGATAACCATAGGTTTGAAATAGAAGGTACGTAAAAAGCCATCTAGCCTGACCCCCATATATTATAGATTAAGAAATTGAAACCTAATGAAATTAAGGAAATTGTTCAGGTTCATGTACATAGTAAGGAACAGAGACATAATTTAAACAAAGGTATTTTGACTCCAAATCCAGTGATCTCTCCATTGTACCAGATAGGTTCTAAGTTCTTTTCGTCTCATACTCATGGTAATTTGTTTGTAGTTGCCATATTGGGAAATGACTGTATTTTTATCTATTCTTTTATCCATTTACCATTTTCAGCAAGAACAGCTTGCTTAAGTAGATCAGGTAGAGTTGCCACAGTTGCATACAATATTCTTCTCATATTTATTCTTCTAGCTTGGTATTGAGTTTGAACTTGATGCTAACAAATGATGCTAATAGGATTGCCTGCTAATTCATAAATGACTTCCATATTAGCAATCAATAATCCCCTGTAAGAATATAATGAATTTCATTTTGTGCTGTTATTTGATGTTTGCCATGTCTAGTACATTTCTCAGAGAAGAAAGTAAATATTCATAAAACTTGAGGCTACTTTTTAGTCTACAAGTGTGGCCTTTCTTGTTTCTTACTTTTGAATTATATTTTCTAACAATTTTGTCTCCTCTACTCCATTCATTATTGAATTGAAGTCACCAACTACCAAAGGAAATGTTCATTTATTTGCAGGATCTCATCAAATTCTTCACAAAATTTCTCTCCCATCTTCTGCAGCATATGTCAGCACATGATCAGCAATGATTTTATGGGAGTCTTTGTATATATATATATATGTCATGAGTACTGCAGTACAAAATGACCAAATCTGCTTTGAAATGATGTTTCATTACTTTTGAATACAAGATGAAAACAATTCTGCCAATTTTATTCCATTTAATCATACTTTCCTCTTTTCTTCTAGCTTTATTTATGATGAGAACATCAAGATCAGCATGATAAATTTCCTGCAATAGTATTTTTATTCACTGGACACTAAACAAGAATTTCACACTTAGAACAGTAACAGTTAAGTTAATATTCACAGTAGGTTTAAAAACTGTCTTTCTTGGTGCTCTCTCCCCACCTTTTCCATCAGTCTTTCTCTATCACTAAGGAATAATATAGAAGTCATACGAGACTGAGGGATGCTTTGCATTTTTCTTTGTTTCATGGTTTTGTATGGACAAGGAATTCAATTTTAGTAATAGCAATCAATCAACAAGTGTTTGTTACCATTTTGTTGGTGTGTTTAGTCTCTCCTTACTTAGTTTGGTTTCTCCTCAGAAGCAGACATACTCTATTGTTGGGATGATACTTGAAGACTTTCCAACATGGTAGAACTTGTTGTCCACCAAAGGTCACCTCTGTATCACAATGAGGCATTGGAGTAGGACTTTATAGAGGCTCATCATGGTTATTAGGTGTTTAATATTAGCAGGATACAGTATGGGGGGTTCAAAGGTATATCATAGTCATTCCTCCACCTCAACATGTTCAACTCATAAATTTGTAACAGATTTGTTCAACCAGGAAGATTCCGTTCAAATCAATGATCAGATTAAAGTAGCCCAATTCCCTTTCATTCTGTTATCCCTATCACGAGCACCATTTTAATCTCAATGGAAGGAGAAATATCCACAAGGCAAGCATCAATTAGTCCAGATCATTTGTTGAAGGCTTAATTGATCAGTCTCCAGGAATTTCCCAAGTCAAGCTATATACTTCCCAAGGATTGTACATTAGACCTATGTCAGCTTCAGAATATTCTCTTTATTATCAAGAATTACTTCTGGGCCACAAATGTTATAACTCACTGAATGTGTCTTAATAGTTGTATTAGATGATTATATTTTTCACTATTTTGTCATTAAAACAACAAGAACATTTCTAGCTTTGGAACAAATTAGCAAAAACACTGATTCCAGATTGAATGACTCTGGCTTTCTCTTTTTTTTCTTGCAAAACATCCTGAGAAATCTGTTGACATTTTTGGAGATAAGGTGCAATGGAAAGAATGCTGGATCCGGACTCAGAGGACCTAAGTTCTTTTTTTTTTTTTTTTTTTTTTTTTTTTTTTGTTTTTTTGTGAGGAATTTGGGGTTAAGTGACTTGCCCAGGGTCACACAGCTAGGAAGTGTCTGAGACCAGATTTGAACTCAGGTCCTCCTGACTTCAGGGCTGGTGCTCTAACCACTGCGCCACCTAGCTGCCCCAGAGGACCTAAGTTCTAAAGATGACTCTGCCATTTACTGCTTGTGCAACTTTATAGAAGTCACTTCATTTATTTAGGCCTCAGTTGCCTTACCTATTAAATCAGGGAGTTAGACTAGGAAATCTTTATGGTCCCTTCCATTCCCAAAATGATCATTCTGTGGCTCTGAATTTGGGATTTGGGGATGATATGAATGTCGTTGACATTCGTCAGAAAATTCTTAGTGGCAAAAACCAGGTCCCCTCTAGAAGAAACTTCATGAAGTATTTGCACCACATCATAAGGCAACACCAACTCTGTAATCATCATAATCCTGAAGATTGCCTGGGATCACCTTAACCATTTTGACATTGGGTCTTCTGAGAAAATATTAGGGAAAATATTGTTTCACTGAAAACAGGCAACTTCTGTCTGTCACTCACGGTCATATATAAGTACTGTTACAAGGACTGAAGTATTCCATATTATTTTGCTATTGTTCTAAAAGATCACCCAGAGCCAGATGATGCAACTTGACTATGATATCTACCAGGTTTTGTTTTGATGTATTTTAAATAGAATATACTTCTCTTTTCAAGGGGATTCTTCTTACAGAATTAGCACTGTGAAATTTTCACTTGGTGAGTATTGGTCTAATCATTTATACTTTGATGACTACAGGTTGGTATGACTAAGTTGTTCTGTTATGTTCTGTCGTCTTATGGAAGACTCAACTAGCAAGGGTGCTTTAACCTTCAAATTATGAGCAACATTTACACTTTATTTTTTAAATAAAATGAAGACTTACTAAGAAGTCTTATCTAGGTTCAATATAAATGTCAAATTCACCACATTCAAGAAGAATTCATAATGAACATCATATGCAAAATAACTATACCATATATTGCTTAAGAAATTCCCCGAATCATATGTTGAGAGAGGGGGCATAACTCTACTAATATAGCAATGATTATAAATCTTAATGGTAACAGTAATCAACCTTATGAAGTTTTTGATGGGTACAAGGTATTTTATGCTACTGAATGTTCACATTTATGAAATTGATGTTGCTTTTGGTTTGGAATTGTGATTTCATTGTTCTGAAGAACTTCCAGTACATAAACTCTCTCTATCAATGGATATCAACAAACTGTTTTATAACTTAAAATGTTAGAGATCTGCCTCGGTTGTAGGAAATTAAGTGACTTGTTCAGGATCACACATTCAGAGAAAGAACTTGAATCCAAGTCTTCCCAGCTCCAGAGAAGACTATCCACCTACCCTACCATGCTGCTTCCCTTCAAGGTTGTATAGAAAAGCAAACATTGTCATACAATGAAAATATTCACTAATGAGCTGACATAAAATTAGCCCCTCCTCAAATATCCCTCCTCCTTGAAATCTTAGCACCTACTCTCACTCATTTCCACTCATTGAATCAACATATGTATCAATCAGATCTATTGGATCAATGTATTTATTATTGTGTCTCACTAATTATTTATTGGTGCTTCACAAAAGAATACTTCAAATATCAAAGGATTAAGAGAGATCCTTGGAAAAACTGATAACACTTTCAAATATTTTTCTTACAGTGATCTTCTTAGTGATTAGACTTTACAAATTCAATGTAAACTAAAGGTTGACATACTATACTATCATGTTTATCATGTGAAAAATTATGGTTCCTTCCAATCAGCACATAATGTGTTATTTTTTTTTTCATTCTAAGAATTAGCATATTGTTGCAAATTATAACTTTACTTTTATTAAATTTTATTAAATATAAGATTAAATAAGCTTCTTTCCACAATTTTCCTTTTCATTTTGCAAGATTTGCAAGATTTGCTCAAGCTTTATCCCTGCTTATTTGCCATAAAATATTGATCCTTGCTTAAGGTGGTTACTCTTTAAATGGCCTTCATGTGGAGGGGTGGGGGGTAGAGAGTGGAGAGAAGAGAAAGGAATAAACATTTATTAATTTTTTATTATATGTTAGATACTGTGATTAGTATTTTTTTTGCAAATATTATCTCATATGATTCTCACAGCAGCCCTGCAAGGTAGATGGTGTTATTATTCCCATTTTATAGTTGAGGAAATTGAGACAGGCAGAGGGTCACACAGATAGTAAGGTGTCTGAGTTAGGTATTCTTGGCTCAGCTCAGTTTGCCACAAGATGCCTCCATCTTGTGTATCATAGAATCAATATCAAAATGATACCATAATATCAATTCTATGATGTATAGGATTGTAAGCATTTTCACTGTTACTTCACAGACAAAGGAGCTATGGCCAACATTGGCAAAATGAATGTCTGAGGTCACACAGCAAGCTAGGGGCAAAGCCAAGATTAGCATCCAGGTCTCCTAACTCTCAGTCCAGGTATTTTGTGCCCATTCATCAAATGCCTTAAACTCAGGCAAAGCAGGGTCACTGAAGGATTACAATGGAATATATATGGTACTATAGATTATCCAGGATAGATCTTGAAGATGAATGTAAAGACAATGTGATGGAGAGCTCACTATCTACACAAGGTAGTTACTTCTAGCTCTATTTTGTTTGCTTTGATTTTGGGTTTTTTTTTGGGGGGGGTTGTTTTGTTTTGTTTCTTTTTTGCTTTTTGCTGAGGCAATTGGGGTTAAGTGACTTGCCCAGGGTCACACAGCTAGGGAATGTTAAGTGTCTGAGACCAGCTTTGAACCCAGGTCCTGCTGACTTCAGGGCTGGTGCTCTATCCACTGCGCCACCTAGCTGCCCCTTGTTTGCTTTGAGATAAAAGTCAAGTTTCCCTGTATCAAAAGTCTTCGGAAATCAGATTTTCCCTCCAATATGCTCCAAGGTATTGATAATGAATGCTAGTCAGTTTGTATTTGCAGAAGTCCTGTATCTTCCATACCTTAGAGAATATGATATATAGCCATCCTGAAGAGATATTAGGAGCAGAAGTTGGAGCAGTGATTTTTCTAATTCACAGGCAGTCATTTGGAGAATATTCTTAGCTTCTCTGAGCAATCAGAGAACTAGAGCACCTTGTGGGGCCCTAGAAAAGACTATCCTAAGTTAAAGTACTCTATGATTTTCTATCCTCTCAGAAAAAAACAAAAACCATAGTTAATGAGTTTTTAGTGCTATCTTTACTTTTCCTGTTTTGATCAGACAACACAATTCAAATGAAAGGCATTTAATCAAATTTCATGGGAAGAATCATAGTATGGTGATGGAATATTTCCATTTTTGGCAATGCTCCTCTGAAATACACAGCGGGAAGACATGTTGACAGGCACCCATGTAGAGAGGAGAACATAGATCTGACACTATAGGCTCACTAATGTCTTTTATTATTGTCATTGTGTGGTACTTACTGGCTTTGCTGTCCACAGATTTCATATGATCTCTTCCAGGCAGTATGATTTACTGCTTTCATAATCACTGTTACAAATTCATCACATTTTCTCAGATGAGAAATTTTCTCATTTGTAGGAAAGATAGCTAACGTGTCACGTGACAGAATCAAGATCTCCACCTTTAACCTCCCCTACACTCTCCCCCCCACCCAAGATCTTAGTATAGGCTAGGTTAAATTTATTATGAAAAAGGCTAATTTTAATAAGAATAAAAGTGAATTTCCTCATTGGGGTTCAAAGATTGGATTGGTGAGTAGCATCTGAATCATGCCATAAAAAGGTGCTCTATCCCCTATCCCCAAAGCCTGGAAAAGAGCTATCTTAGAGAAGACATGATAGATGATTTCAAGTGTTTTAAGGGCTTTATTATGTAACATAGAGTTTGGAATTTTTTGATTGTCTCCAGAAGGAAGACTTAAGAGCAAAGAGTAGAAAACAGGAGATTTTGGCTTAAGAAAGGTGAAAAGTTCTTCACATGTAGAACACATTTGTCTTGTGAGGTAGTACATTCTCTATCACTGGGCATTGTGGTCAGCCAAGGGGCATAGTGGATCAAGCATTGGCCCTGGGGTCAGCAGCCTCAGATACTTACTTACTGTGTGATCATGGGTAAGTCACTTAACTAGCGTCTCCCTCAGTTTTCTCAACTGTAAAGTGGGGATAATGATAGCATCCACTTCCTAAGGTTCTTATGAAGACAAAATAAGATATCTATAAAATGCTTAGCTTAGGTCCTGGCACATAGTAGGTGCTTAATAAATGCTTGTTTCCTTCCTCTTCAAGTAGAGGCTGGATGACTTATTGGTAAGGAAGTGATAGAAAGAAATTCCTGTTCAGGTATGGGGTGGATTATATGACCTCTGGTGTTCAACAGTATTTCTGTCTCACAAAAACGTAGTTTTGGGGAGAAGAGCTAACTAAGCTAACTAAGTTGAAAATAGTCACGACAAATCTTATTCTCTTATTAAGAAATGCAAAGTTTTTATCAATAGCAATATCTACAACTATATATACATATGCATGTTTACATATATATGTAGTAGAGACAGTCATTCTAAATGGAAAATTAAATGGTCTCAGAAGAACCTTTGACTCAAACTGAGAAAAGTTCTTTAATGAGTCTTTTTTTCCAAAGAAGATACAATTCACATTCTGAAACTACAGTAATCAGCTCTCCATTATGGCCCTATCTGTGTGAAGGATGAGGGTAGCTCTGAAATGATTTTGACCCTATTGAGAGCCTATGATTCAACCGTCACACTGTTCTTCATATCTCTTAGATTTAGGAGAAAGTCTTCTGTCTCAGGCTGTGTTGGAAACTGTCCAAGGTCTGAGATCTTAGGTTTATGTAAAAGAAAGGGGCAATGATCCCTCTGTTACAAGGACAGAGACCATTTTGACTTTGACAACATTTTTTGAGGTTGAGAGAGGTCAGGTAATGGTTATACAAGTGGTAACAAAGGTAGGATTTAAAATACGATTTTCTGATTTTTATAAACTTTTTTCTTTATTTTAAAATAAATAGAAAATGGGGAGGATGAAAGAAAAAGAGAAAAAGCAGAAAAGGAAAAAATTGTCATATACACAGTAAAACATTTCAGAGGATTCAAAATATGTAACAATCAATTTCCATTTCAAGAAAGCGGATATAATAATAAAACATAGTTTTCAGAAATGCCTATCTTCTCTTGCCTTCTCAGGTTTTTTCTCTGCTGTGCACTTTTTACTTTATTTCTTTTTCCTTTCTTCTCTTTTACTTCTTCCAAGCAGGCTATGGTTAAACACAGATATACTTATATTTACATATATATACATATATAAAACCATATATATGTATACATATCCACATACATATATATACATACATACACACATAGGCATATGTATATATGCAGTCTCTTGTTTCCTATCTCTGCTAACTCTTCTACTTTATTTTTACCTGATAACTTTCCTTGCTATTACTTAACCTCCCCCACCAAGAATGCTTCCCATATCTTCTTCCCCTCCCTTTTTATCCCTTTCCTATTAATCTATACACATTATTCCATTCCCAATAATCTATACACTGTTCTATACCCCACCATATCCTATTCTCTTCCTCTCTTATTTCTTTGTAAATTTTGGAGGGTTCTATGCCCCTGATTTTTTATATTACTCTGTATTTTTTTCCTAATTAATCTTTGGGGGTTCAAAGAAAGGAGACACCAGTGTGGGCTGGGAGAACCAAAGAAGACTGGGTAGAAGAGATAAGGATTTTTGGATAGTCAGCAGGGATAGGGCAAAATTTCTCAGTTATGCTGGAACTGGGTATGGAATAAGTATAAATATACATGCTATATAAAAATAAGGCATTCTATCAGATTTCTGGATTTTTTAGCATAAGTATTACTTCTTATTTTTTAGTTGATTATTTACTTTTTATTTGATTACCTAAATTACCCTTATTTACTTAATCCATACTTTATTATTTACTTGCTTAATTAAAATATGTGCTTAATTATTACTTTGCTGCTCCACTATTTCATATCTATTCACTTTCTTTTGAATAAGGAATACCCTTCCCGAGCAAAATCCTAATCACAGGTCCTATTCCATCAAATTTCAGTGACAGCGAAATCTGAGGAGGGGGGCCCAATGCGGGCAGATATCAGTGGAGAGCGTGGGGGTGTTGTGTTGTGGTCTGCGTTTCATGTCCCTCTCTCTGGGTGTATATGGCTTTCTTTGCTAAACAGTTGGAGATGTTTTGAAACATTGAGAAGGAAAGGATTTTGAATTGAAGATTAAAAACAATGTGAAAATATCTGTTTACATGTAATTGAGAAAAATAAAATACAAATTAAATGCAAAAAATAGAGCACTCAGTCAACATTAACTAGAGCACCTTCTCAAAAGAGCTAAATAGAAGGATTCAAGGCTTTGGAAAAATAAAAAGCATAAAAAAAAATTTCAGTGACAGCGGCTAAAAGGTCAAATTTATCTTCCTAAATTTTGTCAAAAGTCCTCTATAATTCCCTGCCATCTCTGGCAAAATCATAATTGACAACTGACCTCTTCTAGCTGTTTATATGAGGAAGGATCCTATTTCTCTCATATTAATTTCAATTTCTTTTTCTAAAATGGGACTATTTAAGTATTTTATTTCCTCTTGTGTTAATCTATAATTTGTAAAAATTCATCCATTTCACTTGAATTATCAGATTTATTGACATATAATTGGGCAAAATAGCTCCTAATCATTGCTTTAATTTCCTCTTCATTAGTGCTAAGTTCACTCTTTACATTTTTTGATACTGGTAATTTAGTTCTCATATTAGTTTCAGCCAGTAAAATGGTCCATGGGGAATCTCAGGATTGGAGGGAACAACTTCCTATTGCAAACAGAATAGGA
The DNA here is from genome assembly GCA_023553655.1 of Myrmecobius fasciatus. Taxonomy (NCBI): domain Eukaryota; kingdom Metazoa; phylum Chordata; class Mammalia; order Dasyuromorphia; family Myrmecobiidae; genus Myrmecobius; species Myrmecobius fasciatus. The sequence goes on from JAJPUD010000174.1 coordinate 97,194, forward strand.
CCACATTGGTCCAAGGTTATTGTCCCTAAGGAGTAGGAAGACTAAAACTGAAGCTGAATAGTCATTAAATGGGAGCACATTCCCCTGGGTCAGGGTTTGAATTGATCACTAGCAGACCTTTGCCAGGGACAGAGATAGTGTGAAACCTTCTGGTGAAATGAGATAGAGCCAGGGAATAAAACTGGATCCTAGCAAGAAGGCACATGATTAGGAGCATTTAATCTTATCTATTCCAGGTCTTCTGAAGACATCCTTTCCTCTCACTGTTTTCTTTCTGGGCTAGAACACTAGAATATTAGCGCCTTAGTTCTTCTCTGACTTTTTCTGTCTCTTCTCTTCTGGGTGACAATAAGGGAAAAATAATGTGATCGAAAGTTACTCTCCATTATAGTTCTGTTCTAGGACAGAAATGAGTCAAAAAGCAGAGGGAAGTCTTTGAAGTCTGTCTCTCTATCTCTCTCAGAGTATATCAGAGTTATGATATATTATCCATCAGAGGTATCATGCATGCAGCTCATGAATCTATGAGTTTGACCAAAACCAGATCAACAGGTAATTGGGTAATATTCAATAAAATAAATAAAAATACAACAAAATACAGATAATATTAATGTGATTTTCTCAAGTAATTTGTAATCTATGGGAATCCTTATGTGCAATTTATTGGGTCATTGTTCTTTTTTAAATTTAATAACACTGCTGTACAGTATCTTAGATTAGCTAAGGACCTCAGAAGCCATCTAATTCAACCTCATTTTACAGATTAGCAAATTGAGGCTTGGGAATCTTAAATAAAGTACCTAAAGTCTCATATGTAGAAAGAATCAGAGGTTAGATTTGAAAATGTTAAGATTCAAAAGCCTGCATTCTTTCCAGTACATATGTCTATATAAATCAACCCTAGCCTAGGAAAGGTAATTCCTTACCAGGAATAATTGTGCGCTTTATATTTCTAGAATTGCGACACCCTGGGTAAATCACTTAACCCTGTTTGCCTCAGTTGCCTCATCTTAAAATGAGCTGAAGAAAGAAATGGCAACTTTGCCAAGAAAATCTCAAATGGGGTCACAAAGAGTTGGACACATCTGAAATGACTCAAATAAAATATTTCTATAATTATCCTTAAATATCATTTCATTATACAGGAGCCATTTTTATATAATCAGCCTGTCCACAAGCATTTATTAAATTATTGCTATAGTTCATGTACCATGCTAAGTATGGCAGGTCAGAAAGAGGCATAAATAGTTCCTGCCTTCAAGGAACTTACATTCTAATGGGGAATGCAAAGAAATAGGTTCAAGATATATGGAGAGTAGATAATCTTAAGAGTGGAAAGCAGTTAGGGAGACTAGGAAAGGATTTCTGAAAAGGCTGGCATTGAACTGAATCAAGAAAGACAGGGGAGCTAAGAAGTAGAGGGAAAGAGTGAGAGCATTCCAGACACAAAGATGAAAGATGGGGTATCATAGTTGAAAAATCCAGTGTATCTGGATTATTGAGTGTGTGGAGGGTGATAAAGTGTAAGAGGATTGGAAAGATAGAAAGAGGATGAGTAGTGTGTGAAGAGTTTTAATAATTCCCAATTGTTCATTTGCTTGATAGTATTTTTACTATTGATTTCAGAATTCCCCTAATAACCTCGATGCTTCAGGGTGTCCATTTTCTTTTTGAAATAAAATTTTATTTTTGGCTTGTGGAGTTCATCTTCTAGGTTTTCAGTGCCCAAGACCAAAAGAACCTATGCGTTCTGGCTCCAATAAGCTTGTGATGCACTGGGTTTGACAATATCTAGCAGCTTAAGGGGTGTGCTGAAGTCAACTCTAACCTATTTGTGAGATGATTGTTAAATCTTTGGTTCCAGATTTTGCATCTTAGAGATCAGTAATAGCTACAAATCAGGGCTCAATTTATTGTTTTGATCATTTAAAAGTGTTAATTATGTGTTAATAGAATAAAATGTTAATAATATTTAACTAATAATAGTTAATAAAAATATGTTAAAATGAAAAGTGTGTTGTGCACTTATTTTCTGAAGAACTTGATTGTTACATACATTTACTAGTATACCCTTGGTTACTCCTTTACTAGGATGCTTAGAATACTTAGAATCACTAAATTCATTTTGGTTTTCATCCATCATTTGCACATTTATTCACAAATATCTAACATTATGCATTTTATTGTTGGATTCTCAGATTTTTTATTTTATTAGTGCATTATTGGTTCTTTCTTCTATTGTTCTTGCCAAGTGATTACTGCTGTTTATTGATGTACTTAGATGTGACTATGAGGCAGATGGGTCAGTATTCCTGATATTCCTTGGAACAATTTTCTTCCTTCCTCTCCCTTTTCAGTTTAAAGTCTTCTTTATAGGAATAAAATTATTTACCTGGTGTCAAAGAGCAAACAAGGGCAGCCCAGTCCCATAGATCCTATACTACTGTACCCTTTCATTGCGTTGGATCACATAAATTCATGTAAACAAACAATATAGAAAAATCATTAAATCATACACCTTTATAAAAAATACAGGATTTTTAAAAACATCTTTAAAGAGTAAACAAATAACTTAAGCACTGGTTTATGACGTATTTGAATTTGATTTGGCACCATGAAGTAGAGAGAGCATTGGGTTGAGATCTGGATTCTAATCTCAGATAAATCTATATTTTTAAGCTGTGACTTTGGATAAGGGGCCAAAGCAATCAGGACCTCAGTTTTCTCATCTGTAAAATGAGACAGTTGTATTACATGATCTAATTCTGAAATCCGTGAGTTATATTCAAAAGAGATACTATACACAAAAAAAATTCTTGGGAAATGGCAAAGGTAGGGGCAACTAAGTGACACAGTAGATGAAGCACTGGCTCATCAGGAGGACCTGAGTTCAAATCTGAACAATGACTGTAGGCAAGACACTTAACCATGATTGCCTCACCCCAATAAATAAATAAGGAAAATAAAATAGCAAAGGGCTGTTGCAGCCCAGATGGTGCAGTGGAAGAACTTCTGGCATAGAATTCCAGTTCTAGTTCTGATGCTTAATAGCTGTGTGACTACAGGCAAGTGACTTGAGCTCTCTGAATTTCAGTGTCTGCATCCATAAAAACAAGAAGATTGGACCAGAAGACTTTTAATGTCTTTTTCAATGCTATCATTAAATGATTGTGTGAGATTCATATCTGCCCTTTTCTACTCTTTGGAGAAGAGTAGACTGTAGTCAGTTCAAATCTGACTTCAGACTGGCTGTGTGATCCTGGCCAAGTCTCTTCACCCTGTTTGCCTCAGTTTCCTCATCTGTAAAAGGAGCTGGAGAAGGAAATGCCAAAACTGCTTCTATATCTTTGCCAAAACAACCCTTGTCTTTGGCAGTGTCTTCTCAATCTTAAATATGGGCCATCATGTGCCCTGCCACTGAAAATAATAAGAAGGGGCACTGGATTATAGGATATTTCTACATATGCAGGATAGCTCCTGAGACCTTAAAAACTCTTTTGTGCTATTTGGTTAAAAAAAGTCACACATAACATAAGAATTATAGAGAAGTGTCATTTTTGTGGTTTTATTTGGCATCAAAGTGTGAGTAAGAATGACAGTAATACATATTGGTTTTTTCTTCTATTGTTCTTACCAAGTGATTGTTGCTATTTATTGGTGTACTTGGGAGTGAGGATGAGGCAGATGGGTCAGTCAGTATTCCTGATACTCCTTATGGCTCTAGAATTGACTTGGAACAATTTTCTTCCTTCCCCTTCTTTTTCAGTTTAAATTTTCTCAATAAGAACAAAATTATTTACCCGGGTCAAAGAGCAATACAAGGGCAGCTCAGTCCCATAGATTGGTCCAGTAGATCAAATACCTGGCCCAACAGACTGTAAGCTTCCTGAAGGCAGCCACTATCTCATTTTGTCTCTGAATCTCTGGCACCTTGCACAGCATCTGGCACAAATAAATATATGTTGAACTGAATTGAATTAAACTAAATTGAATTGAATCAAGAGCATTCATCAGCATTTCTTCTGGAAAGAAGGCAAAAGTTCAACTTTTTTTTAAATAAAACTTTTTTATTTTCAAAATATATACATGGATAATTTTCGACATTCACTCCTACAAAACCTTATGTTCTAATTTTTCCCCTCCCTTCCTCCCACCTCATCCCGCAGTCAGCAAGTGATCCAATAAATGTTAAATATGTGCAATTCTTCTATACATATTTCCACAAATATCATGCTGCACAAGAAAAATCAGATCAAAAAGGAAAAAAAATGAGAAAGAAAACAAAATGCAAATAAACAACAAAAAGAGTGAAAATACTATGTTGTGGTCCACACTCAATTCTCACAGTTTTCTCTCTGGGTGCAGATGGCTCTCTTCATCACAAGATCATTGGAAGGAGCCTGAATCACCTCATTGTTGAGAAGAGCCATGTCAATCACAGTTGATCATTACATAATCTTGTTGCCTTGGTTCTACTCATTTCCCTTAGCATCCGTTCATTCAAGTCTCTCCAGGTCTCTCCGAAATCATCCTGCTGGTCCTTTCTTACAGAACAATAATATTCCATAACATTCATGTACCATAATTTATCCAGCCACTCTCCAATTGATGGGCATCCATTCAGTTTCCAGTTTCTTGCCACTACAAAAAGGGCTGCCACAAACATTTTTTGCACATGTGGGTCAAAAGGTTCTTAAAAATAAGGAGGGTAAGAAATTTTTATTTTTGTAAGGAGATGTTGACAATGGTGATTTCTGTGTATTTCTCATGAATGAGTGAATAGAATGGGGCTTCAAAGAATTGACCAAACCCATTTGATTCTTCAGAAATTTGTAATTTCCCTTCCAGGTCCTTTATTAGGGTTTGGGGGCCTCATCAGGGGTTGATATGTATGAAATATGCATTTTATCTATGTTTTATTCCACATGCTTGATGCAGATAGCAGAACTATTCAAAGAAAGAATTCTAGCAAAAATTCCTTTCAGACAGTCTTTGGAAGACAGGGGGATAAGGGTGACATCTACTGGGTGCTTTCCCCTTCACTTCAAGAACTCACTCTGTAATTGGTTTTGGGTAACAAGATTTTGACTATAAAGAACTGAGTCTATTCAAAGGGAAATCACTCTAAAAGTCTGATATCCAGAGTTCTGGCTCCATTCCTACTACTCTTGTGACATGTGGCAATCAGCCTCAGTTTTTTTTTATCTATAAAATCAGCCTCAGTTTTTTTTTTATCTATAAAATAGGGTCTACTCTGCCAAGTTTGTAACAATTTAATTTGACAAAGATTTATTAAGCACCTACTCCATACAAGACATTGGATAAGAGGTTGGGCAGGGGGATGTTAGTAAATATTTAACAACCAGCTCTCCAAAGGGGAAAAAAGTATGCTGATGCATTTTTTAAGTTATTCTGTGCTATTAACATTTTCTCCATTACTTTTTAAAATCTGGACAATCAAGCAAACAATAAATGAAGCCTACAGTTGTAGTATGTGTGGATTTCCAAGATGTAAATGCTCTTAATAAAAATTTATCAATTGGCTCAGAACAGACTCCAGAACATTACTAATGATGTTGCTACAACAATAAAAACTAACCTCAACAGAGTTTAGAGGGGAAATTCTATTAGACAGGAAATGTGTGTACATACATAAGGATCATATAAAGTAAAGTGTAATGGAGGCAAAAGTTTTTAATAAACAACAGCCAATGGGATGTGAATGCAATGAAATATTTTTGCTCTATAAGAAACAAAGAATATGAAGAATTCAGTGGGATATGGGAAGACTCATGAATTTAGTGAATTAAGCAGAATTAAGTCAGTCAATAAGTATTTAGTAAGCATCAAGCATTGGATAAAAAAGGGTAAAAAATAACTCCTGCTCTCATAGAGCTTACAATCTAGTGAATTTATATATATAATATATATATGTATATATATATAAAGATTATAATAATATAATTGGAAAAGCAAGCATATAAATGGAAAATAATTACACAATAAATACTGTACAATTATAATGACAGGACATCTATATGGCCCAATGGACAGACTATTGGGCCTGAAGTGTAAAAAACAAAAACAAAAACAAAAACAAAAAAAAACCCTTAATTTTCTTGAGCACAAATATGGCCTCAAATACTTATTAACTGTGTTACCCTGAACAAGTCACTTAATCCTGTTTGCTTCAGTTTCCTCATCTGTAAAATGGGCTGGAGAAGAAAATGGCCTCTCTGCCAAGAAAACCTAAGAAAGGGGTCATGAAGATTTAGACATGACTGAAACTAGTAAACAACTTATTTATTTCCTCCTGTCTATAAAATCTACATGAAAATAGACTTTGCAAATATAGTTTCCTTAATGAAGAACACGACAGGAGCAGTCAGGCTTTCATGAATGATTTTCTATAGCTGATGGTACAAGAGTTAGAACTAATGCTAGAGTCAGGAAGACCTGAATTCAAATCTAACTTCAGACATTTATTAGCTCTCTTACCCCAAGCAAGTCACTTAATTTCTATTTGCCTCAGTTTCCTCAACTGTAAAATGGGGATAATAATAGCATCTACCTTGAAAGGATCAAGTGAGATAAATTTGTTTAAAAAAGAAAACAGTTTTTAGGGGCAGCTAGGTGGCGCAATGGACCAAGCACCAGTCCTTTAGTCAGAAAAATCTGAATTCAAATCAGATCTCAGACACTTAATACTTCCTAGCTGTGTGATTCTGGGCAAGTCACTTAACCCCAATTGCCTTAGCAAAATAAATAAATGAAAGTTCTTAGCACATAATAGGCACTCCATAAATGCTTTTCCCCTTCCCTCTGCCAAATCATAAAATTTTCTGAGAGATATAGATAACATAAAATACTATTGTTAGAATTACCAAGAAAAATAGTAACTTTATAAAGCAAAATATAGACTTCAACAAGATGTTCTCATATACATATTAAAGTCATCCAAGATTCCACAAGAAATAAGAGTATGCACATGACTGTGCATACTATCTGCCAAGTTATTAGACATTGGAGGGGAGGGAGGAAAGAAAACATGTTCTTACTAAATGTATTCACCAAGGTCAAAAAGTATATCTTGGACAAAACCCTGGACACAATCAAAGAGAGATCCCATAATAGTTGAGAGACTGTAGTCCAAATATTGCATTTGGAGCTGCCATTAATCCCTAGAACACAAGAGGGCTTCCTCAGAGGGATTCATGGTCATTTGAAAAAGAGTGAAAGATGAAAGAATCACAGATTTAAAACTGGAAAGGAATTAAGAAGCCAATGAGCCCAAATGTCTCATTTTACTTATGAAGAAACACAGCTTAATCTGAGCTCTTTAAGATGCTTTTCCCAGTACAACTTGATCACTAGAAATCTCATCATGGTAACTAACTTAACCCAATACTTAGCACCATCTAACTCCTTCAGCTTCATCTCCCTTTTGATTAGGGAGTTGAAAGATGGACCACTAAACTTCACCTAAAGTGCTTTTTAGCAACTGTATTTATAGTCTGAATTTCATGGAATGAAACCTCCCTCCTCCACCTTCCCCTAGCTTCCTTAGAGCAAAAGCTCCTAGAAAGCAGGTACTGACTTTTTCCTATTTGTATCTCCAGTGCTTAGCACAGTGCCTGACATTTAATAATAAACATTTAGTAAATGTTCATTGAAATTAATTGAAAATTAAGTAATATGTCTAAGGTCACATAGATAATAAATAGAAGAACCAGATTAAGTATAAAAGCAAGGGATAAAGCTTCTATATTGGTCAGATCATGACCTGGAATTGCGTGGGCAATAGATTAAGGTAATATATTTTAGACAGGTGGCACAGATGGAAAAAAAGAACTAAACGCCAACTGAAATAAGAGACAAGGCTGGATCATACTTAGTCGAATAAGGGTTGCTTTCAATGGTCCAAAGAAGGTAATCCAAAAGACAATGGAAAGACACAGGCTGCAGAAAACATCCTCACTGATAAATTGTGAATAGAACACCAGGTCTAGAGTCAGGAAGACCTGCATCCAAATGCAGCCACAAACACTAGCTGTGTGATCCTAGGCAAATCACTTACTCTCTGTTTGCCTCATCAGTAAAATGGGGACTTATCTTGCAGGATTATTGTTTTTTTGTTTTTGTTTTTGTTTTGTTTTTGCTGAGGCAATTGGGGTTAAGTGACTTGCCCAGGGTCACACAGCTAGGACGTGTTAAGGGTTTGAGAGCAGATTTGAACTTAGGACTTCCTGACTTCAGGGCTGGTACGCTATCCACTGTGCCACCTAGCTGCCCCCTTGCAGGATTATTGTGAAGATCAAATGAAATAATATTTGTCTTTTCTTTTTTTCTTTTGCTGAGGCAATTGGAATTAAGTGACTTGCCCAGTCACACAGCTAGGAAGTGTTAAGTGTCTGAGACCACATTTGAACTCAGGTCCTCCTGACTTCAAGGCTGAATGAAATAATATCTGTAAAGCATTTAGGACTGTGCCTGGCACCTAATAAGCACTATATACATGTTAGCTATCATTATTATTATCTGTAAAATGGGGATAATAAGAGCACTTGCCTTGCAAGATTATTGTGAGGATCAAGTGAGATAATAATTGTAGCCCAGTGCCTGGCACATAGTAAACACCAAACAAATGTAGTCTATCATCATCATCATCATTACTTGGATAAAAGAAATTATCTAAAAGGTATCGCTAAGGACAGAGAAAGGTGATGCGCTAAGAGGTAGTAACAGACAGGTCCCAGAGTAGCCTTCTTGTCCCAGGTTGATATAAATAAATAAATTAATTAAAAAAACAAACAAACAAATAAATAAATAACCAGGAGAAAGTCTCCAGTGAGTTGGATAATGCTTCCTTTTATGGAAACCATGTTCAATGGTCAATAATCGTACAAGTTGAGACAAGGTAATTGACTTGGCTTCTGTAGTGATACAGAGAGTACACATCACAAGCTCACATTCTCCTTGAAATAGAAACAAAAACCAATCAAAGTGCTTTGCAGAATCTAACGTCCAGGTGGGGCCAAGAATGCATCAGAAAATACATTCAAGTGACACAGATTACCTTGTAAGAGAGAAGAGGAAAATCCATTGTATCCTTCTTCAATTGATAAAAGCAAGAACTAATACTTCAGGAAATGATGTGGGGATGCAATATACATCCCTTCCAAAAGGGGGTGCACAAAGTTTATGATTGAGGAAATAGGCTGATCTATGAGTTCCAAAAACCACCTCAAAATTGACCAATGTCATTTCCTGTCCCCAAGTAGTAAAAGCCATGATTCGGTGCAAAGAAAGACAAATTTGGTCTCAGAGAGCTCCAGTTAGGGCTCTGTTTTTAACTCCCCTGGGTGATACTGACCATGTTACTAATTCTCTGGTGGAGCCCTGTGATTGGCTAAGCCAGCTGTTCATAAAATTTTTGCCCTCCCAGGACCCCTTTATTCTCTTTTATGTGAATTATATAAATAACGTCAGTATTCTAATGACAATCATTTTGACTTCCCAGATCTCCCCAAAAGTTAGAGGACCATGGACCATACTTTGACAATTTCTGGACTAAGCAAATTCAGAGTATAAGAAAGGGTACAGGGCAAAGTATTTAATTGGCTCAAGAGAGGGCACTTTTAAAGACCATTGACATAGAATTTGCACAGGAAGGATGTTTTTCATTCATTTGATATTTCCTAAGTGTCTACAATGATTAAGGACAGCTAAGTGGGACAGTGGATAGAAGACTAAGACATATAATCAAGAAGAGTCATCTTCATGAGTTCAAATCCAGCCACCAAGATTCCTCACTATGTGATCCTGGGCAAATCTCTTAGCTGTACTGGCTTTAGTTTCTCATCTGTAAAATGAGCTAGAGAAGGAAATGGCAAACCACTCTGCCAAGAAAACCCCAAATGCAGTCACGAAAGAGTCAGATAGAACTGAACAACAACAAATTGCCTCTTTATTTACTTTTGTTTTCAATTCCCTATTATCCTATCTTGTCCCATCCTTTCCCCACAAAGATCACTCCTCTAGCCAAGAAAACAAGAGCAAAATAGAATTTGTATTTCTAACTTCTCTCAGTCATGTGTTATTATTGTCCAATCTATCATGCTACTTTTTTTTTTCTTTCCCCCAATATGACTTTCAAAGTCTCACTCTTTTTGTTGCCCTTAATCACTCCTAACCAATCTCAGGTCATTATGAATCTCAGTGTTCCTTATGTTATTTTTCCATTCATCCCCTGTTATTTCTCTTGCTTCTATCTTTTTATATTCATCCCTTTAAAATCACAATTGGTCGATGAGTCCCCTGTACATTTATTTATATGAATCTCTTTAGATAACTCCTACTTCTTCCTCCCTATGAGAATTGTTTTTCTTTATGTCTCCAGAATTTCATTTTTGAGAGCTTCCCATGTCTGTGGGGCTTATTTTTCCTACATAAGTATAATCCATGGGAGCTTGCCTATATTTTCTCTGAATTCTTTGAAATATATTCTTCCAAAACCCAATGTGTGAAATAGAGACAGACTTTCTCCTCAAGGTCCATTCCATTTCTGCATCATGAGTTGCTTCCTCCTTGCTTTCAAGAGTCTTAAACAAAGTGGTTTCCTGACTCACTTCCTCCACTTTTTAGAGAATTAATATTTGTTAAATTGAACTTCGAACCACTCTAAAATCGATGACAAATATTTCATAGCTGTCAAAGCCAAAGTTCCTTCCACAATGAGTTGCTTTAACACTTCTTGTTGATAGATTTTAATGCTAGGGATATTTTATTATATCCCAGATCATATCTCAAGTGATTTGTAGACAGTTGTTCTTGAGTTGACTTCTGTCTGATCGTGTCTAGGGTTTTCTTGGCAGAGACACTGGCATAGTTTTGTCATTTTCTTCTTCAGCTCATTTACAGATAAAGAAACTGAGGTAAACAGGGTGAAGTGACTTGTTCAGGGTCACACAGCTAAGAAGTATCTGAGGACAGATTTGAGCTCAGGAAGACTAATCTTCCTGTTTCTGGACCTGAAATTCATTATTTTGTAGACAGGAATTAGAAAACCTAAACAGAGTCCCATTTTTGTTACTTATCACTCATGTGACCTACACTAGTCCCTGAACTCCTTATCTGTAAAAATGAATGAGTTGATCTGAGAAGAGAACATCTGAGGTCCCTTCTAGTGCTGAAATTCTGTGTGTCATTCTTTTAGATGAGCTTTGTTTCTGTATGGTGACCTCATCCAGCTTATTCTTATTTCCTATCAATCAATGACCAAACATGGGGGGTCAAATAACCATCTTTGATTCCTTATTCTTCAGTTGAATATTCAGCTTGCGGCTCATAGTGGTTAAATGCCTTGCTTATGGTCCCACAACTAGTAAATGTCATTTTCTTATTGTCAAACCTTCAATGGCTCCCCATTGCCAATTTTAAAAAGTCCAAATTCCTTTACTACTTACTGAGGGTCAAGGTCCCTCAGTAATGTGGTACCAACTTTGAGTGACTATATAGAGCATTGAACTTAAGAGTCAGGAAATCTTGGGTTAGCTTTATGGCTTTGGCAAACCATTTAACCTTTGCATGTCATTTTTCTCATCTATAAAACAACAGAATAGATTTGATATCTTCTAAAACTGCAATTTCTAAATTTATCTCCCAATGATCTCTATTGAGAACTCCCAGTTGTAATCACATTTCTCTACTCGGTGATCCCCCAAACATACCCTGCTGATTCCCGTCTCTTTGTCTTTGTGAATCTTGGCTCTCTATAAGACATCATGAGTCTGAAGGAAAGAACACTAAACCTGGAGTTGGGAGATCTGAATTCAAGTCTTGGCTTTCCTAACATAATGACTTCCTTGGGCAAGTCAATGAAAATCTTTAAACTTGCTTCATCATTTAAAAAATTGGTTTGGCAATAATATTTGAATCCTCTTTCTTACAGGATTATTGGATGAAAATCACTTTATAAAGTATTATCTATTTAAGAGACATTATTAAAACGATGTCTACTCTAATTGTATTGAAAGCCCAACTCAACCTTCATGCTAGTCTTGTGTCTTTCAAGAAGATTCCTCTGACCCCACCAAACCATAAATAACCTTAGATGGACTGTTTGGTTTTGATCTCTGGATCACCAGTAATTAGTGAAAGTAGGTATTTAATAAATGCTTCCTGATTGATAATAGATGTTGAATTAATGTTTATTGAACTTGATTTGGAATTGAATTTAGAATTTTTCATCCAGAACTTTTCAAACACAAGTTTGCATTATTTAATTTTAGGGGTGTGTGTGTGTGTGTGTGTGTGTGTGTGTGTGTGTGTGTGTGTGTGCTCCCAGAGAGAAGATACTGAAGTTTCATCATCTAGAATTCTTAACAAGATGTGGGCAGAAATCTAACCTGGTTCTTTGAATCCTTTGCATCATTTAGCACAATGATATGGTAGTAGCTTGCACTTTATGCATATTTGCAAAATGAATAAAATATAGAAAAATAATAACACAATTTTGTTACAACCACACCTTTACTTAGAATATGTAAATATCGAGACTAGACGAGCAGAAGAAAGACACAGAGATCTTTTTTTTTGGTTGATTAGTCATGTCCCATTTTTTGTGACCCCATTTGAGGTTTCTTGGTAGAGATACTGGAGTAGTTTGCCATTTTCTTCTCCAGTTCATCTTACAGATGAGGAAACTGAGGCAAACAGGGTTAAGTCGCTTGCCTAGGGTCACATTTGAAATCAGGTCCTTCTGACTTCAGGTCTTGCACTCTATCCATCTAGCTGCTCTGGGAGAGATCTCAAAGAGTCTCTGTGAAAGGATTGTAAGGCTAGAAGGGACCTGAAAAGCCATTTACTCCAATAGCCTTTATTTTTACAGAGAAAGAAACTGAGGCACAGAAAGATTTGAGTGATTTGTTTTTCTATCTTGAAGTAATCCAGGTCTCCCTGGCAGAGCGTGCAAGTAGGAGATGGAGGAGAGCAAGTAGGAGATAGTAGGATCTGACAGGGAATATGTATCAAGCATACAAGTAGCTGAAGGTACAGCCAGTTGAGTATGGCTTCACCTAGTGTAGGAGCTGCATCCCCTTTCATTTCAAAGGAAGGACAGAGATGTCAGACACCAAGACCCTAATGGAGGAAAACTAAGATCAAATGAAAAACCTACAGGATTTTTTTTTTCATCTGGATTTTCATTTTTTTAATGCTGTTGCAATACACCGAGCCACTTGCTCACTGATGCCTTAAGACTGGCCAGCATCTCATCCCTTTGTCTTCCTTCATTCTTAAAATCTGTAGCCTTTCTAAGGCTTGGATGGGTGCCCCATTAAGAGAACGTACCTCACAGGAAACCATGAGTTTCCTTGCAGACAGCCTATTGGCCACCTTCACGAAAGGCACTGCTACAACAGCTGGAAGAAAAGGGAAATGCTTTCCTCTGGACAGGGTTTGGGCTGCTGATGGGAGCTGATTTGCCAGCAAGGACGTTTGCTTTGGAAGTGGCTAAAGGTAAGAGAGTGTGATTCCATTTTTAAACCGAGGAGCAGAGTAGGCGCGTTTGAGATGATGAGTAATACAGATTTGCCTTAAATGTCAAATGAAAAAAAAAACCCACCAAGATTGATGGTCAGAACTTAGGAGCATTGCAAGCTAGCTCTAAGAGCCTGGGAATTACTTTAGAATTTAGAGAAGAAATCAATTTATAGTGGAGAGAAAGTTAGCCTTGAAAGGCAAAACAAACAAACAAACAAACAAACCCAGGATTCAAGTCCTGCCTCTGACACCTAATGACTCCTTGATGCTAGGCAAGTTACGTGCTCTTTCAGTACCCTAGGCAGTTAGTTTAGAAAACCAGATTTTTACATCATTTATGTTCTACTTTATTTTTATTTTGTTAAATAATTCCTAATTGGGGTTGCTAGATGGTTCAGTGGATAGAGTACTGGCCCTGAATTCAGAAGGACCTGAGTTCAAATCCAGCCTCAGACATTTAACACTTTATAGCTGTATGACCCTGGGCAAATCACTTAGCCCCATTTGCCTCAGCAAAAAAAAAAAAAATATAATCTGGTCTGAGTTCCTTTGTGGGTGAAAGGTACTGTGTTCGACACATCTGACTGGATCTAGTGGTGAGAGTTCTGGATTTGGAGTCCAAAAGGAAATACTATGTTTAGGATAGCCAAGATGAAATATCTCAGTAAGGAAATAGGGAGTTAGAAAAAGAATAGGGAGTTTGCATAAATACACACAGTTGCTGAAGAATAGGCTGACATTTACTGGACCTATGTGGAATTCCTCCCCCTCCATTTCCCCAGAGATCTGCCTGTTGTTCAAGGCTCAGCTTGAATGATGCTCCTCTGGAAAGCTGTCCCCCTCATTTGCCTCCAAGTCTCAGGTTCTTTCTTTTCTAGACTCCCACAGCATTTTGTTTTATGCCATTTACCATAGTGTGGGGTGGGGGCTAAAGCACTGGACAAAGAGTCAGGGAATTGGAAATCTTATCCCTCTGCCTACACCTGCTACCTGTGTGAACTTTGACAAGTTACTTAACCTCAATATTCCCTAAAGGGGAATATTAATAATAACTAGCATTCTCATAGCACCTACTGTGTACCAGGCACTATGCTTTACAATTATTATCTCATCCGATGTTCACAACAGCCCTGGGAAGTAGATACGGTCATTATTCCCATTTTAAAGATGATAATTTTTGTTGTTGTTCAGTTGTTTTCAATTGTGTCCAACTCTTCGTGACCCCATTTGGAGCTTTCTTAGCAACAAGAGTGATTTTTCATTTCCCTCTCCAGTTCATTTTACAAATGAGAAAACTGAGCTAAATGGAGTTAAGTGGCTTGCCCAGGGTCACCCAACTAGGAAGTGTCTGAAGCTAGATTTGAACATAGGAAGATGAGTCTTTCTGACTCTACCCATTGTACTACTAGTTGCCCTAATAATAACAGCTCTACCCACTGTGCCACTAGTTGCCCTAATAATAAGAGCTAACATTTATTATTATTATTATTACTATTGTTGTTGTTGTTGTTGTTATTGTTATTTGGTAGGTGCTGTTATCATCCCCTTTTACAGGTGAGAAAACTGAGGCAAAGAAAAGTTATATGATTTTGCTCAAGGTGATAAAGCTATTAAGTGTCTGATGTTGGATTTGAACTTGGGTTTTCCTGACTTCTGATCTGGCCCTCTATCCATTGTACCATCCACCTTCCACTTACTTCACATGGTTGATATGAGGATCAAAGGAGAGAATGTCTGCTAGCTAAGCACTAGTGTGCCACTGTCTTGGAGGAAGCCAGGGAATCTAAGAGATGGTAGGCAAAGAGGCAGAGCATTGGGCATAGGGAAGCAAAGATGAGAGATGGAGCATCATGTGAGAGGAACAAATAGGTCAGTGTGGTTTCTTAAGGTTGTTATAAAGAAAGTGCCATGTAAACCATATAATGCTCTAGAAATGTGGTTCTTGTTACTGTTATCAACTTATTTTATTTCTCCCAAGCCTTTCAAAATTAATTTGGGAGGCAACCAAAAATAAGCTCCAAAACTGGAAATTGAATCTGGCCCTTCTTGGCTCTCTGGCTGAATTTGCTACCCACCCTGCTCATGTTCACGAGGAATAAAAGAATATGGGAAGTAATGCAAAGAAGGAAAAGTAGGGGTGCCCTAGGTCACACCCTAAATTACTCAGCTCTGATTAAATATGTCTTCCTCCATTGTGCTAGAGTCTCACTGGGCAATACCAAATGGAATCAAACAGTGATCTGAAGACTTAGTTGGCACACTACCAGCCTTGATTTTGAGTGATTGTTACCTGAGGACTTTTTCTTCACCATCCCTTTAACAAATTCCATATAATTTATGGTTTTCCAACTCATATGAGCCCAAATTAATATTTTAGCCTTATTAATGCATGACCTGGGATGCTAAATCAAATGCACAATTTAATGATGTTTCAGGCACAGTTCCAGATTGCTTTCCAGAATAGCTAGACTGATCATATACAGTTCCACCCACAATGCATTAAGGAGCCTCTTTTAGGGCAGCTCCTCCAACATTTGTCATTCTCCATCTTTGTTAGCTTTGCCAATCTAATGGATAAGGTAGAATCTCAAAGTTACTTTAATTTGGATTTCTCTAATTAATAGTGAATCGGGAGCATTTTTTTCCCTTAGCTAGAAATCACTTGGATTTCTTCCTTTGAGGGCTGCCTATTCATATCCTTTCACCAATTATCAATTAGGATATGACTCTTATTCTCGTATATATGAATCATTTCTTTTTAAAACTTGGAAATGGGGCTCTCTCTTTTCATCCAACCGGAAATGAAGCTCTCTCTTTTCAACCAATTTGCTCTGACTGCAGAGTGGTCATAGATACTTTCTCTAGTATATTGATAAGTGAATAGGATTACTTCTTCTCTGATCTAGCCCTCCCTTCTTTCTCTGGTCCTCAGAGCCCAGATTCCTATAGACTCTCTTCACATTTGCAGTTTGTTTTCCTTGAACTCTCAAGATAATAGAAATGGCTCATACTTATTTTACTCATAAAATCCCTTTAGAGTAGATAGCACAACTATTTTTTTCTTATAAAATTATTTTATACATGAGAAAAATAAGATTCAGAGAGGTTAAAGAGATTCCCTAAGTCTTACAACTAATTAAGCGACTTGGAACTAGAACTTATGCTTCCTGAATCTCAAACTAATATACTCAATACTTTGAA
Organism: Myrmecobius fasciatus; assembly: GCA_023553655.1. Taxonomy (NCBI): domain Eukaryota; kingdom Metazoa; phylum Chordata; class Mammalia; order Dasyuromorphia; family Myrmecobiidae; genus Myrmecobius; species Myrmecobius fasciatus. The sequence continues at coordinate 113,937 of JAJPUD010000174.1, forward strand.
ATTGATGAATGAATCATTTCACTGATATAGATACTCCCTCCCCTGGAATGACTCACTCATGCTTTCTAATCTAGCACAAATATTTTTTTTTTAATTTTATTTTTTATTTTTATTTTTTTTAATTTTTATTTTATTTGAATAACATATGTGTGGGTAATTCCTCAACAATAACCCTTACATAGTTTTCCGCCACAAATTTTTCCCCCCAACTCCCCACCCCTCCCCCTAGATGGCAGGATATCCACTACATGTTAATCACGTTAAAATATTGGCAAATCGAATATATGTATACATACTTCCAAACTTATCATTGGTGTGCAAGAAAAATCTTATCCACACGAACGATATATCAGATAAAGGAAACACAATGTAAGCAAACATCAATCAAGGAGTATGAGAATGTTATGTTGTGGTCCACATTTCGCATCCCTCTCTCTGGGTGTATATGGCTCTCTTCAGTGAACAATTGGAGGTGGTTTGAAACATTTCATTGTTGAAGAGAGCCATGTCCATCAGAATTGATCGTCATATAGTACTGTTGTTGCTGTGTATAATGATCTCCTGGTTCTGCTCATTTCACTCAGCATCAGTTCATGTAAGTCTCTCCAGGCCTCTCTGAAATCGTCTTGCTGGTCATTTCTTACAGAACAATAATATTCCATAACATTCATATACCATAATTTATTCAGCCATTCTCCAATTGAAGGGCATCTATTCAATTTCCAGTTTCTAGCCACTACAAAAAGGGCTGCCACAAACATTCTTGCACATGTGGGGCCTTTTCCTTCCTTTATGATTTCTTTGGGATATAAGCCCAATAGAAATGCTGCTGGGTCAAAGGGTATGCACAGTTTGATAACTTTTTGAGCATAGCTCCAAATTGTTCTCCAGAATGGCTGTATCCGTTCACAGCTCCACCAACAATGCATCAGTGTCCCAGCCTTCCCACAACCCCTCCAACATTCATCATTAACTTTTCCTGTCATTTTAGCCAATCTGACAGGTGTAGCACAAATATTTTTATCCCTATTTGATCAATGAAGCTCAAAGAGAATGAGGAATCAAATCTAGGTCAGAACTATTTCCATGGACACCATCTTATCTGTCAACTATAAAGACCGACATGACTGATTAAAGGAATATTTCATATAATCAAAAATTTAGAGTTGGAAGGGATCTTCGAAGTCAACAGGTTCAACCTCCTTATTTTACAGATGAGGAAACTGAGTCACAGAGACATCAATTTACTAAGGATTAGACAGTTAGATTGAAAAGTATCTGAGACAAGGTACGAGTCTGGGTCTTATTGACCCTAAACTCACCACAATACTGGTTTATCATGCTAATTTGCAGTAAGGGAGTTGACATAGTGAATAAAGAATCTATTTCAGATATAGGAAGACCTGAATTCAAGATATTCTTCAATCAATCAATTAATAAACATTTATTAAGCACCTACTATGTGCTGGACATTGGGTTAAGTTCTGGAGATACAAAAAGAGACTTCTTGCTCACAATCTAATAGAAGAGACAACATGCAAAATATAGAAACAATATGCACAGAATAAGGAGGAAATAATTAATAGGGAAGCCATTGAAATTAAGAAGGCTTGGGAAAAGCTTCCTGGAGAAAGTAGGGCTTTGTTGTTGTTCAGTTGTAAGATTGTGACCCCATTTAGGGTATTCTTGGCAGAGATACTTGCCCCCTCCTTCTCTAACTCATTTTACAGATGAGGAAACTGAGGTAAAAAGGATTAAGTGACTTATACAGGTGACACAGTTCCTACATATCTAAGGTAAGATTTGAACTCAGGAAGATGAGTCTTCCTGACTCTACTCCAAATCTAGCTGCCTCTCAATTAGACATATTCAATTCAATTCAATAAATATCTGTTTAGTATAAGATAATGTAATGGGCCCTGACAGGGGTTGGGCCATCCCTGGCCACTTTAGGAAGCAAAGATTCACTCCTAATTTTAGAAACCATGAAACAAATTGATCTCTGTGAGTTGAAAATTAAATAATTTTTATATAATCACAGGGTAGGAAAAGCAACTGGCTAGTTACCCAATTGTTAACTCTCTATATATGTATTTGGGGGCAGGGAAAAGTGTCTGATATTTGGGTGGGATGGGAACCAATGGTCTGAGAAGGAGCTAGGTCTAGGTTGTTCCCTGGGTTTCTGAGCTGCTTGTGATGTATTTAGGAAAGGTGAAGACAGGCAAGAAGATAAAGTGTCATTCAATCAATTACCAATTCATAAACATTTATCAAGCATCTACTATGTGCCAGAGACCATGGGCTGATGATGTCAAAAGAGATGCCCTCAAGAAACCTACAATCTAATGGGGGAGAGAAGAGGCAAAGAAATATGAACAAACAAGCTCTCTTTCTCTTCTTCCCTCTCTCTCCCTCTCTGTCTGTCTATCTCTCTCTCTTTCTGTCTGTCTTTCTGTCTGTCTGTCTCTCTGTCTCTCTCTCTCTCTGTCTCTGTCTCTCTGACTGTCTCTTTCTCTCTGCCTACACACATACACACACACACACATATATAAACGTATATATATATACACATACATACACACATATATAAAATAGGAAATAATAAATAGAGGGAAAGTGCTGGAATTGAGAAAGGTTGGGGAAGGATTGCAGGAAAATAAGGGATTTTAGTTTGGACTTAAAGGTAGCCAAGGTCAATTTATAGTCAGAGTGAAGAAGGGAGAGCATTCCAATTATCTGAGGCAGAGAAAATACCCACAGCAGAGACATGGAGTGTCTTGTTTGTGTAACAGCCAAAAAGCCACTGGATTGAAGAGAATGTGGCCAGAAGTTAAGGTGGATGAAGTCTGGAAAGGGAAGAGAGGGCTAAGTTATGAAGGGCTTGAATGCAAGCAGAGCATCTTGTATTTGATCTTGGAGGTAATAGAGAGGCACTAGAGTTTATTGAGGGAGGGAGATGACATAATGGGATCTGAGCTTTAGGAAAATCCTTTCAGTGGTTGATGAGAGGATGGGTTGGAGTGGGAAGAGAACTGAGACAGCAGAGCCACTAGTCACTGTTGCAACAGTCCAAGTGTGAGTTGATAAAGACTTGTACTAGGAGGGGTGGCAGTAAGTATTAGAGGATGAGAAGGGGGAATATTCATGAAATTTTATAAAGATAAAATATGCAGGTCTTGGTGATGGAATGGATAGGAGGTGGTGATTGTGAGAGATAGTGGGAAATTCAGGATGAGTCCTAGGTTGTGAGCCCAGGGGACTGGGAGGATGGTGTTTCCCTTCACAGTACTGGAGAAGGAACAAAGCAGGGGGCAGGATTTAAGGGGGAAAGACATTGAGTTCTGTTTTGCTTGTATTTAGTTTAAATTCACTATGGGCTGTCCTGTTTGAAATGTCTGATTGGCAGTTGAAGATTAAGAATGGAAGTCAGCAAAGAGATTGATACAGGATAGGTGGATTTGAGAATCATTATCATAATCATTATCATAAATTCATGGGTGCTGATGAATTTGCCAAGTGAAGTAGTATAGAAGGGAGAGAAAAGAAAGCCCAAGACAGAATCCTATGGACAGCCATGGTTAGAGGAATTGATCTGGAAGAGCAGTCAACAAAGGAGCAAGAGAAAGAGTAATTAAAGAGTTAGAATCAAGAGAGAATGGTCTCCCAAAAGAGAAGAGGGTATCAAGGAGGAAGTGTGATCAATAATGTCAAGGGCTGCATAGAGGTCAAGAAGAATGAGTTTTGAGAAAAGACCATTTCATTTGGCAACTAGGATATCTCTTTTTTTTTGTCAATAGTTTATTTTATTTTTCCAAACACAAGTAAAGATAGTTTTCAACATTCATTTTTGTAAGATTCTTTGTTCCAAATTTTTCTCCCTCCCTCCCTTTCCTTCCCCTCCCCAAGACAGCAAACAATCGGATGTAGATTATTTATGTACAATACTTTTAAAGATAATCTATCTTTAATAACTTCAGAAAGGGCAGTTTCATTGGAATTATAAGGTTGGAAGTCAGATAGTAAGGAGTTAAGAACAAAGTATAGAGTTAGGAGAGAAAGTGGAAGCATCTTTTGCCAGAAGGTTCCATGTCAGGGCAAATTTAATCAGTATATAAAGTCAGATTTTGGCTTTAAAAAAATCACAGCATAGAAATGGAATCTGGAAAACTTGACTCACCAAATCATTCTCAAAGTTAGACACAAAGTACCCAGACTTTTCTGTCAATCGCTCTTCAAAAAAATTAAAAAATAATATATTGATTGATTTTATTTCTCCCTCTCTTTTTGAAATCTTTGTTACAAGGGTGGCTTTTGTATTCAGAATTTAAAGTGAGGTTATAGATAAAAATATAAATAAAATGAAGTTTTATGAAAGAAAAATTAATACAATAGCAGGCAAGCAAAGGGAAGTGAGATTTGACTTAGGTATATTTGTAACAATTATTTTAAGGACCTAAGTAGGAAGTTTGGTCTAACTGGAGACTTGTCAGAAGAGGGATTTTGGTCATTTGCAGATCAAATTTGCCCTTTCTGCTGGCTAATATGATTGTTCTCTTATTTCCTCAGCTACGCCTGTCCTTCACCATGACTGAAACAAGCCTCGAATCAACAACACCCATGTACAACTATGACGACTTTCCTGTTGCTTGTGACCAGAGGGACATCTTGAACTTCGGGATCATCTTCTTACCTACTCTTTACTCCCTTGTCTTTGCCTTCGGCCTGGTGGGGAACCTCCTGGTGGTCCTCGCGCTCACCAACAGCAGCAAACACAAAAGCATCACTGACATTTACCTCCTCAACTTGGCGCTATCTGACCTGCTCTTCGTCACAACTCTCCCCTTCTGGACCCACTACGTGCTGAACGAGCAGGGCTTCAACAATGCCTTGTGCAAGCTCATCACTGCCTTCTACTTCATTGGGTACTTCAGCGGGATCTTCTTCATTACCATCATAAGCATCGACCGTTATGTGGCCATAGTCTTGGCGGCTAATTCCCTCAATAGCCGGACGGTCCAACACGGCGTCGTAGTCAGTCTTAGCGTCTGGGCAGCCGCCATCCTTGTCGCAACCCCCCATTTCATGTTCACCGAACAAATAGACAACGAGTGTCTGCCTAATTACCCCGATGTTCTTCAGGATATCTGGCCTGTGCTCCAGAACGTGGAGACCAATTTCCTTGGCTTCATGGCTCCATTTCTCATCATGTGCTACTGTTACTTTGCGATCATTCGGACGATATTTTCTTGCAAAAACCACAAAAAAATAAGGACAATCAAGTTGATTTTGGTAGTGGTAGTGGTCTTTTTCCTCTTCTGGACCCCTTACAACGTGATGGTCTTCCTGCAGACACTCAAACATTACAACCTCTTTGATAGCTGCGATCTGAAGAAGCACCTGAGGCTTGCCATGAACATAACGGAAGCCGTTGCCCTCATCCACTGCTGCCTCAATCCCTTTATCTACGCTTTTGCGGGTGAGAAATTCAGGAAATATCTTCACCACTTATATAGGAAGTGCCTGTCCATCCTGTGCAACTATGATGCTCATACTGAGTTCCCCTCACCTGATGCTCACAAGAGAGAAAGTACTATCATCAGTAACAGCATGACCAGCTACACAAGTGATGGGGATGGCTCCATTCTTCTCTGAGAGGTAGAGCCTCTCTAAGTTGAGTCCCACAAGCCTGGGAGCAGGAGAAACATTCACCATGTCAGGCTCATGTTTAGAGAAGAAGAAATGTACTTGTTCATGACTCTGTCAGAGACTGTCAGAGACAGAGAGATCTCTGCCTTCCTGGGCATGCATTCTTACTCCCAGATATCCCCTCTGCGCTTATGGAACATTGCATTCCCTTGCCACTACCTTGCTCTAAGAGTTCCATGTTGCCTACTGAAGAAAATCCAAACTCCTTTGTCAAGCTCTCACATTCCTCCAAAAAATCTGTTTGAGCTTTCATCACCCAAGCCGATTTCCCATCATCCTCCAGCATAACCTGGGGTAGTGTGGTATAGCAGATAGAGCCTTTGACTTACTTAGAAACAGATAACCCAGACTTCTAATCTCACCTTGGAGGCTTTATGGCTATGTCTAAGAGCTAATCATTTAAAATCTCTGAAACAGAATTGTTTCATCTGTAAAATGGGTATGATAAGAGCACTACTGTGTAACACATAGTTTTTTGAGAGTCAAATGACATAAATCATATAGATTGCACCAATAAACCTAAAAATACTTAGATAAGTTATTATGAAAACATTCACAAAATGTCATACGTGCCTTCATTGTACCATTTACAAACCATGCCCATTTCTTCCTTCCATTTCTCAGTGATACTATTCATAAAATGTCCTTCCTTCTTCCCTATGAGCATCTGGATTCTCTTCTTCCAAACGATCATTTTTTTTTTTGGCCACTCCAATCCATGACAATCTTTGTCTTCTGCAGCCCTTGTGAAGTACTTTGTTTTCTCCCTTTATTATTTGTTGGTTTAGCCTCCCAAGCTACAATTAATTCCTGAAGGCAAAGATAGAGCCATCACCTATGGTGCCCAGCTCAATTATGGTTGCTCCATAAAGACTTATTAACACATACTTTAATCTAGATCTTCTAATTTGACTTCTAATCTTTTCTTTTTCTTTTGGAGGTTAAGTGACTTGCCTAGAGTCACAATCCAGTAAATGTCTGAGGTAGGATTTGAAATCAGGTCCTTTGGACTCCAGGATCTTGTGCTCTATCCACTTTGCCACCTAGCTGCCCCTTCTGAGAGTTTTTCAAAGAAGGTGAGCACTGCTTTTCTAAGACTAATTAGTGGCAGAGGTGGGGTATAAACCCAGGTCTGTCCTGATCCCCTGTCCATCATTCTAACCACTTTCACTTTATAGATGGGGACACTAAGGTTCAGGGAGTTCACATGGCCACATGCTAAAAAGAAACAGAAGTGGGGTTCTAAGACCATATAGCTACAGAAATGGCAGAACTGGGATTCAAAATCAGGGCACTAGACCAAGTTCCTTTTGCATTCTACCATGCTTTTAAGGGAATCATTTCTCTTTACCCACTAATAGTTAGCTTTTTCCTTTTAGAAAGGTCTATAAAAGGTATAAACCTTTGACATATGTGTGAATATTGAGAAGTTATGGTTGGGGATATAGGGAGTGGAGTTGTCAAGAGTTCTTGAATCTCCAAGTCAATTAGAAATTGTACCTGATTTTCCTTGGAATAATTGTATAGTTGTGATATAATCAAGTTTTAACACAGTGCCTGGTACATAGCCACTGTTTAATTAATGCTTTTTGAAGCATCAGTAAAATGTTTTTTGAATTGAATTTGTTGGATGTAAAATGTTTCCAGACACTCCTGCTGGCCTTTTGAAGGAATTAATTCAAAACTATGAAATCACTGAGCAGAATCTAATTCAAAACTAGACCTAGATGAATAAAAACACATCCCCCTTTTTTGTTAAATAATAAAAAATTTCTCTTGCTTCCCAGAGAAAATGTTGTGTTTATGACATGGGAAAATTCCTTTTCAAAAGTGCTGAATGCGGCGCAATAGGAAGAAACAAAAAAGGAAGTCCCTCAGAAGCTAAAACTGTGAAGAGGTTGGTGTTGAAATATGTAAATAACAAGAAAACTAGTTGGCTTGCCAGAGTTAGCAAATGGAACAGCAGTAATCACCTTCTTAGGTGACATTTAATTTTGACTTAATGAACACAAATCCTTCACTACTCCAAAGGATATGTGATTTCACTGGGTGGCCCAACCTTGAGAAGACAGTGGAGAAGACCCTTTCTGTTCTTGATCTAAGTTCCTTTGACAGAAAGTCTGTCCCAAATGTCACATGACCCAGCCTTATTTTTCTTGAGTAGTGAATAGTTGTCTCATTAGGCAACAGCTTCAGTCAATGGTTTCATGCTTGCATTGACCACTGTAATTTCATGACTATGGTCAACGATCACAGTACTCTTGGTGGTTGTACATTTGGCATTATCAGCTCCTTTAGATGATTTAGAGGTAATGAAAATGACTAGTGGACAAAATTGCGATTTTCCTAATTCAAGAGAACTCAAACTAAACATGATGGGAGCAACACATTGTCTTTATTTTTATTTTTATTTTTTGAGATTGGATCTTCTTATCTCATCCAGCCTAGAAGTGTGGTGGCCCCTCAGGACTTGATTCCAATATTGATTGGTACAGAATATAACCTGTTCTGATTTCCCAACCTGAGTCAGTTTGCATGTCAGTAGACAACCTGGAAGACGTCCACCCTGGCGGCTCATCTATCAGACTTAGGAAGACTATCTTAACAGTCTTAACTCTCCTGCAACTCAAAACTCACAAACTCAGATGATAGACTATCCCCAGACTCTCTAGCAGGAAAGACTAAAGGCTATATAGTAATAGAAAAAAAATGATAACAGCTGCTACATCAAGCCCAGTGCATTTAGGGAATAGAGGGGCCACAAGCAGAAAAGAAAAAAGGGAGGGAAAGAAGGATAGGATAGAAGATTAGAAATTAAAGTATTGAGAAAGTATTAGACAATAAAATATTTAGGACCAGAATGGATCTTAGATGTTATCAAGTCCAATTCTTTTATTTAGGATAAGGATAAGGAAATTGAGCATGACTCCAACTCCAAAAGAATTGGAAAAGGAGTATGCTTCTCAATTTTAACAGTTTAATTAAGTGAAGGTAGCTAACTAGTAAATATCAGTTGATTGTGAAATAAACACAGACTGTTAAAAATATGAAAATATTTTATTGAAAAGCTCCTTGAGATCAAGGACTTTTTTCATTCACAGTCCTTATATATCTAGTGCCAAGTATAGTACCTAGAAAATAGTAATAAATGTTTAGTGATTGGTTAAGAAAATACACATGGAAATGTGGACCACAACATAACATTCTCATACTCCTTGATTGATGTTTGCTTACATTGTGTTTCCTTTATCTGATATATCGTTTGTGTAGACAAGATTTTTCTTGCACAACAATGACAAGTTTGGAAATATGTATACATATATTTGATTTACCAATATTTTAACATAATTAACATGTAGTGGATATCCTGCCATCTAGGGGAGGGGTGGGGAGTTGGGGGAAAAATTTGTAACGGAAAGCTATGTAAGGGTTATTGTTGAAGAATTACCCACACATATGTTATGCAAATAAAATTTTAAAAAAAATTTAAAAAAAAAAAGAAAATACACATGCAGGGGCAGCTAGGTAGTACAGTAGATTGAGCACTAGCCTTGAAGTCAGGAGGACCTGAGTTCAAATCTGGTCTCAGACACTTAACATTTCCTAACTGTGTGACCCTGGGCAAGTCACTTAACCCCAATGGTCTCAGCAAAAAAAAAAATACACATGCAAATAGCAAAAGTTTAGAAGATAATATAGAAACAAATAGGGTGGTTTTGTTACAATTTTGTTATAGTTAATATATACTTTTTTCAAAAGAATGGAAGTTAATTTTTTTCATCTAATTATTTTTTTCCAAAATTTTATTTACATCACATAAATCTGCTCCTTAAACATAATGTGTTTAATGATGATTACTAGGTTACTAATGAGAATTATTTTGGAGGGTGAAATGTGATGGATAACTTTAATAACTTTTAACTTTTACAAAGTATGAAAGAGCTTAAGGAATACTATATAAGAAAAATAATTTTAAAAGTTTCTATTGATAAATATTAATATTTGATTGAATAAGGATGAAACTCTTGTTAAAAAACAGATTGGTTTTCATATTTGTGAGATGTTTTGGGCCATTAAGAATACCTTATAAATTTTTTGTATTTATAAGCACTGGTTTCTTAATCATTTGGTTATCTATATTTTTTGAATATGAAATAAATAAAGTCTTTTAATCTCAAATTTTTTTGGATTCAAATTATTTCTTTAAATATTGGTCATTGGTGTACGCTATTGGGCAAGTCATGGTACCAGGGATCCAATCTATAATTGTGGGAAGGGGGGGGATCAGTTAAGAGGCCTGCAGAACAGAACAGAATTAGTCATCAAGTTTCAGCCATGGCCAAAGGAGATCCATTTATAGCAACTCAGTGGAGAGATGGGGGAAAAGGAGGCATTGTTGAAAAGTGCCAGTCAAAAAACTGAAAATAAGCATAAGTAAATGGGAACCAAGGAAAAGTGTAGAATGCAGTTGAACTTAGTCTTAGTCAGGAAACTGAAGATTTTCGGAAGTGGAAGTGAGAAGGGTGGTCATTCTAGGGATGGGAGACAGTTGGTACACAATCACAAAGATGGGAGATTGTACAGAATAGCATTCAGGTAAATAAAGTTAGAGTGCAGAGTAGGAGGAGGGGAGTAAGATGTAACAACATTGGAAAGGCATGAAGAGATATAAATACTAAACAGAGAATTTGATGTTTGATTATAATGAGCCCCCCGATTTTGGATCAGGGAATAAAATGTTCAGAACTGTATGGAGGATGGATTGGTGAGGAAGGGAGACCAATTAGGAAAGTATTACAGTGGTTCAAGAGACAGATAATAAGGACCCAAACCTAGGCGGTGACTTTGTGCATGAAAAGGAGACAGGGACAGAGAAAGGGAGGGGGGAATTTGTCAATTGAAAGGATAACTATATGGATTGAATGAGAATGAGAAGTCAAGGATAATCCAGGATTTATGAACCTTAGTGGCTGAAAGAAGAGTAGTGTCCTGTGCAGTAATAGGGAAGTTCAGAAGAGAGTTGGGTTTGGGGGGTGGGGGAGAAAAAGAGTTATATTTTGGAGATTCTGGGTTTGTCTCTGGGACATTCACTTGGAAATGAGAAGCAAACAATGCATGTTGTGAGACTGGATTTTAAGAGACAGACTGGCATTTTAATTATGTATACACATATACATATACATTAGGGAGATTGGTCTGTAGTTTTCTTTCTCTGTTTTGGTTTTTCCTGGTTTAGGTATCAGTAACATATTTGTGTCATAGAAGGAATTTGGTAGGACTCCTTCTTTACTTGTTTTCCCAAATAGTTTACACAGTATTAGAATTAAACCAGGAAGAGACAAAACAGAAAAAGAAAATTGCAGACCACTCTCCCTAATGAATATTGATGCAAAAAATTTAAATAAAATATTAGCAAAGAGATTGCACAACTTGTCAGCAGGATAATACACTATGACCAAGTGGGAATTATATCAAGAATGCAGGGCTGGTTCAATATCAGGAAAACTATTACCATAATTGACCATATCAATAACAAAACCAACAGAAATCATATGATAATCTCAATAGATGCAGAAAAAGCTTTTGATAAAATACAGTACCCATTCCTATTAAAAATGCTAGAGAACATTTGAATAAAAAGAGCTTTCCTTAAAATAATAAGCAGTATCTATTTAAAATCAATAGCAAGCATTAGTTGTAATGGAGAGAAACCCAATGAGATAAGGGGTGAAACAAGGATGTGCATTATCACCACTGTTGCTCAACATTGTACTAGAAATGTTGGTTTCAGAAATAAGAAAAGAAAAAGAATTAAAGGAATTAGAGTAGGCAATGAGGAAATAAAACTCATTCTTTGCTGTTGGTTTGATTTATTAAAAAAGAAACTGTAGGACAAGCAAGAGAATTAGGAGAGATCAGTATTGATAAAGTCTAGAGAGGCAAAAATCCTCTGGAGAAAAGGGTGGTCAGCAGTTTCAAAAACTGCAGAGGAAGACTAGGATTGGGAAGAAATCATTAGAATTGGTGATTAAGAGTTGGTTATTTCGGAGAGAGCAGTTTCAGCTTAGGGATGATATCAGAAAACAGATTTCAGGAGGGTAAGAGAATGAGACAAAAAGAAATAGAGGTACCAAGTGTAGTTTGTCCTGGGGTGTGTGAGTGTAAGTAAAAATGTTCATGTGTATCTGAGCCTGGGACTCTTTTTAAGACTAATAGCTCATGAATTACTCATATGAATGGAAGGAAATGGTGACCTCCCTCCCTTGACTTTTTTTTTCTCTTGCTATGATGATAGTTTCCCAGGTAAAGGTTATTAGCTCCAACTGGCCTTCAGCCAGTGGAGTGTAATGTATCCTTCCCATCTAAGGAAGTACACCCCCCCACCTTAAACAAAATTCTCTCCCTCCCTCCCATTCCCTTCCCCACCTACTGAGAAGACAATATGCTATCGATTATACATGTGAAATCATGCAAAACATTCCCATCTTAGCCACATCATCAAGAAAAACAAAGAAAATGGGAAAGTTATACTTCAATTTGCTCTCAGTTCATCATTTCTAGACCCTGGAGCTATGACCAAGAGCCCTGCTCCCTGTGACCGACCCCCAGCACTCCCCTCTGCTCTGGAACTGTGACCTTGAACTGCTTATGGGCAATAGAGTTGTCAATCAGCACCCATTATACTCAGAGTCTCTTGTAATCTCTTTCTGACCAGTTGTCAAACCTCTTAATGTCTCTGGGTGGAGAGTTTTTGAAGTTGTGGCTTTACTGTGGTCATTTCTCCTGCCCTTCTCCTGCCAACCTCTTAAGTTTTTTTTATGGTATAAGAATGTCTCAGCCCGACTTTTTGTTGGCCCTGATGCTCCAAAAGTTGATTTGAGACGTTATTTAAAGTTAAGAGGGGAATATTGGGAAAGTTCAGCTGCAAGGCTGCCATCTTCTCAATGTGTATGCCCAAGTATGAGGACATGAAATGAAGAGGGAAAGATTGTGAATCAGACAATAAACCCGCTGAGGAAAAGCAAATGTCCTAGAGGCCAGTAGATATACTCATCTCTTTAATTGTCGTTCTCCAATACTTTTCATGATTATTTCAGCTCTGTCCATCATATCTACATCCCAGAATTCTAATTTGCTACTTTGGTCTCCAAGCTCAGACTTGCAGCATCATTGTCAACACTTCTAGTTATCAAACTCTTTGGCCAACAGGAGATGTAAAGGGATAACTTTCTTTGTAGATGCACAGTTTTATCCTAAATACAGTCCTGGGAACCTTCCTAAGAAGGTCGGGAAGACACTATCTATTCTATACTGCATGAAGAAATCACAATCAAGAAACATTAAGAGAAGTCCAAGTGAAATCCAACATAAAGTCTCAGGGTTCTACTTAATCATTCAAAAACACTTAACTAGGGGGCTGCTGGGTGACACTGCAGATAGAGCACCAGCCCTGGAGTCAGGAGGTCCTGTGTTCAAATGTGGATCCAGACACTTAGTGACTGTGTGATCCTGGCTGAGTCACTTAATCCTGCTGACCTCCAAAGCAAACAAGTTATATTTGTCCCCAAGTATCACTCAGATATATTAATCTGTAGACAGAATTGGTGAGTTTCAATTTATATAAGAAGCCCATCAGAGTCATGTCCCAAGACAAACACTACAATTATATACAGAAGCACACATGGAAATACTCAAGTCTGAGTCGACCACAGACTGCTTATGAGAAGTAAAATTAGATCAGTGAAAAAACAAATTATAGCAGACTAAGGGAACCAAGTTTAAAAATGGACCCTGGATGACCCCAGACAAAGGGAGGCAAAGAGGAGGGGCATAAGGACATTCTATTTTTCCACATTCACTGCAAGGCAACTGAGGGCAGAGCTTTAGCCACTTGGATGAGTAAACACAATCAGAGGAATTTTGATATCTCTTTGGTAACTTTCGCTGTTATCAATTCTTCTGTTCTATACTACTTTCCCTTCTATACTACTTCTAGCTACTTCTCCACCATCCTCTTTGCTCCCATCCTTCGAGTTCCAACTGTTCCAATCTTCCATGAAGCTGAATCTACCGTACTCTCTCTTGTCTATACAGATTTGCTCTATCTTTGGAGATTTAAATTCCAATTTCCCAAGAACTACTCATTAATCCCTGGATCCTGGACAGTTTACTGGGAGATAGACAGATGAATGGATATACAGGTAAATAGATAGAGAGATATAGAGATAGATCATAATACATACATATATACATACATACATACATACATACATACATAGAGGGATAGATAAATGATAGATGATAAATAGATGGGTAGGTGGATATGTAGATACATGTTTAGATGGAGAGACATATAGATATTTAGGCATGTGGATAAATAGACATTGTCTTACATATGTTCATAGTTGTCCAGATATCTTGTGTACATTCTTCCCATTATATACATCCATGTTATCTTCCCAAATAGAATGTAAGTTCCTTGAGGGCAGAGATTGTTTCACTTTTGTCCCCAGCTTCAAAATGAGGACTTAATAAGTGTTTGTTGATTGATTCTGTGCATTTGTGTGTACATTGTCTCTATAGGGTCAATAAGGAGACTGGCCTCTTAAACTGAACAAATAAGGGAGAAACTTGAATTAAAGATTATCTCTCTGTGGTAAGGAAACCTCACAATTCAAGTGGGGTTGTTGGAAGAAGCCTCAAGCCGAGGTGTTAGGAACTACTGAGTCAGCAGGCTTAGTGTCAGAGTAGAATTTCAATTGTTGGGGATAAGAGAGACAGAATAGTCTGTCAGTTAGATCAAAAGGGCCACTTTTTGGATGTCTGCCTGGGTGGCAGAAACTTCCCTATTGGGTCATTTTCTGGGGATGCTGCTTTGTTTGAATGAATGAATCACTGGATGAATGAATGAAGTGTTACATGCTTACAAGATTCAAAATGTTGTGCTTCTGGCCATTTTTAAACTCACAAACTTTCAGTGGTTCCTGAGACTGACATTCCTGGCTTCTTTTAAGTCCAAGCTAAAATCTGACATTCTACAGGAAACCTTTCCCGTTCCTCTTAATTCTACTGCTATCTATTAATGATTATCTCTAATTTACCATATATAAAACCCTAACTTCTGTAGGTGAGGAAATATAGATAGATAGACAGACAGGAGAGAAAGGATAGATGGATAGATAAAAAGAAAGATATACAGCTTCATAGATAAGCAGATATTCACAGAGAGAAGGAAAGACTTCCTGGGGAAGGTGGAATTTTCTCTATGGTAAATTAGAGATAATATATGAGAAAAGAAGAAAGAAGGAAAGAAAGAAAGAAAGAAAGAAAGAAAGAAAGAAAGAAAGAAAGAA
>JAJPUD010000174.1:142010-247781 GCA_023553655.1 Myrmecobius fasciatus
AGAGAGAGAGAGAGAGAGAGAGAGAGAGAGAGAGAGAGAGAGAGAGAGAGAGAGAGAGAAAACCTACCAAATAAAAGTGACAAAAATGGAGAAAATAAATAATCATAATAATTCCTGTTAATGTATTGTTTCAGTCTTCACAAATCATTTTTTCTCAATAGCCCTTCATGGTAAGCGGTATGGTATTACCATCCCCATTTTGTAAATGAGGAAACTGAGGTTCAACATGGAGCTTATATTGAAGTTTAAGCCTTGCAAAAGGAGTTATTTCTAACAAGGTAAAGACTCAAAGTATTATCCTCATTTTATAGGTCACAGAATCATAGTTCAGAGTCTATCTAGTCTAATTCCTTCATTTTACAGATGAGAAAACTTGGATCAGAAAGGAGACGTGACTTGCTTATAGTCACACAGCTGTCAGATTTGGTCTTCTGGTTTTCAGATCTTTTGACTTTGTGGTGATTTTTATCATGAAGGAGTAATAAACTCATTGCATTTGGTCCTAGTTGGCAGAGTCAGGACCCAAGAGTCAGAATTACAGGGAAGATTTAACATCAAGAGAAACTTGCTAGTGAGTAGAGTTGCCCAACAATGAAATGAGCAGTCTCTGGCTGAGATCACTTGAAATTCTAAAATTCTAGGCTTATGGACAAATCACAGACTTAAAGTTAAAAGAGGCAAAAAGAAATCATCTAGTTCAGCCAAAGAGATTGTGATTCATTCAATATTACAAAGGTTTTTTTTTAACTATTAGAGGTGAGATTTGAACTCAGATCTTTTGAGCCATGTTAGTACTTTCTCCCCATTATTCTATGCTGCTTCCCAATAAGGATCTCTCATAAACTTTCCAGTTTCAATATGATTCTGCAATTATAATCCCTGTTGATGGGCATCAGTTAGCATTCTCTGGAGGAGAAAAAGCAAATCAAAGGTTTGTTATTGTTATTATTGGGTTGGGTTTTTTGGTCTGAACCTATAATTTCATTAGTGTGGGGAACTCCAACTATGGAAACTTCCTCCACTAAAGCAGCTTCCTCAATTTAGAGAGCTTTCCTGGAAACAGAAGACCAGGATCACATAGCTGGAATGTTAGAGGGAAGACTAGCCCCTAGTTTTTCTTGATTCTAAGGCTAGACCTGTATCTGCTACCTTATGATCTCCTTCAAAAACAAAGATTAATGCTATATAATAGAAACTAGAATCTAGTAGGTGCTAAATATATGTTAAATTAGACTAAAAGTACAACATGGGTTCTTTGTTGGGTGTGTGGAAAGAGACCAACAAACAAGGTTTCTGTGGTAAATGATGAAGAAATTTATTGCAAGTCAGCATCATTTTACTGTGGAAGTTAAAGCTAAAAGCAAACCACAAGATTGCCTTATTGGGAAATGCACCCAGAAAGGATGAAAGAAAGAAAGGCAATATACATAAAATACCTCAAGTATCCTAGGAAGCTTTTTTTTTTCTTAGTACATGTGCTCTTACCTGAAGTCGGTAATAGAGATTCTTCCTTTCTCCCCCAATGACTTAATTTTCTATCTAGTAGAAACACCTTCCCATGGATGCTTTTTTTTTTTTTTTTTTGGCTCTGACCCCTTGATCCACTCTGAATGAATCTAAGAATTTCTATATCAGTTTATCTAGTACAACTGATAACAGGGCAAGAACACAATGGCTTCTATAATATTCTTTTTTTTTTTTTTCGGAGGCAATTAAGGTTAAGTGACTTACCCAGGGTCACATAGATTGGAAGTGTTAAGCATCTGAGATCATATCTGAACTCAGGTCCTCCTGACTTCTGGAGTGATGCTCTATCCATGGCGCCACCTAACTGCCCCTATAATATTCTTGACAAGAAGCCATTCAAACTTTGAAGACTTCCAGTGATAGACTCATTCCACTTTTCTGATAGCCCTAATTATGAAGAAATGCTTCCTTCCATCAAGACTCAACAAGGTGTCAAGTATTTTAACATAATTAACATGTAGTGGATTTCCTGCCATCTGGGGGAGGGATGGGGGTTGGGAGGGAAAATTTGTAACAGAAAGCTTTGTAAGTGTCAATGTTGAAGAATTATCCATACATATGTTTTGCAAATAAAAAGTTTTAATTAAAAAAAAGAAATCTAAGCAAGATTAATTTAGTGCAATAAGAGGAAATGATACTTTGTAGAAAAAATAACTCACAGAACTACAGTTGGCACAGAAAGAAAAATATAAATGGATTTCAAATGTACTTAGACAAAATTTCAAATTATATAAAAATAAAAAACTATTAAATGAAAAAAAAAGACTCAAAAAGGGCAGCTAGGTGTCACAGTGGATAGAACACTGGCCGTGAAGTTTGGGGGACCTGAAATAAAATCCAATCTCAGACATTTACTAGCTATGTCATTCTGGACCAGTCACTTTAACCCTGGTTGTCTCTCCCTAGCTTCATCCCCCAAAATACACAATAAAAACCTATGGAATAAGGGATTTCCATGGCTTCAACTTTCTATCAAGATAGTGAAACTGGTTTGGAAATGAGATATATTTAGACCAAGTGAAACAAGTTTTCATTGGGCAGCTAGGTGATAGAGTGGATGGCATTGGGTGTGGAGTCAGGAAAACCTGAGTTCAATGTTGCTTAAGATAGTTACTAGCTGTGTTACCCCAGTCACATCACTTAACTTCTGTCTACATCAGTTTTCCCCTATTCTAAAATGGGGATAATCTTAGCATCTCTCTCCTATGGTTGTTGTGAAGATCAAATGAGTTAATATTTATAAATTGCTTAGCCTGGCATGTAGTATATGCTTAATAAATATTTGTTTCTTTCTCTCTTCACCTGTAAAAGGATTACAAGGTCTCTGAGGTTACTTCTGGTTCCACAATCCTTGATGCTACTTTGAGCTTTTGTCTTTTTTCCTTCTTAGCTCTCACTTTACTGAAATACTACATTGGCCCTTACAGAATTATCTGAAAGGAACTTTAGACATCAGATTTGACCAATTTATTTTATAGATGAGGAGATGAAAAGTGAATTTGCCTCCAAGTAATTTTTGTTCATTTGGTCCTAGTTCTTCATTGTAGGGCCAGATAGAATAAAGTGTAATTTGTAATCTTAGAGACGTACTTGGGGCAGTGAGAAGTGAAGTGACTGGTCCATGGTATCACAGGAAGCAAACTGCATTGTTCAGCACTTGAATCCAGATTCCAAGATCAATTTTTTTCCCACTGTGCCTCACAAATGACTATCAGATCATATCATAAATTAATTTGAGGAGCAAGCAAGAAATTATCTGATTTATGGATAACAGAAGTGTTCAAGACCAAATCAAGTTTAGGTAGTATTATAGAAAATAAAGTGGACAATTTTGATTACATGAAATTTATATATTTTTGTACATAAGCAGCTAAAATTAGAAGAAAAATAGGCAATTAGGGAAAAAAGAAACTTTGCACATTTTTCTGATAAAGGACTCATCTGCAAGATATACAAAGAACTAATTCAAATTTATAACAATAAAAATCATCCCACAATTGATAAATGGTGAAAGGATACGAATAGTCAGTTTTCAAAGGAAGAAATTCAAACTATCAATAGCCAGATAAAAAAATGCTCTAAATCACTAACAAAACAAATTAAAACAACCGCAGGTCTGTACCTTATAGCCAATACACTGGGAAAGATGACAAAAAAGAAAAATGACAAGTGCTAGAATGACTGTGAGAAATTAAACATGTTAATGCACTATTAATGGATCTGTTAACTGGTCCAGCCACTCTAGAGAATTATTTGGGATTATGCCCCAAAAGTCTTTAAATTGTGCATAACTTTTGACCCAAGGATACTACTTTGAGACTCTATTTCAAAGAGATTAAAGTACAAAAATTATCTATAGTACCTCTTTATAATGTCATGGCAAAGAATTGGAAAATAAGGGGTATCTATCAATTGGGGAAGCATTGAACAAATAAATGAAGGGAATGTTATTGTGCCATAAAAAGTGATAAAAGGTACAATTTCAAAAAAACCTGAAAAAACTGTATGAATTGATACAGAATGAAACTGCCAAAATGGAACCAGGAAAACAAAGTATACAATAACAAAAGCATTGTATATACAAATAATTCTAAGATTCTTTTAAACTCTAATCAAAATAATGGTCAATTACAATTCCAGAGGAATAAAGATGAACCATTATTATTTGTCTTCTAACAGATAAGGCACCCAAAATTAGAATAAGATATATATTTTTAGTATATGGACAATGAGGGTATTTGTTTTAGTTGACAATATATATTTGTCATTCATTTATTCATTTATTGATTTATCTGTTCATTCATTTTTCTCTATTCTTTCAGATGCCTTTCTATTTGTTTCATTCTTTTATTTTGATTGTGCATATTTGATATATGAGTTTGAGTCTTCCCAAACACCCTTCAATTTGGGGAGGAAGTGAGAGGGAGAGAAAATAGATTTTTGTTTATTGAAAAAAAATGAAATAAAATTCTAAAAAGGGCTCCCCTTCATTACCCAATCGGCTTTCTAGGCACTGACTAATAGTTTATTGCCTGTACTTTCACCGATACTCTACTTCATACATTGAGACCTTTTGCTAATATGATTTATGCCTTGGGAGGCAGCATGCATAGAAAATTGGAAGTAGAAAGATCTGACTTCAAATGACATACAACTACAATGACTTGCAAGTCACTCAATAGCTTAGCACTTTGAAGCAAGTCATTAAGACTATAAGTTATAAAATGTGATGATCAAATGCATTTTTAGACGCTGCTAATATGGGAAATTGTTTTATTTGACTTTACTTATTTGCTATGGGGGAGGAGAGAAGGGAAAGAAGAGTAATCACTGGCTGGAGTGTGATAGTGATGACACAAAACATTCATTTAAAAAAATATACAGAAGCAATTAGCCATTTAAAAGGACACACAGATACAAATAAATTTAGTATATATATATTTAAAGAATCAAGCTATGGAATAGATTTAGCTTCATATACAATATTCTGTTCTTCCTTATAAATGGAAATGTGCGTGCTTTTGTTAAGTTCATTTTTTTAAGGAAATAAATCTTTTTATTTATTTGATTTTAGTTTTTTCTCAATCTCTTTCATTTGATTTTTAGATTCTTTTTTGAGTTCTATAAATTGTCTCTGGGCAGGCAACCATTTAGCTTTACTTTTTGGGGTAGAAAAAAGCTTTTTTGACTTCAATATCCTCTGAAAATGAACTGGGATTTTCCCTATTCCCATAGTGAGTTTCTATGGTTGGGCTCTTTCTTCTTTGCTGGTTCTTTTTTTAAAATGGGAAATATTAGTGTAAACACCTCCAATGGGGGTGGGGAGGAAATGATGCCTCTAGCTTCACTTCAGCTCTCCCATCTGACCTGGAACCCCAACCAAGAGACAGATGCTGCAAATGGACACAGTGCTGAACATTGAATTAAACAGAATTGCCTTTGGAAAAATGTCTACACAATTAGTAAATTTAATTTAATTATTAAAATCCTGGAACAGCAGAATCAGCAAAAAGGCAGAGTGAAACAATTTTTTAGCTCAGGAAATTTGGAAAATTGGGTAAAGGAGGAATGCAGTCCACACTGCCTCTCCAGACAATCCTTTCTCTTAAGTAAGAAGTCAGAATTTCAATACATCAAAATAATAATAATGACAACAATATCAGCTCACATTTCTACAGCATTTCAAAGTTGCCCAAGCCCTTTCCTCACACAAATACAGAGAATATGTCCTACAACAATATATCCAGAAACTCACCTAGGCCAGCTCTTTGCTTTTCTCTGCATTGCATTTGGAGTCATCCTAAATGGAATAACCATCTCAATTCTCTACAAGTTATCTGATTTACTACAGCAAGCTGAAAGCCTATGAGTATACTGCTGTAAAGATGGAAGGAGGAAAGGTCGATTTTACCAAAAGAGCCATGAAAAAAAATGTCCAAATGTCTAACAAATAGCATCACCCGTCAGATTCCAAGGCAAAGGATTTAAATTCCCAAAAGGAATATTTCTGTTATCTGTGGACCTTATTTTTCAAGTCACCATGTGAAAAACCCAAAGGAAACCACAAGAAACTATGAAGTATGTTTCAGAAGACACAGTGTCCTAAATGCTCTGAATTCATTTCATCCTTATTTTTTTTCCTTTGAAAGATGGAGAACTTGGAGCAGAGGTATATTCATCATAAAATCCCTTTCAGCTCTATCAATCAATGGCACTGAATCATTTTGAAAGCCTCTTTAGAGCTGGAGTTTGATTTTTTTCTTATTTTCTACCGTGCCTAGCTTAAGCAAACAGCAGGTGGTCAATAAATATTTGTAGTTGTTGGACTTCCCTTGAAGATCTCCACATGAGCAACTCATGAATTTCCATTCCCTTTTGAACAGTCCTATTCATTAGGAAATTGAATAGGCCGAAGGAGAGTACCAGGATGGTGAGGAGATCATGCCCTATGAGGACTAATTGAAATTTGAAGGAACATGATAACTGTCTCCAAATATTTGAAGGGCTTAATGAATATGATTTAGAATTGTTTTGCGTGGTCTCAGAGAACAAAAGTGAAACAATGGGAGACAGATGTCCTTGGCTATTAAGAACAATTTCCTAATGTCTACTTCTCAGTTCATGAGTTCTGAAATTTCCTTATCTGATCACAATCTGTAGTCTTTCTTTATCTCAAGTTGTCTTCTGCTGCTCCTGCTGCTCAGTTTCCCCCAAGGTTATCACCCCTACACTGGCTACATGCTTTTTCCTTCTTCATCTTGATCCACTGGCAAACCAGTTCAATTCCACACTGTGTTCTTCTCTTGAGTTTCTTGTTTATTATTCTATCACCAATCTTTTCCTGAAAAGCATCAGCTTTGGAAACTCATGATATCTACTCACATCAACATTTACTATTTACAACATCAGCACATGCTAATGAATAAAGCTGGAGAATGACTAGGTTCACTACAAACTTATTACATAGCCTCATCTGGGCCCTCACTACAGCAAGGCAACCCTTTTATAATTCCTAATTGACTCAATATTCCATTCACCCCATCAGCAATTTCAAATTTTCCATCCCTTTTTGAACCTCTCATAGCTAAAAACCTTGTTCCTCTGCACCTTCTTAATTTAGAACGTTCCCTCATATTTCAATGAAAAATTGAGGCCATTGTCCAAAAGCTTCCTCTTATGTTCTCCTCAATTCACATCCCCTTATACCAATAGACCCTGTAATTAAGTGACACTGACCTCCTTGATATTGCTTGCACAAGACCCTCCATTTCCTGACTATACCTGAAATTCTCTCCCTCGTCATCCCAGCTTCCTGGCTTTCCTCAACTCTAGCTAAAATCTCACTTTCTGGAAGAAGTATTTTCTGGTTTCTCTTAATGCTAGTGCCTGCCCTGTGCAATCATTTCCATTTTATCCATGAACATATTTTATGTTTGTATGTTGTCTCCACTATTAGAGTGTGAGCTTCTCAAGAAC
Source organism: Myrmecobius fasciatus (assembly GCA_023553655.1). Classification (NCBI taxonomy): domain Eukaryota; kingdom Metazoa; phylum Chordata; class Mammalia; order Dasyuromorphia; family Myrmecobiidae; genus Myrmecobius; species Myrmecobius fasciatus. The sequence goes on from JAJPUD010000174.1 coordinate 149,514, forward strand.
AGGGATTATTTTGTCTTTCTTTGTATCTCCAGCACTTTGCACAGAGCCTGGCACATAGTAGCTGTTTAATTGACTTGACTTGAGTCAATAATTTACATCAAAGTGTGAAAAAAATTAGGAGCAGAATTTAGGAGAGATGGATGGGAGTGACAGTACATAGGAGCATGAAGCCCTATGAGATTAAGAATAGGAGAGAATGAGAAAGCATAGAACAGGGAAGCTGTTCTATGACTATGACTATTCTATGACTAGAATAATCTCCTACTTTGTAGTCATACTCAAGATTACTTGGAGGGCCAATTGAGAGCTGTAATGTTGCTAACTTCAGCCTTCCTTAGGATGTATTGCTCCCATCATGCAACATCTCTATCAATACCATGGGCTTATCTTGACATTTTAGCCTTTTGGTAGACTGGTCAGGACATGGTAAATGGCAAGCAATGGGTGTGGGACAAGGGAGATGAGTTTTAACCACAGCCACAAGCTCTCCAACATTTAAATTACTTAATATGCCACGAGGGCAAGGTGTAAAGATCACACCCAAACACCACTGACAAACACAAGTTTGAAAATAAATAGGAACCTCATGCTGAACTCCATCAGAGAGATCTGCAAATCTTCAAAGTTAGTGAGACTAACTAACTTAAACACCAAAATCAAATTAAGCAGTAAACACATTAAGAAAAGTCAGGCTTCCAGATTCCAACACAAAAATAAGAAGTCTGAGTTCCTCCAAAGTAAGTTTGCTCAACTGCCTCCCTCTGAACTTAGAAATCTCTGTTTAGGGAGGCTTACTGGTCACTAGACCTCAGGGTATCACAGCAGAAAGAAACAAACAGCTCAGAAGAATCTGAAGATCAGAAAGTGATGGGAGAGAAAAGTTCAGAGGTCCCAAGGACCCAAAAGATGATGCAAACTCAAAAAGACAGTAGCAATAACCAGAGGTCACTAGCTCTGTAGTTCAAAGTGTGATTTGCCTTAATAATACATGTGGCCACATAAATCTCTATATGGATTCCCTTTATTCATATATCATGACCATAAATTTACCTGGCATGTGTGCCTGCTGATGGGAAAAGAAGGTGGGAAGGAGGTAAATTTCTTCTCTCTGTCCACTAATTATTGAACATAACTGAGGACCTGATCATGACAACTAATGTATGCCCTGAAATGGAGCTATAGTGATTGGTTGGGAGAAAGGAGGTGGGGGCCACACATGCATCATGGGGGCAGCCAAAAAGGGAACTGGTTAATCTGTTTCTTGTTAGGTTACTTCCCCTCCCTTCTTTGGAGAAGAATGGAGATCAGAGATATACCAGTCAGTTACTTTGGAGTCAAATAGCAATATTAACTCAGACAGTCATCTAACTAAAACTTACTAGAGTTGCTTATTTAATTAATATATATATAAACTCTTTGGGACTCACTTTCCTCATTTGTATAAGGTGAGGGATGAATTCAATAATCCCTAAGGCCAACAGAACAGTAAGATATTTCTTCCTGATGTTTAACTAAACTCTCTAAGACCACTTCCTCTTGTGTAGTTCTCTATAAAAATAGTAAACAAATAGACAGTATCCTTATGGGGCATATATTTGAAGATAGATAACAAGCTATCAGATAACATTTCTTTTTCCAAGTTATATCCATTTTAGTTTAATCTAATTCAAAAGCATTCATTTTTAATTAATTCAAAATATACACATCGACGGGCAGCTAGGTGGCACAGTGGTTAGAGTACCAGCCCTGAAGTCAGGAGGACCTGAGTTCAAATCTGGTCTCGGACACTTCCTAGCTGTGTGACCCTGGGCAAGTCACTTAACCCCAATTGCCTCAGCAAAAAGCAAAATATATATATATATATACATATATATATATACACATCGATAATTTTCAACATTCACCCTTACAAAATCTTGTGTTCTAAATTTTTTCCAAACCTTTCTCCCACCCCTCCCCTAAATAGCATGTGATCCAATATATGTTAAACATATGCAATTTTTCTTATAAAGCATTTATTATGTGCAAGGCTATGGTGCTAGATGCTGAGGATAAAATAATGATAGAAAGCTTACATTTTACTAAAGATAGAAGGTTTTATATGGAAGCCATAAGGAAACTAATGAAAATAATGATAGCATTTATATAACATTGTAAGGCTTATAAAACATTCTATGTATGGAATCTCTTTTTACCTACATAAAAATCCTGTGAGGTAGGGGGTATTGTTAGTGTCAGGAAACGGACACTAGGAAACGTGAAGGGACTTAGCTAGTAAGTGTCTGTGGCAGTACTCAGACTCAGGACCCAATTACAAGTCTAGCACTCTATCCAGGACAGCTCCTAGTTCCAGATGAGGATGTGTAATATAAAGGAGAAACCAAGACAAAAGAATCTAATAAAATTTGAAGAGGAAGGGGTAAGAGGTGAGAAGAAGGAATTCAATTAGAATTCAATTAACAAGCATTTATTAAGCCCCTACTATGCTCCCAGCACCAGGCTAGGATACAGTTAAAAATGAAACAGCCCCTAATCTCCATATTCTAGCAGGTGCATAATGCAACTTGTAGCTACATTGTAGTACTTGGTGATTCATTGCTCCTAGGTGCTATGTCAACCTGGTAACAATAACAGAGAGATCTGTTGCCTTCATGGGGCATATATACAAGATATAACATGGAAATTCCCAGGATTTACCAAAATAGATACCAACCACCCAGTTCTGGTGATTCCCATAGACACTTTTAGATGTCAAATTGCAAATGATTCTTGGCAAGAACCTGAAGACCATAGGGATGCAGGTTGTATTTGTTCACTGTTGCCCATTGAAATAATGGGTGGAGAGGAGAAAATTTAATTTGGGAAGTAAAGAATTGTCTGCGAGTGGCATTTATATTTCCGAATCATAGTTGACTATATAGGGTCGATAGATTCCTGGTCAGAGATAGCATATACTTAACAAAGGATTGGAAGATTGTATTTATTAGATCTCTTGCAAATCTAATAAAAAAAAGATATTTAAAAGGAAAAGGAAATATGACCCTTGTATTTAGATCTATCTATTTATCTATCATCCATCTGTCTCTTTCCCTGTCTCTGTTTCTGTCTGTCTCTGTCTGTCTCTCTGTTTCTCTGTGTGTATGTCTGTGTCTTCTTCTCTTTCTGTTTCTCTTTCTGTCTTTCTATCTCCGTCCCTCTGTCTCTGTCTCTCTGTGTGTATCTCTCTCTCTGTCTTTCTGTCTCTGTTTCTCTTTCCGTGTGTCTCTCTGCCTCTGACTTTTTCTTGGTCTGTCTGTGTGTGTGTCTCTGTGTGTATGTGTGTCCCTCTCTCTCTCTCCACCTCTCCCTTCCCTTCTTCCCCCCTCTCTTCCTCCCTGCATTAGATACTATAAAACATAGCTTCTTAAATTTTTTCCACTTACAACCCCTTTTCACTCAAGAAATTTTTATGCAGCCCCAAATATAGGGATACAAAATAGATATACAAATCAAATATGGTCTTAGACCACAATTTAAGAATCTAGGATAGAGACCAGTGGTTCTTCAACACTTAAAATTATCAAAGACCCCCAAAGAGCTTTTGTTTATGTGGTTTACAATTATAAATACTGGTTGTATTAAATATTAAAATGCATTAATATATCACAAAAGTAGTTTTGACCTTATAGACCTACATGGAACGGTTTTAGGAACTTCAGAAGGTCCTGCTCAAAGATGGGAAACAGACAAAGAAGAATTGCAGCTGAGATACCCAAAAATTCATAGAAGACAACATTCAAAAAAGGAATCAATAATAAACCACATGACCTCAAAAGTCTATACACATTCTCAAAGATTAGGCAACAAGTTCATATAGAGTTTTAGGATAAAGAGCTGATATGGCACTAATGGGGGATTATTGCTGGTACCCCATCATCAGTGAGAAGACAGTAGAGTAATCTGGACCATTGAAATGAGTGTGTTTTCTTAATTCCCTAATAAGAAATGAGGGAAAGAGACCCGGGAAACTGCCAGAACATCAAAGGGAAGACATCATATTTCTTGAATTAATTAAGCCTTAGGTTACTTGCATTTTGAGAGCTGGGACCTTCCAGTCAAACCAAATCTTCACTGGCTCATAGGCTTTATGAAGGAGGTGAAAATTAAGCCTGTTGTTGAAGGAGTATAATGAGGTTACATGCTAGAGCTGAGGAGGAAAGACATTTCAGGCCTGGAGGAAGAGCTTTACAAATAAACAGAGGTGGGAAACAATGAGTTAGGCTTGGAGAATGGTTGTTAGAGTATATCTCATCAGTTACTCATTCAGTCAATAAATATTTGCTGTAAAGCAGACTAACATGAGATTGGACAAAAAAAGTAAATTGAATCCATTTTGTGGAGGGGCTAAAATGTCTGGTTTTGTTGCTGATGTTGTTCAGTTCTTTCAATCATGTTCAACTTTTTATGACCATTTGAGACTTTCTTGGCAGAGATATTGCAATGGTTTGCCACTTTCTTCTCCAGCTCATTTTACAGATAAGGAAACTGAAGTAAACAGGATTAAATGACTTATCCAAGTTCACACCATCAATTGCCTAATGTTAGATTTGAACTCAGGTTTTCTGGTTCCAAGCCTGGCACTCTATCCACTGTGCCCAGATGTTAGGCTATTGTGTTTGTAGTTTATCCTGAATGGAATAGGGAGCTACTGAAAGTTTTGAGAAGGGAGAGTGTACCTTAGAAAGATTAGTTTGACAGCTATATGAAGGATGGATTGGACAGGGGTAGCAGTGGAAGCCCAAAAACCAGTTAGGTTACTACTTAATCAAAATTGAGGGGTGATGAGAGCCTTTGAAGTGACACTGATGTGATTCTTGTAATAATCTTCCATTTCTCCTTGATCCCACCTGAAACTAAACTGGACCTTGTAAGAAATACATGAGCAAAGCTACATATATTAAACATTTCTATCTCTAAGGCTAAAATACCATATTCCTAACATGGACTTCTAATCAAAATTACTAATCAATGCGTTGCACACACTTTGACCCTCCAGCTCTTTCTCCACCTTACTTATTTCTCATCAGTCCTCTACTTTGTACCAGAGGAACTCTCTTCCTCCTCACCTCCATCTACCACTTTCCCTTGTATCTTTCAAGTTCCAGCTAAAATTTCATCTTCAACATGAATACAAATATTCTACCACCACTACCTGGCATTTACCTCCTTCACAATTTTTGTCAGCACCTGCAACTTCTCTAATTCATCAAATTCACTTTGATATATCTATGTCTATTACCTGGTTATTTGTCACCCCATCCCCAAAGTCCCTGAGCAGTTTCTCAGTTTCTTTATTTTGTTTATACATATCACATTTTTATTTTAAAATCTCATGTAACTTTCCAAGATCACATTATGCAAAAAAAAAAATTACACCCTAGTGATAACACCAACATCAGACCAAGCTGGAAGTAGCAGGGTGTTTTTCTCACCTTTCAGCAGAAGGCAGCAGCACCCACATATTTAATATAACCGTAGTGTTTGGCAGGAAGTATGTTTCAAAGAAATATCAAGGGTACATCCTCCCCAATATACTATGTTTTATATATATATACATATATATGTATATTATGTATATTACAGCCATATTTATGTACACAGATGTGTATCATCTATATACATGTGCATATATGTATGACATATTCTCTGATGTGCATATCATATATGTATAGCAGATAACGAACATGCACATGTAATACGTGTGCATATATACCATACATTCAGGCATATGTGTTTATATGTGTCCTCATGTGTGTATATAAAATGTGCATACACACATATATACTGATAAATACATTACTGACAAACATATGCACATATGTGCAACTTGGGAGTATTTTATGGAAATTAATATGTATATATATATGAATGTGTGTGTTTATTATATATACATATGGATATATGTGTGTATATATACATATATGTATGTATATATATATATGTATTTCTATCTTCACAGAATAATTTAGGACTTAAATTTAAGACTGGAGGAGAGATTATCAAATCCAACATCTTAATTTTTCAGGTTTAAGTGACTTGCCTGATACCATACAGCTACTAAGAATCTGGATTTGAACTCATGTCTGTCTAGTTGGAAGTATAGCATTCGATCCATTATGCCACTTATTGCCTCCATTAATTTTTGGCTTCTCAGTTCATTTTCTCAAATCCATTTCCGTAAAATCTTCATCAACATCAAAGTCATAAGTTAAACTTCTTTCTCTCTGATTACTCAGTCTTCTTGATTCTTATACCTTCCCAGATTCTCTGCAATCCAGTGTCAGACACCTCCTTGCTGTTCCTTTCAATTGAAGCTCCATTCCTGATAGCAGCCATTTTCACCAGTTTCCTCTATCTTTGTCTGGAACTCTCTTCCTTCTCACCTCCATCTACCACTTTCCCTTGTATCTTTCAAGTTCCAGCTAAAATTTCATCTTCAACATGAAATATTTTTCTAAACCCCCCAATTTCTAGTTTCTTCCCTCTGATTATCTCCTCTATTTTATTTGTGCATTTTAAAAATTATTGTTTATTATTACCTTTTTTCATTTTGATTTCCAAATTGTCTCCTTCCCTCTCACCTACTCCCCACCCACTGAAAAAGAAAGCAATGATATTGATTATGAATGCAAAACATATTTCCATATTATCCATATCACAGAAAGGAAGGAAGGAAGGAAGGAAGGAAGGAAGGAAGGAAGGAAGGAAGGAACAAAGGAAGGAAGGAAGCAAGGAAGGAAAGAAGGAAGGAAGGAAGGAAGGAGGGAGGGAGGGAAAAAGACAGGGACAGAGACAAAGATACAGAGGGTCTAGGAGGGAGGGGGGAAGAAAGTAAGGAAGAAAATGAGAAAATTATACTTCGGCTTGCACTCAGAGTTCATCAGTTTTATCTCTGGAGGTAGATAGCTTTTTTTTTTCATCATGAATCCTTTGGAATTGTCTTGTATTGTATTAATCAGAGAAACCAAGTTTTTCATAGAAGAAACATTGCTATTACTATATACAGTGATGTTCTGGTTCTATTTCCTTCATTTTGCATCAGTTAATATGTGTTGCCTTGGTTTTTCCCCCTGAAAACCATCTACCTCAATTTTTCCCATAGCACAATAATACTATATCACAATTCTATACCACATCTCACTCAGTTAATTCCCCAATTGTTGGACATCCTCTCAATTTCCAATTCTTTGCTAGCACAAGAAGAGCTACTATCAATAGTTTTCTTTTTCTTTTTCTTTGATATCTTTAGGATACAGATCTAGTAGTGATGTTGCTGGGTCAAAGAGTATGCACAGTTTTATAGTTGAAAATTGTTCACCAGAATGGTTGATCACAACTTTAGCAGCAGTTCATTAATATATCTATTTCTCCTCATCCCTTCTAGCATTTATCATTTCTGATAGTTATGAAAATAGTATCTCAGAGTTGTTTTAATTTGCACTTCTTTAATCAATAGTGATCTAGAGCTTTTTTTTCATATGACTATGAATAACTGATTTCTTCTTCTGAATACTCTGTTCAGATCCTTTGACCATTTGATCATCGAGGAATATCTTAATTTTATAAATTTGATTTAATTTGCTATATAGTTGGGGAATGAAGTCTTTATCAGAAAAACTTGCTGTAAAAATATTTGATATTACTTCATTGTCAAATTATTTTGGTTTTGTTGTTGTTTGCTTATTTTTCTAGCTTAATTCTTGACTTTGAGATATATGTTAAAGTTGGGCTCTGCTTACCCAGGTGTATGGGGGGGTGGAGCCATGGTGGCGGAGATCAGACAGGAGTCTCTGTAACCTCCTCTAACCTTCCCTCAAACCAACAACATATGAAGCCTCTAGACTGATTTTGAAGCAAAAAAATCCACAATATCTGGAGGACAACACGATTCTAGAAGAAGATACTCTGGAAAAACCTCAAAACAGGTCTGTTTTTAATTGGGCAGGGGGGTGGTCTACTGAACCCAGACTGCAGCGCAGGGAGACCGGGGCAGAGAGCTGGAGCAGGGAGCTGGAACAGGAGTCGGAACAGGAGTGGGAGCGTTGTGCTTTTCACACACCTGGGAGTCTTCTGGGGGCCTCTTGGGCCAATCTGTCCTGATTGTGGGCAGGTGGTTTGGAGGGTCTGCCTTTTGTGGGGGGTAGATTGTGAACCATTGAACCCCTGATGAGCATCGGACCTAGTTGCCATTACACAACACCCTAGGGCGATCAATCAGCAGGACTGATCAGCACCAGAAATAATTCAATCAGTAGAACGGCCAGTACCTGAAATAATTCAATCAGCAGAACTGCCCCAGGGCAAATTAAAGCAGCTGTCCCACCTTTGCCTTAAACAGACCTCACACCTTTAAAAAAAAATGAATAAAAAACCAAAAAGAGCTCTCACCATGGACAACTTTTATGGAGAGAGGGAAGAACAGACCTCAAATCCTGAGGCCCCTAAAGGTAAAGCAACTCCAGGTGTATGGAGGCACTGTGCCAACCTTCAAGATTTTTCATGCTGCTATTTTCAGAGTTAGTTCTGGGAGTTTTCAGTGCTTCTAATGTTGTCTAATCCTGAGAGATGTATAGTCACTGCTCTCCTGGTCATTGTTCTGCTTTTTACCCAGGAAAGGTCTCTGTTCTCCCTAAAGCTGCAAACACAAATACTTCTCTGTACTTTGGGACTGTAACCAAGAATTGTGAATGAGCAAGCAGTAATAGTTGCACTAATTTCACTCAGTGTCAGTAATGGGTCCCCTGTAATCTTTTTGATGAGTTCTTTGACCACCTTACCATTTCTGGATTGAGAGCTCCCAAAGCTGGCACCTTCAAAGCTCACTACTGCTGCAGCCACTGCATGCATTTCAAGCTAGCCCCCTCCCCAGGGTCCAGACCTCTTCTTGGTGACCTCCTAAATTGTCTTAGACTAGAAAAATGTTTCACCTTGACCTTTTGTCTCTGCCATTCCAAAATTTGATTTGGTTTCAGATTCAATTCAGGGCTTATCTCCTACAAACAAACCAGCTCCAAATGATTTAACCTCATCTATTAAAGTTCTTATAATGTATTCCTTTCATTCAGCTCTAGATCATGTAGAATTTTGTTCCTCCCACCCATTCCCTTTAGGTGGAGTCAGGAGTAGGACCTGTTATGGACAGTACTTAAGAGGCACCCGTGAAAAGAGGTTAAAGCCTTTCAGATCAAGAAGTAAAGAAAGGGGGCAGTTAGATGGTGCAGTAAATAGAACACTAGCCCTGAAGTCAGGAAGACCTGAGTTCAAATCTGGTCTCAGACACTTAATACTTCTTAGCTGTGTGACCCTGGGCACTTAACCCCAATTGCCTCAGGAAAAAAGAAAGAAAGAAAGAAAGCAAGGTCTCAGTCAGAAAGTCCCCTCTTTGGATGCAGGGTGGAGGGCATTGGTGCAGAATAGGGGAAAGGAAGGTATACATTGGAATCAGTCAAGACACATTGGTTTATTCTACAAAAGTCAGTGTCAGAAGTGGTAACAAAGCGCTGAGAAGTGAGAGGCCAGAGACAGAATTTTTTTTTAACTCAGAGCTTACTACATTCCAGCCACTGCAATGGGGACATGAAGACAAAAATTAAATAATTCCTGTCCTCAAGGAGCTATATTCTATTGAAGAAGATGAGATATATACATAAAAGTATATTGAGAATAAATGCAAAACATCAAAATAATCTAATGTTATATTGAGTAGTAGCTGAGGAAACTCCAAGGGCTTCATGTAGAAGATGCTTTTTAATGACATATAAGTTGCTCTGAGTCAGAATCAGGAGTTGGTATTTGGATCAGGATGGCTAGGTGGTGTAATAATGCACAGATCACCAGGCCTGGTTGGGAAGGCTCATCTTCCTGAGTTCAAATCCAGCTTCAGATGCTGTATGATTCTGGGCAAATCACTTAACCCTGTTTGTCTCAGTTTTCTCATCTATAAAACCGAGCTGGAAAAAAAAATCACAAACTACTTCATTATCTTTGCCAACAGAATCCAAAATGGGATCACAAAGAGTCAGACTATTGAACAAAAACAACCACAACAAAAGCCAGATTCAGGGCAGTCTAAGATTCAAGAATGCATGGATGGAAAGCTCTGCCATGTGGATGACAGCAAAGGTCCTACTTCCACAAAGAGTTCATACAATTTGCTGGCATCACCTTCCTGCATATCTGGGCTTTTTTGTCAAACCACACAAGGATGGTCTCTCTTTCCAACTTCCTCCAAATCAGTTGCAGCTCCAGCCACCTACACCATTCTGGAGCAAAAGTTGTCTAACGACCGATACATGTTAAATTTCAGTTTTTTTCTGAGTAAATAAGTTGTCTCCCCAACTCCTTGAGAGCAAGATCTGTTGTCTCATTTATCCTTACAGTCTGTAGAGTCCCTAGCACATTCCTACTCACAATGATGCCAAAAAAAAAAAATCCTTCTAAGGCACAGGGTTTGCCTATTTTACTCCCATATTCAAAACCTCTTCAATAGCTCACAAGTAAACATAAGATAAAATTCAAACTTCTTTGCCCAATATTCAAGTAAAAAATCTGGTTTCAATTTCGCTTTTCCAGATTTCTTACATAGTGTTTATCTTTACCTAGTCTATACTTCAACCAATCAGATTTCAGCATTTCATCTCATTATTTAATGTCTGCATGTAAAACATCATCATGCCTGGAATAGACTAGCTCCTCACTATAGTCTTTCAGAATCCATATCTTTCTTTAAAGCTCAGCTCAATCACACCCCTATCAAGTCTTCCCTGCTCCCCTTAGTTGCTGGGTCTCTCTCCTTTGTCAAGTTGCTTTTAATCATAGTCATGTAATATTTGTCATGTCTACTCTCCTGGTAGTCATGGTATCAGCTCCTTGAAGATGGAGACTGTCGTGTTTCTGTATCCTCAGCATCTAGCACAACAGTGCAAAGCAAACAACAGACATCCTAAAAAGATTTCTTGAATTGAATTAACTTAGACACATTAGAAACACTAGATTGTCAGTGACTTATTCCTAATTCCTCTCTCCTAAAATCAGTTCCATTTCTGCTTTCTCAATTGCACATCAGAAGTCCTCTCTTCTCCATTTCAATCCCAAGTTTAGTGAAGTTCCCACTTACCTTCCCTTCTCTACTCTTCTTGACTCCCTCTCTCTTTCCCCTTTCTCTCTCTCTGTCTCTCTGTGTCTGTGTCTGTCTGTTTCTCCAAGAAAAAAAAATTAGGTCTCATTTAATTATCTATAGTTTCATTTAAATCTCTTGAAATTTACCCCCACTCCCAGTCTTTTTTTTTTTTTTATAATGAGGAAATTGGGGTTAAATGATTTGCCCAAGATCACACAAGCTAGGAAGTATTAAGCAGCTGAAGTCAAATTTGAACTCAAGTCCTCCTGCCTTTAGGGCCAGTGCTCTATCCACTACACTATCTAGCTGCCCCTTATATTCCCATCTTGAGACAAGTAATCCTTTAAAGCTTAGAGGTAGAAAACCAAAGGAGACTGAATTTCATCTTGCTTCTGGTTCTAGCTAGTTCTAGCCTTTTCCTTTCCTTTTGATCACAGACTCCATCACATTTAAGTTCTCTTAACTAATCCCATACTAAAAATATACTTTTGTATGCATAGTGAGGAGGAAATAACTAAAAGCAGCTTAAAATAATGCCCCCTAGTGGAATTTTCATTTTAACCAGAGATTCAATACCTTAAACTAAAAAGAGGAAACCTTTCAGGATTAGATCCCTGTCCTCTGTGATCAGGAGTCGGGGAGAGTGGGGATTTCTAGATTTCTGGTCCCACCACAGATAATGTTAGCAATCTCTAAAGCAGATGTGCTTATGGGAACAAAAACAGCAGCCATAGGCAGAGAACAGAAAAGATATCCCAGCATTATTCCTTTCTCCTTGTCTTTTTGGTTCTATGATCCTTTGTCTGGATTATAAATTTCTCAAGGAAAAGAAGCATTTTACTTTTTGTCTTTGTACACAAATACAATATAGCATATGGTAGGTACTTGATAAAAATGCTCTTTGGTTGATTATATGCATGAAGAAGAAATGCATGCATTTCTTCTAATTCCTTTATTTTACTGATAAGGAAACTGAGACCCAGAGTAAATTTCTAAAATCACAAAGAAAGTTAGTGTAGAATTAGAATAAGAACCTAGATTTGTTGGCCACCATTCCAGCCAATGCTTTCTACATCACACTTTGAGAAAAGCTTGATTGAATTATAAACTATTAGAGCTGGATGAGGATCTGTATTTGTTTCATTCTTTTTTTCCCTTCTGCTTTTTTCTGTGAATATGCTGACCATCATATTATGGCACACAAGAAAACTCCCTTGAGAAGAAAAGCCCTTATACCACATTTTCTCCTCTTCTCTCTCTCTCAATCTTTCTGCTTCTCTGTCTCTCTCTGTCTCTGTGTCTCTGTGTCTCTGTTTCTCTGTCTCTCCTGTCTTTACCTCCTTCTTTCTCCCTCTTTCTTTTCCTCTCTCTCCCTCTCTCTCTCTCGATTTCCCCCCTTCTTTCCTTCCTCTCTGTCTCTATGTGTCTGTGTCTGTCTTTTTCTCTCTCATGCACCCCCTAAGAAAAAATTCTGTCCCATTTAATTATCTATGGGTCCACTTAAGTCTCTTGAACCCTTAAGCACTTATGAATAAGATCTTTGAGTCTACCTTAGTTTGGGCTTAATAGAACAAAATAAAAATATCATTACAATCTTGTAGCAAGCAGGATAGCCAAGTCAACCACATAACTCCAGAGGAATTATCCCTTGACAAATAGCTTAAAGGACTTCAAAAAAATCACAGAATAATAGAATCAAATAGTTAGATCTAAAAAGGACCATAGATACAATCGAAACCAATGTCCTCTTAATGAATGAGAAAATTGAGGTCCAGGCAGGTTAAATTGTCCAAACTGAAATAGGTAGCAAGTGTAGAATCAAAATCTGAACTCATGCCTCATTATTCAAAGTTCAGTACTCTTTCTCACGCATCATACTGTTGTGCCACAGTTCCCATGTCTCAGTTTCCCTCAGTTGCTGTTTCGGTTTCCCTTAATTGTTCTGCCCAAAAATAGCAACCCCCACTTCCTGACCATCAGAAATAATTGGACTCACATCCCAAAGGAGTCATAAAACCTCCAGATGGTCAGCCACTACATACCCCTTATCTTTTGGTTCCAGACTTACTGTCTTCCTTTCCCAAACTCAGCACTCTTTACTCCCTACCTGCCAGAAATGAATTTATAGTTTCCTTGGACCCCAGATGTTTCTCAGCTGTTCCCATGAGTTCCTGAGCTATGAAACCTATAAAATCTTTGATGCCCATCAATGAGGTACTGAATACTTTGTGACATTAGTCCTATTCAGTCAGCTATCTTGTCTGTCAGTCTAACTCTCTGGGCTAGACCTGCCTGAGATCCAGTTGGCTACCATGTCTGTCAGTCTAAACTCACAATGGACTATGTGCTTTGAGACAAGAGTCCCAGCAGTCCCGATCCATAGCTATGGATTCTAAACTCTCACTTAACATCAATAAAGTATTATCTAATTTCCAATGTGTGATACTGCCTCAGTTTCTCCCTGAGCATTACAATATTTCATCTTATGTTAGAAATGGAAGGAATCTGGGAGATCATCAAGATCAATGAGAAAACTAAGGTCTAGGGTGGGGAAATGGTCTAAGCCAAGCACCACAGCTTATTAGTAGATCAGCCAGTCTAGAGTTTTTTCCACTGTATTTCAACTATCTCCCTTAAGTTTCAAAAGATGTTTAAGGATTGACAAAAGGACTTAAAGAATTGACCAAAAGGCATTAATTCCTTTTTAGAACCTTGTAGTGGCAAAGAACTAGAAATTGCAAGGGTTTTCATCAATTAGGGAATGATTGAATAAGTTGTGATATATGATTGTAATGGAATACTACTGTGCTATAAGAAATGATGAGCTCATTGATCTTAGAAAAACATGGAAAGACATGCATGAAATAATGAAGGGTTAAAAGAGCATAACCAAGAGAACACTGTATACAATGTTGTTTTAAGGAATATTGTTTTAAGAATGCCTTTTGGGCATGTTGCAAATTGCTTTCCAGAATGGTTGGATCAGTTCACAATTCCACTAACAGTGGATTAATATCTCATTTTCCCACGTGCTCTTCAATATTTATCATTTTCCTTTTCTGTCCTATTAGCCAATCTAATAGACATGACGTAGTACTTCAGAATTTAAATGTCTCCAATTGATAGTAAGTTAGAGTATTTTTTCATATTGCTATAGATAGCTTTGATTAGTTCATCTAAAAACTGTTGATAGTTTTTGATCATTTATCAGCTGGGGAAGGGGTCTTATTTTTATAAGTTTGACTCAGTTCTCTATATGTTTCAGAAAGGAGGCCTTTATCATAGAAACTTGCTTCATTTTTTCCCACAATTACTATTGGTAACTTTATTTTTTTCATTTATTCTATTTTCTCGCTATTTTCTCACTCACTCACTCTGTCCCTCCTCAAAAGGGTTTTGCTTCTGACTACTCCCCTCCCCAACTCTGCCCTTTTTTGGCTTACCCCACTTCGCATATGCTCTTCCCTTTCTACTCTCCTGTAGGATAAAATAATTTCTATGTTCAATTGAGTGTGTATGTTATTTTCTATTTGAGCCAATTCTGATTATAGTAAGGTTTACTCACTCTCCCTCACCTTCCCCCTCTTCCCCTCCACTGTAAAAGTTTTTTCTTGCCTCTTTTTTGTGAGATAATTTACCCCATTTTATTTCTCCCTTTCCCTTTCTCCAAATACATTCCTCTCTTACCCCTTAATTTTTTTTAGATATTATCTCTTCACATTCAACTCACACCTGATTTTCATTTTTGTCTTTGTATTCCACGTGAGACACACGTGAGTCCCTAGAATATAGTAGATATAATAAACTGCCTTTTATTGGTTCTATACATTCATCTCTTTTAATCCTTTTAATTTACAAATGAGGGGGGGCTGAAACCCAGAGAAATTAAAGTAGTTTGTCCAAAATCCCACAGCAAATTAGTGTAAAGTTAATCACCATTCCACTCAATGCTTTCTACAACATGCTCTGAGAAAGATTTTATTTGAATTATAGACTATTAGAGCTGGATGGGGGGGGGTGTCTTTGCTTATGTTTTATCTTCCTTTTTCTGGCCCTTCTGTTGATATGCTGACCATCATTTTTCTTGAACATAAAAACTATAATTAAAATTCTTAAAATTACCCAGCAGACTATGTGTGAAAAATTTAAGGGGAAGAAGCAAATACCAGACAAAAGGATAAGGAAACCAGACTACCAGATGTTTTTGTAAGAATAGAATTGCCAAAGTAGGTCTAGTCAGCTAGGTGCCTTTTTATACAGAGGAGGAAAAAGAGAAGTATTCACTCGGGTCTAAAAAAACCATCTCAGTGATGGTTGTCATAAGTCAACTGCAGAAAGATTTTGTGAGGAGACAGCTGTCACCTCCAAGCAGCGAAGGGAAAAATACTAAAATGCCAAATCCTTCCTAACACATTTTTTTTAAATCTCTCTTCTGTAGTCTTAATAATGCTAATCTGATTATTCTCCCCCTTCCAAAAAAACCTTCTTGGAGAACAGTTCCTCTTCTTCACTCTCACTTCCTCTACCATCAGTTCATGTCTTGTTAATGCAGATGACCTCCCTTTAGCAGACCTGAGCTGAATTGAATTTCCACTTTGCTCACAATTACAAGAATAAGTTAAAAATTATATAAGACCACTTTATGAAAAGTTACAGAAATACTGAATTATTGATACTAAGAAGGACTGTCCTCTAAGACCCACTTTATCTAGTCATATATAAATGGAACATTCTAATTCCACTTTTCTCCACTGTGAAAATTCTAGGTCTAACATCCATAGGGAGTCACCATCTTGGTTCCCAGTAATGGTGTTGACATGCATCCCTCCAGAGTCCAGAATTCTGAATTCTTTCCCTAACCTGAAAAAAAAAGATTCCAATACTAGGTGATTTTTTTTTTCAAATTCTAAATCCCCAATTTCCTTTTTCAAAGAAAATTGGCCCTGCCCACAAATTTCTAAAGAAGAATTTCTTGGGACCCATGATTTTGAGGCGTTTGCATAGTCTTGCCCACTTCAGGAAAATACCTTTCAAGTGAAAAGACCCCTTTAATTATATAAAATAGCAATACTATATATTACTGTATTCCCACCAGTAGAAAGGAAAGACAAATGTATTAATGGGTATTAACCCCAAACTGCTGAAACAAAAATCCATTCATTTTGTAGCACAACATACAAATCAAGACTATTCTAACAAAATAGTCTGGACCATTCACATTACCAGTCCTAGCTGGGTGACAAAGAGATTTCCATCATGCAGTCCAAGGTATGATTAGAATAGCCAACTGCAAGAAAGAAGTTCATGGATGAAGCAAAGGGAACTGTTTACTAGAGTAACAAACACCAAATATAAACAAATAAGGACTAAGCCAATAGGCATGCCCAATGTGCCAGAAAAATAGACCAGGTAACTACAAGAGGTACAGGGCAAACAGAAAACATGTTCTGAGGTCAAACTGGAGCTCAAGGAAAACAAGTGTCAAAAAAGGCAGGTCATCTATCCTAACTTATACTTAAATTTCTTTGAATGGGCTTCAAGAGTGGACAGCTTCTGGATATTGCTTGAATCTCCCAAATGAGAACCAGCTATGTCTAAGAAGCAGAAGCATTTACTATGGAAGAAACTTCAGCTAGTCAGAAGAAGAATTGCAAATCTTCCTTTATTTCCAGAGATGATACTAGAAAGATGTTATGGACATTTATTGTTCATTATGAACTCTGCTTCCTTTGTGAGGTCTACCCTGAAACCTGCAGTCAAAAGTAATCTGTTCTTCTTCTAAACATGTCACATTTACAAAAACTCAGTGCTCAGTGTGCCAGACAGGCTGGGGAGAGACTAGATAAGGAAGGACGTCCATGAAGCAGGGCCCCAGGAATCCATTCAAGACTATTTGTCCCATCTCAGAATGGCAGTGGATATAACTGTAGGAAAAGGGGAGGCCTGAACAGGGAATGCAGCCGCATAGCGGCTGGCCTCCCTAAGGAGGCTTCCCTTTCAGACATCGTAGACAAGTGTACTGAGGTGGGTTATGAGGCTGCCAATGTGGAAGTGATGGCCTCCACCATAGCTCAGGGCATTACCTGAGGCACAGCTCAGGGCATGCCCCAGGCTCAGCCCCAGGCACAGCTCAGGGCATCTCCCCAGATACAGCTCAGGGCATCACCCCAGGCACAGCCCCAGACACAGCTCAGGGCATTGCCCAAGGTATAACAAGAAAGAATGGGGATAAGAAATGTTATGGATGTGGGAGGAAAGGGCATTATGGGCGTAGTGCCGTGCCCGGCCACAAGGTGGTGGTGAATCTCTTTGCTTTGCTTTGGAAAGCCTGGTCATGCTGCCAAGTTTTGTAGAATAAGAACCAAGTCTGAGGTCCAGGAAAATGGGCACAGGGGCCATTCAGGGCCCCGAATGCCTACCCAGGGACCCGGAACCCACACCTCAAGAAACGACCAGAGACCTATCAGTCCCTGATGAGGAATACAGACAACAACTGGTGAGTGCAGTAGAAGGTCTTACTATAGAGCCATGATCCATTACCCACATGGAGGTACAACCTACAACCAGGGAGAAGTTAGTTATTGGACTCTCAGATACGTCCCTGTGATTGTTCATACTATGATCTTGAAACACTTGGAGTCTTTTATTCTAGTCGCCAACCATCACTTGTATCCAGTGACTCTGAAAGGCGGCCGCCCCATTGCCAAAGCACTTCCCTTACATCCTTTTGGGGAAGTGAACCTCACTCAGTTAATCAGACAGGAGAGGCCCGTGTGTACAGTTTACATAGAGAATAGGCTGCTCCGTGGCATGATAGATCCAGGGGCTGATATATCTGTGATAACTAGGCTTGACTGGCCTCCAGAATGGTCGCTACAGCCCCAGATGGTAACCGCCAATGGGGTAGGTGACGTGCAACATGCCTCCCAATCTTTCAGGGAACTTCAATGGGAATTTGAAAATAAAATGGGCACTTTCAGGCCTCTTGTTATTATAGGGCTGAGAGCCTCCTTGTGGACACAAGACCTGTTGAAAGCCCTTAGGACAACTTTACATATAGAGGAAAACTAATGGGGGTCACTGAAAAGGCCTTGGCAGTGCCATCCTTAAAATGGAAACATGATCATCCTATCTGGGTGGATCAGTGGCCCTAACAGAAGAAAAGCTCACTGCCTTGAAAGCCATAGTGCTTGAACAAGAACAATTGGGTCATATTGAACCCTCCTTTAGTGCCCATAATTCACTTGTCTTTGTAATACAAAAAAAGAACAAAGCTTGGCGCATGCTGATTGACCTGCGAGCAGTCAATGCCGCCATGCAGCCCATGGGCCCTTGACAGCCAGGACTCCCATCACCGAATAAGATTCCTAAAGATTATCACATAGTAGCTATAGATATAAAGGATTGCTTTTACTCCATTCCCCTGCATCCAGCAGACAGGGAAAAGTTCACCTTTTCTATTCCATCTGTTGTTCATTTACAAGCCCCTGCCACTAAGTGGCAGTGGAAGGCGCTGCCACAGGGAATGGCGAACAGTCCCACTCTTTGCCGATGGTATGGAGACAAAGTCCTTACACCGGTCAGACAGACGGACCAAGATTCCTTCATACTTCATTACATGGATGACATATGGGTGATCACAAGGAATGAGAAAGACCTTCAACACATAGAACAAGATATTGTTCAGATCTTAGCCCATCAAAAACTTGTAGTAACACCACATAAAATGCAAACTTACCCCCCATTTCTCTACCTCAGACACATTCTCCACGATCTCACTGTATCTAAAATACCCCCAAAGATAGTCGAAAACAAGTACAAAACTCTCCATGATTTTCAGCAGCTAGTGGGTGCTTTAACTGGCTACAATCCACATACCCAATCTCTCCTTCTAATACTGCAACAAACCCACATGGTGATACACCCAATGTCCTATGGCAGATGGATGTCACTCATGTCAAGAGGCAATGCATCCACGTCTCCGTGGACACTCACTCTCAGCTCATTATGGCCTCACTGCAACTAGGCAAAGCATAGTATCAATCACCTTTATCACGGCTTCTCTGTAGCAGGCATCCCCCTTGCCCTTGCAATGGACCTGCTTACACGTCTTCTGCTTTTCGGACCTTCTGTTCTGAATTTGGCATTGCCCACACTACTGGCGTACCTTATAATCCCACGGGCCAAGCCATTGTTGAACAGGCCAATCACACTCCGAAGGTGCTCCTGTCTAAACAAGAAAAGGGAGTTTGGGGGTTTACACGACCTGGTACCCGACTCACTCAGGCCTGCTTGAACGTATTCAATTATTTACAATTCTCGCACTCTTTGGACCTCACCCCAGCCATGCACTTTGGGCACATGCAGAAAACACAGTTAAACAAAAGACAGGGAAAAAAGAATAAGAGTCCTTCTTCCAAAGTGATGTGGAAGGGCCTGGATGGCACCTGGAAGGGTCCAGGTTGGGTCAAGGTTTGGGGGCCTGGGTATCCTCTTGTCATTCCAGATGCAGATCCAACAGAAGAGGAGTGAATCCCAGCTAGGAACATCCGTGATTTGGGGGAATAAGAAGAGAAGAACCAGATAACGCCATCCCTGGAGACAGATCAAAAGGATTGAATGGACAGCAACAGCGATCCAAATGTTGGTGACAGCCTGTCCCTCCTGACCATGACACTGAAGGAGGCAAACACTGCACCAGTGGCACAGATACATTGGACTGCCCTGGTTGACACACAGTGGACACGGGCACGCCTTCTCCAACCTTCTGCCGTACACATAGTAGGTTGGGGGGAAGCCTCACCTTGTTTTCCATTGGCAGGCCATGTTTCTAAGCTAGTAAGCAAAAAACCATCAAACCCACCTGCTGTAATCAGACTTTTCTGGTGTACACCCCCCACCCCTTTGTGCCTTTCCTTGATTAGCACCAATGGGTGCATTGAATTGAAATAACAGAAGTTCACCTCAGGTATTCATCTAGTTCATGACTTGTACCATCCTACCTCCCTGAACATGATTATGTATACCATCCCTCATTCTATGCTTTTTATATGCCTTTGCTTATATTTGTACGAGCAATTGTTGATGCTAGGGCTGGTATGATGCTATGAGCAGTCCCTGCTAAACGAGAAAAGGGAGTTGTTGGGGTCTGATGAGCAACTAAGCATGGTGCAGTGAGGAAGTAAAAAGGCTTTAATGCCTAAGGCACCCGGATGTATTTTTTGTGGCCAGCAGGATCTGCCACAAGTGCAGAAACTTTGGCTATATTGAGGATGCATCATCTAAGGGACATGTCTCCTTCTCTTATTGGCCTTGCGTGTAACCTCACAGATCCAATATAACCAGCGGGACCAGGAAGTAGGAACAGTGCAGGATGTGATCACGTACAATAAAGACTTGTGCTTGCAAGCTCCTGTATCAGGATGCTTTGTTGAATAACGAACTGTTACTCAAAGAAAGGTCCAAAGACTTGGGATAAGGTAAGATTGGTGACTGGTGACCCGAGGGAGGTCACAGATAGACAGCTCTGAATACAATGTGTTCCATTATAATATACACTTTTTTGAAATGGAAATCTATTGTTATATATTTTGAATATTCTCATGTTCTGCTAAGCACAGAATTTTTCTCAGTTTTTAAAATTTTTTATCTAAGTTTTAAACAAACAAATATATATATATTAAAAAAAAGAGTCAGCTTGCCATAGTGGATAGAGAATTCAAATAATCCAGCTTCAGACACTGACTAGCCATATGGCCACCCTTCACTTAACCTCTGTAAGATCGGTTTCCTCATCTATAAAAATGGCACAGTAATAGCACTTACCTTATAGAATTGGTATCAGAATCAAGTGAGTTAATATTTGTAAAAATTACTTTATAAATGTTAGCAAATTATGAACAATGAGAAGCAGAGACAACCCAGATCCAAGTCCCATATTTGATTTAGACCAACTGTGTGATTCTCGACGAATGCCTCAATCTCTGAGTATCTCAACCATCCCTCAAAGACTGTATGTTGCTGAATATTTATACATCCACATTGATAGAGGGAGTTTTCTCACCAGGCAGCTCCTTTTAACAATAAAATTATAAGTTCAGCCAATCCCCCTCCCCAAAGTGATTATTCTTCTACATTCACCCCATCTCCACAATTATACTAGCAGCATTTTGAGGACATGGGTCTCATCTCTGGATCTCTCAAAGTAGATGGCATATTGCCATATTCATAGTAAATGTTCAGCAAACAGCACTGCTTGGTTGATGCAGATAATTAAAAATAAATTTTAATTTATTTTATTTTAATTTTTATATACAAAATCATTAAAAATTATTTTGTGTATAAATCACAAAATAATAGAATGTTAGATCTGGGAAGAACCTTAGAGATCAGAAAACAGCCTTAGAACTTAAAAGGAACTTAAAGGTCATTTAGTATAAGCTAATTTTAAAGTTAAGGAAACCAAGTCCCATGGAGATGATGTGATTTCCCCAGAGTCATATAGGTAGTCAATCAATAAGTGTTTGTTAATTTCTCACAATGTGCCAAGCACTATGTAATATGCTTGGGATTTATATGAAGACAAAGTAGTCCGCATTCTAATGCAGAAGACAGCATGTAAAGAACGAGGGACACACAAAATATATACAGAGTAAAATGGAAGGAAATCTCAGAGAAGAAGGCACTAACATCTGGGAGGATGGGGAAAGATGCCCACAGAAATGAAGCCTTAAAATAAAGGAATTTAAGGAAATGAAGAGACAGAGATGAGGGAGAGCATTCCAGGGATGAGGGTTTAAGTCAGAGCAAAGGTTTAGACATAGAAGGGACTTAGCCTTAATCACTGAATGGGTGTTGGCTCAGTCAAACAGATCTCTTAAAGTCCTTAGCTTTAAAACGCTAAAATTTCTCAATGCAACTGGGGATATCTCCAGTTGTACTGATCTTTATCTGACCACTGAACCCAGAAGGTTCCAAAGGAGAGAGTAAAGCAGCTGACTTTGTACAGCCTTCCTTCACTTCACTCCAATTAACTTGCATGTCATAGCATCACTTCCTTGATGCCATCCTGATGATCATGTTTGAGAATGAAAGGAAAAAAAAAAAAAAACAAGAAGAAACTGAATGACAGATTTTGAGGAGGGAAATTATAAGACTGGAAAGACAGACAGTAAGAGCAATAACATTTGTTCTTTTTTTAAAAATTCATGTAATAAAACAAGCCTTTCAATAACATATTATGACAAAAAAGGATGATTGTACATGAAACTGCTGATCCATTAGGTACAACTTACTATTCCTTAAAATACGTAATCAAATTATTATGTAAATTTATCTTTTTTTTTTCTTTCCTTTTCTTCCTCTCTGCCCTAGAGATTAGACAATGGGGATATATATATACATATATGTATGTATATGTGCATACATGCATGTTATGTGTATATGTATATACATATCAGTATATATATAAATGTATACATATGTATATATTTGTATATATATGCATGTGTATATGTAAAATTATATTATTCATATTTATAAAAGTATTTGTATAGCATTTTAACATTTGCACTTTACATATGACCTAACCCCTTTCTATATTTCCAGTCTTCTTACACTTTACTCCTCAAAATATATTTTTCAATCCAGTTTCACCAATTTCCCGGCTATTACATGGACAAGACCGTCCATTTCTCAGCTCCTGGCATTCTCTCGGGCTGTTCCCCAGACTTGGAATACTTTCTTTCCTACACTCCATCTACTGATCTCCCTGGCTTCCTGCAAGTTTCAACAAAAAACCCAAAAGTCTTCCCCAACCCCTCTTAATTCCAGGGTTTTCCCTGTTACTATTTCCTATTTATCCTGTATGTAGCTTGCTTTATATATATATATATATATGTTTGCATGTTGTCTCCTCCATTAGATTATAAGCTCCTTGAGCTTTTGCTTCTTTTTGTATCCCCAGCATTTAGCACAGTGCCTGGCACATATTTGCCACTAAATACATGTCTATTGGATGAACTGAATGATCAAGTATGTATTAGTCCTTAAGAAATCCCCTAGGGTATTATCCCCTTTTATAGATAATGAATATAAGTCTAAGAGGTTAATTGAGTTGACAGGGGTCACCTAACTCATAGTTGACTTGCCTAAGATTTCAAACAAGGTCTCTCCTGACTTCAAAGTCAGGGTTCTAGCCACTGCCAATTAGCTGCCTCATGAAGGGGTGGGACAGAGACTGTGGTCCCCCATCTGGCTGAAATGACTTTAGTTTCCATGGGGGCAGCATGGAGGCCCAAAGGACACTCTCATGTTCCTTCCAAGGCTAACTTCCAAAATCCTTCTAGCTCTAAAACCCTATGAACCTGGGATTTCAAGAGGATTGATCATTAGGATGTTGTATTTAGACAAGGGCCCATCAGGGGGCAGCTTTCTTTAAATTTTTTGATGTCCCATTACCAGAAGGATTGCATACTCTTGACATTATTGAGACAAAAAATGATCTTTCCTAAATAATAAAATTTGGTTGCCTTTCATATTATCTCTCTGTGAACATATGGCATCAAGCGTTATGTATATGAGGAGGCTTCTACTCCATATTCCTGAAATTTAATCTGCCATTCTCTAGAATTCAACAGATAAACAATGTAAAGGATGACAGAACTCTCTGGAGCATGTCTGTCCAAAATGGATTTCAATTTGATAAGATTCGGGGCAGCTAGGTGGTCCAGTGGCTACTGCACCAAACCTGAAGTCAGGAGGATCTGAGTTTAAATCTGGTCTCAGACACTTAACACTTCCTAACTGTGTGATCCTGGGCAAATCACTTAACCCCAGTTGCCTCAGGGGAAAAAATCGATAAGATTCATTCTCATAAACTAAGACAGTATCTATCAATTGGAGAATGGCTAAACAACTTTACTATATGAATATAACAGAATACTATGCTATGGGATAGTAAAAGAACTGATGAGCAGTTTCAGAGAAATCTGGGAAGATTTGTCTGAACTGAGGCTGTGTCAGGAGCAGAACCAAAGATCTATTTATAAATAACAATACTGTAAAGACAAATAGCTTCAATAACTTTAAGTATTCTAATCAATTAACCATGATTTCAAAGGACTAACGATGAAACCTGCCCCCGATTCACTGACAGGAAGGTGATGGAGTAAATATGCAAAATGAGTCACATATTTCTAGACAAAATCAATGTGAGAATTTATTTTTCTTGACTATGCATGTGTTACAAGGGAATACAGGGAAATAGAATAAAATTAAAATTTAATTTAATTTTAAAAATAGAAAAGGGAGTTTTTCAAGGGTCAATGTTGAAAAATTACCCATGCATATGTTTTGCAAATAAAAAAACTTTAATAAAAAAATAAAAATAGAATAGGGGAAAGAGAGATAGGGACTCAAAGAATTCCCTTGTTCTCTACAGCATCCTCGTACAGGATGGACCCCAGTTTGATGAAATTGACTCTAAGGAGCTTCCTCCCACATGCTTGAGGTAGGTTTGCTCACTGACGAAGAAAGAAAAAGCCTATTTTGTCTAAGCCTAGATCTCTCTCCTGATTAAAAAAAAAAAAAAAAAAAAAAAACTTTTGACTAAGGTGACTGGCTCATCACAGGAAGCACGCTATGCCTTCTTCAAAGACATCCAGTCATATTTAGCACCTAATTTTCTGAGCAACTTTAGCACAGACTAGGAAACCTGAAGCAAGCCTGGTCCTTGGAGCAACAGTCAAAAGGACAAGGTAGGTGACAAATGAGTATTTCTCATTTCTTTTTAATGGTTGGGTACACATACACATTTGCCACATTTTTCATGGACCCATTCAGATAGAACAGGGTGCAAGCTTTAGGGATGTATTATGGGCACGTGGACCTTCTATGGATCACCAGAGACACACCCAGACACAAGCCAGACTTCATAAGTCTATTCTGGGCTCACCACAGGAGACATACATATTCTTAGTACTTACCTACTTGCACACATACTCACCAGAGCCCCAATATTCATTCTGTATAAATGCAAGCACACATTTGCACACACGCACTAGCTACTTGTCCACTCAGAGCACTCATGCATGCATTTACTGAATAAACTGGGATCTTCCCCATTGATAATGTCAATTAGTTCAGGCCCTCCTTACACTTAACAGTCAACCTATTCCCAAAGTCAATTCCTATTCCCAAAGTTTCTTTGCTGCTGCTGTTCCCTTGTTGACTTACTGAGCTTTTGTTCTTTGACCTAATTTGAAATATATGGCTACGAAATCATTTCATTTTGATAATTTCTTCTTCAGCATGACTTAAAATGGTTGGATCATTCCCTGACTTGGTCACAACTAGTATTCATTTACAGGGTCTTTGAAGCAGCTTGGGGCTGGGGGAAAAGGGCTGGATCTGAAATCAAAGGCAGCATGGTGGTTAGATTCCTGAACTCATTATCAGGAAGACCTGAATTTGAATCTAGCCTCAGACACTTATTAGCTATGTGGCTCTGATCAAGCCAACTAATTTTTTCTGTGCCTCATTTTCCACATCTCTGAGATAGAAGTGAAGGGTAGGATTTGATGACCTCTGGGGTCCCTTCCTTGACCTGTGTTTGAATCCCAGCTCTGTCACTTGCAACATGTGACTAGGTAAATCATTTAACTTTAATGGCCCACAGTTTCTTTATCTCCAAGATGAGGATGGTTAGATGAATGAGCTTGAAAGTCCTTTCCAGATATAAATCTATGACTTCATCTAAATTCTCTTTAGGGAAAATGAAATATTATGGGGTACACACTACCTGTTGGGAGACACCAGCATCCAGTTATTGGCCAAACAATTTAAATTTGCAAACATTTTCCAACAACTTAAATTGCCTGAAAGTACATATAATATCATGTATTCCCTTATATAAACACACTGGGAAGGTTGTTTTTATGTGCTAGAGGAGGGCCTATTGAAGTTGGGAACATCTACCAACTGAGCATTTTGCAAACCTTGATGTACTTTGCATCTGTCATAGATATATAACTTCTCAGTGGGCTTTCTCCTTTTGGAAACAAATGCTCAAATAAACCATTGAACAAGCACAAGATTGAATAAACCAGACATAATTTGAAAAGTTAAATACAAAGATTAATTTTCTGCAGGTTGAACCTGCATCAAATTGCATTTTAAAGACAGTATGATGTATTTTGATGTCAGTAGAGACTCTTGAGTTGGAAACTGCAGGAAATGTAGGAATGTATAGCAAGTGAATTTGACATAATTATAATGATGACAATAAATATTTTTACTGGACTTTAAATTTATAAATAAGTTATTGTATAATGTTTCATTTGATCCTTACAACATGAGGGAAACTTTCTTGCTCCATATAAAGAAAGAGAAATAGGGAGCTTTAGAAATTCAGGGCAATAGTGGGGAAGAAGGAGTTTTCCTTCAGTAGTGGGAATGTAAACTCCAAAGGAGTTTTTAGAAGAAAAAAGCATTCCCATAATGTAGATAGCTCAATTTACAAAAACTCTACATATATTTTCTTCCAGGAAGATAGGTATACCTTTTGATCATGAAGTTAAGAAAGAAGTATCCATTTTCTGCTCTCTGTGCCTCTCCGCCTCTTTCAAGCCTTCCTCCTCCCAAGCAAATGAAGACTTCCCCTGCAGACTAACCAGTCTAGCAAAAAGCCTCAGTGTCTTTTCACCTTTGCTAACTTGATGACTGGTATTAAACATGGCTAAGAAGCATCCAGGGTGGTGAGAACTCCAGCTTGCCAAACCACCTTATTCTAGTGAGCTCCCCTGCCTAGCTTTGCAAGTGTTCAAGTGAAAGCTAGCTAACCACTTATCAGAAAGGCTGAAGAAAGAAATAATGATTCAGTTCAGGGTTGGTTTAGATGGCAGCAAGATTTGTTCCATCTCTTAGTATCTACAAATCTGACTTCCTTTCTGCCTCTTTAAATGTGTGTTGTGTGTATGCGTGTGTGTATGTGTGTTTTGGGAGGGGATTGTGTGCATGTGTGTACATGTATATGTTTATATACTTCATTGGGAGTTCTCCCCAAAATTTCAAAATAATGAATACTAAAATCATCCCTTTGGTTGGATTCCCACTCTTGTGCTGTCTAATCTCCTTCACACTGACAATCTCTCTGAGTTTAGCTCACTTGCTTCCAAAGGCACTATTTGTAATAGTTAAAAAAAACAAGTTTTAATGCGTGAGATTAAAAGTAAAAATATCTGGGTTCAAATCCTGGATGTGCCACTTACTATCTGGGTAAACCTAGACAAGTTCTTAAAATTTTCAGGCTTCAGTTTCTCCATCTATAAAATGAGAGAGACAGCCTTCAAGGCCCCTTCTAGTTCTAATGCTATAACCTATTGTTCTCATTCTCATTAGACTATTTCAAATTGAGCCAAGTCATCTAGTATTTATTAACCCTTATTCTGTTCCAGGCATTGTGCTAAGTGCTAAAGATACAAAGAAAGGCAAAAAATCTCTTCCTTCAGTCTTATGCAACATAATAATAGCAACTAACTAATTACATAGAAACAAGGTCATTCTGGGTATGTCTGAATTTTTAGTGCAGTAGATAAAGTAGATGGGGCATCCCAACAGGAGAAGTCACCAGTAGATGAAACACAAAGGAAAAAGGAAGGAGAGTAAGCGGGATTTGAGTTGAGTCTCAAAGGAAGTCAATTAAACTAAAAGGCAGAAATTGGAAAGTAGAACACTCTGGGTGTGGAGGACAACTAATGTAACAGTAAGGAGATGAGGGATGGAATCTTGGAGAAACTGCAGGTAAGCCAAAGTAGCTGTATTATAGAATTCATTCTTCATTGCTGAGTTGTTTTTCAGTTGGGTCTGACTCTTCGGATTCCCATTTGGTGTGGGCAAAGAGATTGGAAGTGTTTGCCATTTCCTTCTCTAGCTCATTTTACAGATGAAAAAACAGGCAGAGTTATGTAACTTGCCCAGGATCACACAAGTAGTAAGTGAATAAGACCAGAGTTGAACTCACAAAGAGGAGCCTTACTGACTCCAGCCTGGCATTCTATCAGCACCACCTAGCTGCCCATAGAACTTATGGAGGCGTAAAGTTGGAGAAAACTAGAAAGGTAAGAAGGACCCAGGTTATGAAGAACTTTAAATGCCAAACAAAAAGTTGATATTTAATGCTGGAGACACTAGGGAGCCACTGGGGATCATTGACCAGGTGAGGTGATATCTCTATTGGGAAAAAAATCATCTAGTTAACTGTAACTCTTCCCTACTAAAGATTCTCTGTGCTGCCTCATGATGATATGGAGGTTCTCCTGGGTCTTCATAGGCTGAGCCAGCAGAGTAAAGCTTCATCTTGGAAAGACCTCAGAGATGGGCTTTGTGTCCACATTAGAGATGCTGCAACACAACTTTCCATATATAAACACCTACAGAGATGGGGGGAGGGAAACAGACTTGCAGGGGGAAAGTATATCTAAGAATTGATAATATCCAAATGAGTTGTGGATTTGAATAATTCATTGTGACTTCATTTTTTGGTCAAAAACACTTTTAGCTGGAGGATTATGAATTTTTTTCAGCCCTTCCCACCAACAGGGATGGTATAGAACTTGAATAACCTTTGATAGATCAATCTGTTCTGAAGCACAAAATGCCCTAAGACCATACTTTCTCAACTGGCTTTCTGTGGCAAATTTCTGAGACTCATCTTCAGGTTGGTGGCAGAGGGATGAATTTTGGGATTACAACCATGATCTAAGAGTCAAATCTACAAGCTTTTACTCAAGGCTTATTCGATGCTAGGCACTATGCTAGTACATATATATATAATAAATTGAAAAGAGTCTCTAGGAGAATGTACTAGCAGGTCAAGGGGAAAACCGGGGAAGACATCTTGCAAAGGTAAGATATTAACTAAGACCTAAAGCAATTCCAAGGAAGTAAAAAGGTGGAGATGGAGAGGGAGAGCATTCCAAGTGGGATGGACATCTGATCAAAAGGGACACAGTGGGGAGATAAGAGATAAAATGTGAGGAAAAGCAAGGTGGTCAGAGTCACTAGTTCCTAGAATAAATGGAAGGGAGTAAAGAATCAGAAGGCTGGAAAGGTAGGAAGGGACCAGGTAATTAAGGTCTTTAAAAGCCAGAATTTTATATTTGATCCTGGAGGTCTATAGACACTATAATTTATTGACTAGGGGAAATGGCATGCTTAGATCTGCGCTTCAAGATGGTCTTAAAGATCAAGTCATTGAGAGATTGCAGTCTGCACTGCAATTAAAAGAATATCCCCTACTACCATGAAATTATATCCTTAAAGCACTGATCAAAATGATAACTTTTGACTTGTCTTCAAAACTTTCACTACCAAAAGTACTTATTGTTTAGGACTTGCCTATATTTTTTAAGGCAGCTTTTCTTTTCCTCTGGATTCTGGTATCTCCCCTCTCAATTCCCCCCTTTTCCCAGTTCCCAAACTCTAAGCCACCAAAATCTGAGTTACCATTGGGAGAAGTAATAATTCATAGGAAATATAGACATTTGGCCAGCCTGCAATTTAGTAAGTAGTTGGGAAATGCTGGCTTAAACCATGAGGGAAATTCAAATTTCCAGTTTGTAAAATGTCTAATGAGGATGTTCATGAGGATGAACATGAAAGAGTATTAGGGGAATGGTCCATTGTGGGGAACTCCTGACATGTGATCTCCTTTCACTGATACTTATTGTCATTGTTCTGCAGTAGATAGTCATAAGAAGTTGTGTAAGGCATGGAGAGATTATGTGACTTGTCTGTGGTCAGGTTTGAGAGACAAGTTTCAACCCCAGGTCTTTTTTATTTTCAGGTTGACCTTCAATTCACTACACCATGCTGCCTGTCATGAAGCATTTTTTTTTTTACATTCAGAGTAGCCTCGGTTGATGTCATTGATAAAAATACATTCTTCCCTTTTTCCCCCTCTTCCAGTTGGATCTACCTCAGAGATAATGGAAACCACTTTGGACTATAGCAACTATTACATCTATGACCTCCCCAGTCCTTGCAGCAAAGGGGGAGTGAGGAACTTTGGAAAACTCTTCCTGCCACCATTATATTCTCTGGTGTTCCTATTTGGTCTGCTGGGCAA
Organism: Myrmecobius fasciatus; assembly: GCA_023553655.1. Lineage (NCBI taxonomy): Eukaryota > Metazoa > Chordata > Mammalia > Dasyuromorphia > Myrmecobiidae > Myrmecobius > Myrmecobius fasciatus. Next base: position 179,798 of record JAJPUD010000174.1, read on the forward strand.
CCTCATGGTAGTTTTGGTCCTACTCAAATACAAGCGGCTTAAATCTATGACTGATGTGTACCTGTTCAACCTCGCCATCTCTGACCTGCTCTTTGTTTTTTCCCTTCCTTTCTGGGTCTACTATGTTGCTGACCAGTGGGTTTTTGGAACAGCCTTTTGCAAAATCATTTCATATATATATTTGGTTGGGTTTTATAGTGGAATATTCTTCATCATGCTCATGAGTGTAGACAGGTATCTGGCAATAGTGCATGCTATTTTTGCCTTGAGAGCTAGGACTCTGACTTATGGGGTTATTACAAGTCTAGTTATATGGTTGGTAGCCATATTTGCCTCACTTCCAGTCTTGTTATTCAGCACATCTTACACAGAGAATAATAATACCTACTGCAAAGAGAAGTACCCCGGGAATTCAACCACATGGAAGATTCTGAGCTCTCTAGAAATCAACATCTTAGGGCTTTTGATCCCTCTTGGAATCATGCTCTTCTGTTACACCATGATCATCAAGACCCTGCAACGCTGCAAAAATGACAAAAAGAATAAGGCAGTAAAAATGATCTTTGCTGTCATGATTGTGTTCCTGGTGTTCTGGATTCCATACAATATTGTGCTCTTCTTGGAGATTCTGGTAGAATTGGAAATTTTCCAGGACTGTACCTTTGGCATGGAGCTTGACTATGCACTCCAGGCCACTGAAACCCTGGCTTTTGTTCATTGCTGCCTCAATCCAGTCATCTACTTCTTCTTAGGGGAAAAGTTCCGAAAATACATCAAGCAACTCTTCAAAACTTGCAGGGGGCCTTTAAGATTCTGCAAATACTGTAGTTTTTCACAGGTTTATGCTTCAGAAACACCCAGTTCATCTCATACTCAGTCTACTATGGATCATGAAATCCACGATGCTTTGTAAAGGACAGCAGACAACCTTCCTTCAAGAGAGAGAGGAGCTGAGACATCCTTTGAATAATCTCAAGGATCCCTATTCAGATTTCAATCAATAAATGGTCAGTCAGAGCATCAATATGTCCCTCACCACGAAACGTGCTTTTCTTCTTATCGTGTCCCAGACTAAGTCATTGTTCAAATGGGTTAAGAAACCTCAGCTTGTTCTGCTCTCCCATAATAAGAATAGCATCCTGGGTGATGATTTTAAGAAGCCTATCTGTGAAGAACATCAATAGAGTGACAGATAACAAAGATGGAATGCTATTAAAATGTGGCCAGAGATGACTAATTAGAAATCCAAAGGTTATCGAGGTGGCAAAAAAGGAAGGAAAGAAAAGAAAAAACTACCCAGAATATTTGAGATTGTTCAGGCTGCAACTCTTCATTTACATTGCTGGTATATAAGAAGTCAACAGAGGGTAGAGCTTTCTGATTGTTCTCTATCTACTACAATTCATTTTGTTTTCTTTTCTTTTTCTTTTTTTTTTTTTGACCTGTTTTGTCATTATGTATTCTTGTTTAAATCTTTTGGACATAACACATTTTATAGACTGATGGTCTCAAATGCAGATTTTGTGTTTGTTTTAAGTTGAAAACTCTCTTTTTCTTGCACTACTTCTGGTGAAAATCCAATTTTTCCCCCCACAAAGATTCATTTAATCCAATTGCCTCTAAAAAAGATTTCTCTGGTCTACCTGGGGAATATAGCAAGAAGCTCCATGCCCAAGATTTTGAGATCCCTGATGTAGATCAAGCATGTGCCAAATATATATGCCACTAGTTTGAATTAGCAGATAAGCTCAATTAGGAAATTAATTGTCTATTTATAACTTTACTAAAATGACAATATCTTTTTGACCTCATGTGTTGATAGCTAATATGAAATATGTCATATAAAATCCACATTCACACATTGAGATTCAAACATATTTTCATTTACCCATGGTTGCTAATGGTTTTAATCAACATATAATATCTAACTTTAAGAAGATCAAATAGAAATGGAAATAGGACCTTAAATCAATTAAGTGTTAAAAGTATACCTTTAAGTTCTCTTAACCTGTTCACAAACAAGGATTTCCTAACCCATTATTAACTGTACTCTAAATGAAAAACAAACAAACAAACAAAAAAAAAAACCTTTTTTTTAAGCTTAAGAGGAATGGTGATACCTATCTAATCTTTCCAAAATCCATACTGTTGGTTGATGTTATGATTACTCTCCTAAAAGCATTGTATCCTTAAAGAACTGTTACTATGTCAGCTCATATTGGGAATAAAACCTCTCATCAAAGAATGTATGTATCACTTACACTTCTAATACTTTTGCCTCAAATTTTCTCCTCTTGATTTATACAGAAAATCAATTAATTGAGTCTTATATATGGTAACTTAATTTTGTGGACAATTTACATAATTCCAGAGAAATTATAACTATTATTCATCAGTAAACCAAATTAATAAAGCCAGACAGTGATGCCATCCAAGTCTTGGGCTTTGTAAATGCTACTAACATAATCAGTGTACTGAAGAAATATTCATTTGAGGAAATCTACTTAATGTTTTCACACTGATTCTTTGTAGTTAAGTGCTATACATTGGATTGTAATACAATTTATTTTTTGAGCTATCTTCTTCAATGCAAAATTACATTGTATACAAAAAATAAAATAAGCTTGTATATATTTCATGTAAACTTTTTCTGATCAGCACTGTAAAACCACTGAAAATCTAGATATTTTCATCCCCATGTCTTTTTCATATTCCTAAGGAATCTTCCAAGGGTGGGGGGTCTGACAGTCTACCTTTTGGAGACCTATTTTGGAGAGGAAGTAGAATTAAAGGTAATGATGCAAGACACCTGGACAGTACAAGGTATGGGTGAGCTACAAAATAATGTTATCAATACATTATCAAATGCACCACGTTATCTCATTGCCACGTATTGGCATGACTCAGCCCCTGCTCCCCACCTGAAAGGTTCTGCGCTCCCATTCCCTGTTGCTCTGCTCCATTTTATCACTATGGTATTATGGACTAATTGTCTAATGATGTAAGAGCCACAATAAGAACTCACAGCCCATGTCTCTCAACCTCATGTTTTTAGCTTTCTCCAGGTCTATTCCATCTCCTCCCACATAATATCTCAATGCAGCATTATATGAAAACATTCCATTAAGTGAAACAACAATTTTGAAAACAGTTTCTATCCATCCATCCATTCATCTATCCATCCATCCAGCTATCCATCCATCCATTTATCCATCCATCCATTTATCCATCTATCCATCTATCTATCTATCTATATATAATAATTGTTATTATTTCTATATATAGTCTGACAAAACTGTCCTTCTTATTGTCCCTCATATAAGACTTTGTGCCTTGGTACTGATTGTCATACTGACTATATATGGATTATTCTCTCTACTCTCTCCTCCCCTCCTTCTTAAAATTTCTTTCAAGCCTAAGCTCATCTTTCCTGATGTCTCCTTCTCCTACCCTCAAATCCCATTCACCCTGTATATGTTTTGTATATACCCATATGGATATATATTATGTCCCCCACTGGGCTGTAAAGTTCCTCAAAAGCAGATATTATTTCATTCTTTGAATCTCTAGCATATAGCATAATTACTAGCACATAGTAGATATTTGCAAGCTTGTCAATTGTTTAATTAATTGATTATTCTTGATGCCTACAGTCTTCATTCTCCCTTTCTCCTCCTATTGGGTGTAAGGGTGTTCAGGGAAGACTAGTTTCTCTGATGTGAGGGCTGGTGAGCTCTTTTCAGGGCTTCCTTCTCTGGTGTCTACTCACCTCTTGCTTGTGGCTCCAAGAGCTGTAACTGCACAGCAGTCACACCCCAGCAAATCATTTTGGTAAGTAGGCTAAATCAGGTGGAGGGTAGATAAAGAGACTGAAACCTGTTGGTGGGTTAAAGGGGTGTCTACCCCAAGTACGTGAAGACTTCCCTGGCAGAATGGGCGGATGTGAACAATTTGTTCCAATAGGCCATGGAAGTGGCAGAAATAGGCACTGTGGAGCTCTTAGGGTTTGGTTAAGACATGGAAGATACCAAGGTCATCCAATGCATCTTAAGTCATCTCTAGTTGTCTTGACTTTTGTCTTGCCACCAGACTCTGATGACTTCAGAAAAGAGAGTGAGCCTGTTGCAACTCTGTCTCACTTAAATCCAATTTACTCATGAGTCAAAATATATAATTTTTATAACATTTTACTGTTTTTACCTACTTCAAAGTCCTGTGGTGATGAAGCAGCAGGTACAATTACACTGGGAGTTGTAGTCACCATCCTGCACACAGACAGTCTAGGCCATAAGGTCAGCTTCTCACTGGACTGAAGCCCAATGGGATTGGGCATTTTCTCCTAGGCCAGCCACAAGTCTAAGTGGACTTCTTAGGGACCACACTGCTTACCTCCTGATATGAGGAAGGTGCCTTAAAAATTATCTGCTTTACTTTATCTAATGCTGGCAGGCAGGGATCCTTCCCTGCTGTTGAAACATACAAAAAGCTTTAAAAAATTTTTGCACATGGTTACAAACCATGCTTTTTCATATGACGTTTTCAGCAATGTTGTCAGATGCCTTCATCAAAGCAGCAGAGGCTTCCAAACTCATGTTGGTTTGGTCAGCCAGTCAGACACACTGTACCCTGACTCCAATGATGTCATTCTGGTCCTCTTTGAGCACATAGGACTATAACCACCTTCTTTTATTGAATTCCTGACCATCATTTACAGCCTAATTCAATTCTTCCATGAAGATTTCCCTGATTTTTCCTAATAATTCCTCTTCCAATGACCTTCTATGTGAATTTGTTTTGGACTTTCTAAAGACACTTGTCATATATAATTATATAATATATTTATTTGTATTTGCATCTCATCTCCCACTAAGAAATTACATACATACATACACACAAACACACACACACACACACACACACACAGAGTCATGAGGACCAAGACCTCTATATTAGCATAACTGAACATCTTCCCCTCCCAGTCTTTTCTAAAGAACAATGTCTCTCAGACAGTAGGTGCCAAAGAAGTGCTTTGCTGTCCATTTTTGGAAAACAATGTGAAATCATACTAAGAGAAAGATCCATTCCCTCTGATCCAGAAAGTCCATTATAAAAGTACAACCGAAATAAGACAAAGACAGAAAGATCACCCCAACTTCCAATTTTTATAATAGCACTTTTTGTACTTGGAAAAGACTTGAAAGCAAAGTAGATGTCCACCAGTGAGGGAATAGACAAACAATCACCCATCGATATTTTTGTGCTTTAAGAAATGATATAGAGACTATGGAAAGACAAGGGAGGATTTATTTAAACTGATTTAAAATAAGGTAAGCAGAATCAGGAAAACAATAACTATTAAGACTCAATAGTGTAAATGAATATTTGCTCATATTAGTGCTTTACATGTTATTTCACTTGATCCTTGCCACCACTCTACGAGGTGGATACTATTGTCATCCCCATTTTACAGATGAGGAAACTGAGGTAGACATTACCTGACTCAGCTAGAAATATCTGAGACAGGATTTGAATTCAGGTCTTTCTGACTTCAGGTCCAGCCTCCTATACATGTTTAGTTGCCTCTCCCTAATATACTGAACTAAAATAGAACTTAGAAAGAGTACTGGCTGAAGAATACAGAAACCTTCATCTGGGTGATCTTGAACTCAATGTCTCTGGTTTTATCATTCAGAAAATAAGAGAATGCACACTCAAAACAATCATAATCATTCTATTTCTGTTAGGGTCCAAAAAAGTTGGGGACCCTGATAGGAAGTTTGTCTTTGAATTGAGGATCAAAGGGTGTATAATTCCCTTGAGGACATGAGACCACCCCTAGACTTGACAAGATTGCTGATGATGGCTCAAATAAAAGAGCTATTCAAAGTGATCTAAAAACTGGGCTTGCCTCAAGGTGTGCTCTGTTATCAAGATGAGAACTCCACCTTCTCTCTGAATTTCTCATTTCAATACAAAATTAATTGCTAAAAGATGTGTGGGCTAGTAGATAAAGGGCATAACCACAGAGAGTGGGGGGAAGGAAGGAGGCAAGGAGGAGGGGCAAGGCAAGGAAAAAGGGCTAAGCTAGGAGGCATATTTCCACTGGACCACCTTGTTGAAAAAATCAAAAGAAAATGAAACGGAATGATCTGTAATTATAATGACCAAGCATGGTCCCAAAAGAAAGTTGGGAAAAAATGCACCTTCTTCCCTAAATGCACCTTCTTCCCTTCGTTGCAGGGAGGGGGGAACTGTTGGTGTGGGGCACTGCATAAACTGTCAGACTCACGTGATATGTTGGTTAGTTTTGTTGAATTATTAATTTTTCTCTCTGGGAAGTCAAAAAAGAGAAACAAATTTGAAAATAAAATTATACAAAAACAAAAGATACCAATAAAATATATATTTTGAGTCTATTGAATTGAATAGATGTCCAGTCCTATTAAGTCCCACAACTTGCATCTCACAAGACAACATGGAGGACACAAAGAGAGGGAACTATGTGGTCCTTTTCCTTAAGGAGCTTAAAGTTTAATTAAACAATAAAAACAGGCACATTCAAAATAGCCAGGGGGCAATGATGATTTGATATTATAATATGGCATGTAATATAATTTTGCATAGATAGTCTAATGAGGCAGCAGATGGCACAGTATTTAGAGCACCATGCCTAGAGCCAGGAAGACCAGTTCAAATATGGCCTCAGACACTTACCAGCTGTGTGACCCTTGGTAATTTACTTCACCTCTGTTTGCCTCAATTTCTCCAGTGTAAAATAAGGATAATAGTAGCACCTACCTCTCGGATTTGTTGTGAGGATCAAATGAGATAATATTTGGGAAAAAACACTTAGCATAGTGCCTGGCACTATATAGTGTTAGATAAGGGTTTATTACCTTCCCCTAATACAGTGTATACAAATAAATGTTTATAAATAAATCATTTAGCATTAGCCACAAAACCATCATCTACCAAAGTTCACCAGGTACCAATTATCTATTCCAGAAACTGCTTTAAAAACCTTCTGCACACATAACCTATACACAAACTTAAACATACCTATACCCATAGACCTACTTCTAGAAGTGCTTCAGAAACTCAAGCCCCCAGGATGAACCCCCATGACATTGCTAGCTAGTAATGGCACTTGTAAATGTTGAATAGGAAAGGATGGCCTTAGTTATTTAGGGAGAATCCTATTGGGTCACTATTTCCATGGGGATTCCCAATCTTAATAAACACTAGAGTGATTAATTTAAGGGTAATTCTTGGGGAATCCCAGAGAAGATGACTCCATGAACCTTGAACCAGTTGCTCCCTGTGGGTCTGAGGTAGAATAGGTGAAGTCATATTTTTCCCTATATGGATCTCCAAAGTTGATGTACCCTATGGCACAGAAATCTGAATCAGTTCAGTGGCAAGGAAGGATGCTGAACTACTTCTAGTTAAACTTTGCTCTGATAACATTATGGCAGCACAGGGACAGGTTAGGGTGGAGATGGGGAAGCAGATATAAGGAGGAGGAAATCGATCTTACCAATCATAGTAACAACCTTGCTACTATTATAAAGCCTTTTAGCCGTGTTAAAGTTTATTTCTGGAAGGTAACTCAGACCAAAGTGAGCCTCAAAATAGGAAGATAGTGACTATATAGTTTCTTCTTGCTGAGTTCAAGACACTAGATTCAGATGAAAAAAAAATCCCCCAAGTCTTTTCAGGGTCCTGAAAGAACTGGTAGAAAGGAGATAGACAGTAATATTAGAAAGATCGTGTTTAACAGGAGAAGTGTCACAGATTTGAAAAAGGGCAATGTTCTCAATTTTCAAAAAAAGGGAACTGAATCTTAACCTGTAGTCCAGTGAGCCTAGCTTGATTTCTAGTAGCACAATGTATTTTGAGAGAGATTATTACTTGTACTTATTGAAGGGAAAACAAAGCAAAAAAAAAAAAAGAATTCTAAGGAGAATTATTAAGAAGATACTTAAGATATTTAATCATTACCCAAAATGAATCAAATAATTTAGAACTGTATTTCCAGACAATTGAAGATGAATCAATTACTTGAAATTTTAAGTCGGAAGCAATTTTAGCACCAATGCTGGTCAACAAAATATTGTATAACAAATATATATAGATAGCTATAACTAGATATATTTAGACATATAGATATGCACACATATGTGTAGTATTTGTCTTTATGTTGCTCTTGTTCTTGTTTATTAACAAATTACATTTTTAGTGATTTTAATATTTAAATACAGATAAATAAAATTACTGATAGGAAAGAAGAGTTTTTTCCTAGTTCATCGAATAATCAATATTCATTAGAATTGAAGTGGGAAACAAGCTAATTAGTTAATAAGATCATACATTTATTCAATATTGTTATAAGCTCGCTAACAAATTGAAAGAGTCCATGAATCAAATGGCAGGCTGAGATTGGGTGTTATAAGAGTGAGTGTGGTCAGAGTGAGTGTGTTCAGACCCCAGACCTCATGTATACCTGTTACATGTGTATTTGTGGTTTTCCTCCTCCCCCCCCTGCCCTCACCCCAGATTCCCCCTCTGCACCCAGACACATTATGAATTGTGGCTAGTCAGTACCTCCTTGGCTAATAGCATGTGAGTTTGTGGTGCAAAATTGCTTAGGCAATTTCACTGAAATGGTGCTTGTCTGAGATTATATTCTATCATCTCTGGGGATGATTGAAGAGCATCAGACACAGAAACAGCAATGAGACGGGCATTCTTTCTCTCACACAAAAATAGATTTTCTCAAACCAAAATCAAGACAGATAACACCTTATCTCCCTCCTTCCCAAAGCTTCTCTTTTCCAGACTCAATACTCCTCATAACTGATCTTTATTTAGCCTGATCACAAAGTCTTTTATTATCTTGGTTGTCCTTCCCTGATACTCCAGTTCATCAAAATCTCTCCCAAAATATGAAAAGTTCATCAGAACAATCATCAACCTGGTCAAAATCACTGTCTTAATGGCAGACTTGGGATCAACTAGATAGGTCTGAATTGCTGGGATTCTCAGGAGCTTTCTCCAACCCTATATGCCTCTCCTCATAAATTGATAATAGGGAAAGTGGCCAGGGAAGCCATATATGTGTCTCCCCTGACACTGATATGAAGCAGCCCATATTGATTGTTAGATTACTTTGCACCCAAATAAGCAACCATAATCTAATTATGCTGTTAAAGAAAAACTTCCCCTATAGTCTTGTTTTCATGGTAAACAGAAATGAGCACCTTTTTCATAGGCAGGTGACCATCTGGATCTTTGACCAGACATTTATGAGTGATGTCTGTAGGTTCTTTAAGACACTGTGGTTTAGTCTAGAAAGAATATTTCTCTCTAACCACTGTTTATTTCCCAAATGGTAAAATGCAAATACAGCTATGGTTCAGATTTATTAAAAACAAGATAGTAACAAGAAAATGAGAAAGGAAAGGTGTTAGTCACTCCTAGTTCTTCCAAAGATTCAGCAAGCATTTTGGTACACCCCTGATTCTGACAAAATTATTTTTAAAATAAGGGATTCAACAATTCTGCTTTTAAAAAGCCAAGAAAAATGCAATTTAGAATTTTGATGAGACCCCCAAGGATCCAACAGATAACCATAATGATGATCTTACCAATAATGTTATTTAAGACCTTTACCCATAATACTTTCACCACTATCATGATTTTGAAACATTAATTAAGCACCTATTGTATTCTCAGCACTGCACTGAGCACTATGACACTCAGCTCTCAATTTCTTACAGTCTACTAGACAGATAAGATACAAACCCATATTGCTACAATATCTAATACAAAATACGTGTAAAGGGATAAAAAATAAAGTGTTGTGGGTTGGCAAAGAACTAGAAACAAAGTAGTAGGTCTCCTCTGATTAAAGAATAGCTACATTTTCTAATCATTCTGACACAGGAACATAATTGAATATAAGAACCAATGAATAGGAAGAACTCAAAGAAAGATTTACAGGAATTGAAGCAGAATGAAGTAAGCAGAACCAGGCATCTAGCAATTTTGCCTGACTAAAAGAATCTAGAAATTCAATCAATTTAATAAGCATTTTATTAAATGTGTTGGGCAATGTTCAAGGATTCAAAGATACATGCAGAACATTCCCTGTCCTCAAAAAAAATTATTCCACATGGGAAAATAAACACGCACACAGATAAATAAACATAAAAGGCATTTTAAATGAAGCAATTTCTGGATGGACACTAAAAAGTTAGCAGAGGCCTCTTGTAAGGATATCACTTGAGCTAAGCCACAAAGGCTTGATATAGGGGCTCTAAGAGGTAGCATGGAGAAGGAAAAACTTTCCAGACACGGAACACAACTCGTGCAAAGGCATGAGATAACTGGTGAAATATTATCAATGAGAAATGTGTCATCAAATTCACACACAGGATTCATGGTTTTCTTCTAGAACTCTGGAGTCCAAGAAAGTGATTTTTTTTTAAAAAAAATATGTCTTGATTATAGTTTGATTTGAACATAGCTAGATCCTTTTGTAATTCTATGTAATTAATGCATTATTCTGAAGGGATCCACTAGCCTCACCAGACAAAGGATCTTTGACACTCAAAAAGTTAAGAATCTCCTCCCCAACTCTAGAACACTTCTCAGGTGCTCCCTCACAATCTCTATCAATTTTGTTATCTATATCTGATTTCCTATCCTACAGAAGATGAAGAACCACAAATCAGAAAGAAAGAACTGTTAGAGGAAGATAAACTGGAATCTAGAAATTTAAAGAAGTTAAAACTGGCAGAAAAAAAATGAAACAGAATATGAAATATAAAAATTCAAAAAAGCACAAAACACTGAGGACATTTAGCATAGGAACAAATGAGGACAGGCCAGGACAATAACGATACTCAAAATGAGATACAAGTTCACAAACTCTCTTTGCCAACATCATGGAAGACATTCTGCATAGATTCCACACAAAAGGCAGATTTCCTATCGATGATGATATTCTCTGGATATTTTTGTTCACTGATGGCATGGTGCTGACTCAATTTAGCTCTAGAATACTACAAAGGGGATTGATAGAAATCCATGATTATTTTAAAGGGATTGGTTAAGCTCTATGCATTGGAAAAATAAAGCAGTTCAAAAACCCACATTGCCCAGATTATGACATATAACTGGATGAGTGGCCCAGTGAGTTATTATCATTTTTTTCTCCTGGACAGGCATTACAGATGGACTGCAATCTCATCCCAGAAATAAAAAGAAGGAAGAGAATGGGTTTAGTCACTTTTTTAAAACTGTGTGGCTCAGTCAATGATCTCAAACTACTTCCTGCCAAAAAATCACACCTTTTTTTTTAAACACCAATATTCTACTAATGATATCATATCTGTAAATTATCAAATTATAAAAATAAAATTAAATTAACAAAAAAGCAATGAGAAATGTTTTGTAGTCCTATTACTATTACCAATGATGATTTTTAATAATAGATGACATTAAAAAACATCCCTAAGGATATTATGTGACTAGAAGAAACAGGGAGCTATTACATTACAAAAATGAAGAGTAACAGTGAGATGACATGGTGGATAGACTGATAGGCCTGAAGTCAGGAAATTCTGGAAATTTTCCAGAGAGGATCTCCCCCCTCCAAAGTACTAGGGACTTTTACTTGGTTCTTTTTTCAAGGATGCCAATGTAGAATTTGGACAGTTCATTTACTATCACTCATTTTTGATATATGGATATTCTGCCTCCTTTTCTAGTCATACCTGTCTTTGATCATATGTTTTATTTTAGCATGTACATAAAACTTCACTGAGAATAAACTTATCATTACTCTTTGGCTCATCTTCAATTCTGAAAATGTGCTCCTACCTCACTTCTTCTTCCTTTTTTCAATCCCTAGTTTCCTATAAAATGCAGCTTAAATGTCACTCCATGGGGCCTTTCTTGTTTCTCCTCCTGCTCTGATGATTCTCTCCTCACCTAAAAATTAACCTTGTATTTATTTGAGCCATACAAGTAATTCTCTAGGACTATAAATGACAGATCACATGTATTGCTAATATGTGATGGTAGAGAATTTCCTCATTTGGAAATCCTATTTCAATGAAATCAAAGACCTGATGTTTCCTTCCTCCTGCCCAAAGTATTTACTTATATGTAAATAATATTATTTACTTATATTATTTTCCCAAAGGAATATAAGCCCCTTGAGGACAGGGAATTTTCATCTGTGTCTTTGTATACACAATGACTACAGCAGTGCCTGGTACATAATATATATCTAGGATTTTTTTAAATTATTGATCAATTATTTTGGCATCTCATGATTTGCTACCATACATCTTCACTGGAAGATAATTTAAAGAACCACAGAATTTTGAATTGAAAGGAACTTGAGCAGCTATCTAGTCCAATAATCAGCAAACTATGGTCCAGATAATCACATCCATCTAGTGAATGGTTCATACTTTTTTTAAAAATAATAAATGGCTAATATGGAAATATATTTTAAATGACTGTGCATGTACAACCTATATCAAATTGCTTGCCTTCTCATGTACAGAGAGGGGAGAGAAGAGAATTTGAGACTCAAATTAAAAAAAAATAATAAATGTTTAAAATTGTTTTCAAATGTAATTGAAAAAATAAAATATTTTAATAACAAAACAAAAAACAATAAAACTATAATTTAAAATGTAAAAAGAAAAAACTTTAACTCATGAACAGTATAAAAACAACTGGAGAGGGGGGAGCTAGTTGATGTAGTGGATAGAGCAGCATCCCTGAAGTCAGGAGGACCTGAGTTCAAATCTGATCTCAAACACTTAACACTTCCAGGCTGTGTAACCCTGGCCAAGTCACTTAACCCCAATTGCCTCAGCAAAGTAAATAAATAAAAATAAATTTAAAAAAACTGGAGAGCCAAATTTGGCCCACAGGCCAAAGTTTGTTCATCCCTGGAATTTCTAGTCCAACCCAGAAACAAATCAATTCTCATTAAAACAAAGCCAACAAATTGTCATCAAGATTCTACTTGAAGACCTTAAAAGAGTAGCAAACTTTCATCTCTTGGTATAGTCCATTTTACTTTTGGAGAACTCTAAATGTTATTAGGAAATTCTTTCTGACATCTAGCCTAAATCTGCCTCTATGACTTCTCTACCTTGCTCTTAATTCTTGTCTCTAGGTCCAAATGGAATAAGCCAATTATCTCCTTCACAAGAGTCTTTCACATATATCCACTTGAGTCTTCTCTTCTCGAGGTTAAGCAATCCTGACTCTACTGAATAAATGGAGTATCACTGTATTCAAACATCATTGAATAATACAGGACCTGAAGTCCCTCAGAAATGAAAAGTAATTCTTACTGACTCAAGAGCTGCAGATTTAAAGATGTAGACAGTTACAATGAACTTATAATAAACCCAAATTCATAATAAGGATATAATCTGAATAGTTTTTAGAAAAATCAATCTGTAATAGGAGCTAGTTAGAAAAAAAAATACAATTATTAGGAGGTCATGTTCATTGGGTTCCAGTTAATACATATTATTATGAAATAGTAATTGTACTCATGCCAATGACCCCAAAGCTCCTTTCTGAATCATCACAGATAAAGCTACGTTAGCACTAAGCATATCTTAGGGTATTTCATTTCTCTGAAACCAGAGTATTTGTTTGTATGATACAAAGAAGGCAGCAGGATTTTTAAAAAAATGATAATTAACCACAGGGAAAATAATGCTGTCCTTATCAGCATCAAGGGGTATTTCCAATGCTAAAAATCATTTAAGTAATGACTTTGTAGGAGGGCAATGTTCTTCTCTTCCCTCGTGTCCCCTGGACAACTTGTCCTACCCTGGAGAGACCCCACCTAAGAGAAATAGTCATAACTCTTCTAAGTCTGTTTCATGTCATTTCCACCTACTTGTTGCTTTCAGACAGACTAGTATTTGTTGAACTCGTCAAGTAGTTCCTTGGGAATCACCATCTATTAAAGATCCCACATCATACGTGGACCATGGTCAGGGCCCAGAGCATAAAAAGATACCTGGCCTGAGAGAGAAAGACTTCAGTTCAACTCCAGTGCATTATTGGTAACCATCAGGTTAAATTGTTGAGTCCCATAACTCCTTGAAATGTGTTAAGGATGCATCTCAAACACAAAACAATCATATTGTTTCCAAAAAGGAAAGCGTAAGCTCTTTGAGGGCAGGAACAGTTCATTTTTGTCTTTTATATTTTTGTTGCCTAGTAGTGTCGGACATGTGATAGATGCTTAACAAATATTGGTCAGCTTTTTATCACATCACAACAAGTAGATAATTTCAGATATCTCTATTTCAAACTTCATTATGCAAAGGTGATACTTTAAAAGCTCAACACTTGAGGAAGTGTTGATTTGAACTAAATTGGGAAGAGCATGAAGACCAGGTATGTAAATCAACAGCTTTCACTGAATAGCAACAAAGAGAAGAAGCCAGACTAGACTGGAGTTTGAGGTATGACACTGAGCCAGATTAGTCAAATGTTCTAGGGACAAATTCAATCAAATTGAAGACCTTGGATTGGTGCGAAGTAACAGTTGGTGAATTCACTGATAACTATATAATAATTTAATGGATATATGATCTCAGACTCTTGTATGTAGCTTTTAAGGATTGCAATCCATCCATCCTTTGATGTTCAACTATTTTCCAAGTCTTCCCATAAAGCAACCAAAGTAGTTCCACCGAACATTCTGGAGGAATTATTTCTTTCCTCCTGACATTATAAGGATCCCAGTGTACTCTGGCTACCATCCCATGTCCTCACAACATGACCAACTCATCTTCTCTCTTTATCATACATTTCTCTGGTGACATATTTTACTCCTGCTATTCTTAAAAATTTTTGATTATATATATTTACAGCCCACTAACATTATTAGAGCAAAATTATTCCATGAAAAATATGACAATAGAAACAATCTGGCTCAACAGGTCTTTTACCAGAAACATTAAGCAATGCATAAAACAAGGAGAGGTACACTCCACAAAGTTGCTGTGATGGAAAAGACTGAAGCAGAGGGCAAACTGAAAAGGGATTCCTTGTAGTTGGTAAAATCCTCCAGATGTTCCTGTTTTCAGATATTATACTGGTTACATTAAGACTAGAAAGATTTCAGAGCTTTCTGGAAGAGAGCAATAACTATTCAAAGATTCTGGCCTGAACATCCACACAAGAAAGATCAACAAATGAAGAATATATATTGACATTATGACATGAATTTCAATGGATAAGCTATAAAGCTGGTCCATTTATGAAAACCACATGTGGTTAAGTTGGGCACAGAGCTGAACAGGAAGAGAGTGAAATGGCTTGCATCTAGGAAACTGTACAGCTCTTTTAATGACTCCAAGTTTTCTCCAGAAACAAAGGTCCAACTTTTTAATACCAGCATTCTGCTGGTGTCGCTGTATAGCAGTGATACATAGGATACTTTACAATAAACTGAGTATCAATGTTCTGTACTTCTGGAATCCATGATTTCATTTGAATACTTCCTTCAACAACAATAATATAACAGACCTTTCTACAGTTCTTTAAAATTTGTATACACACAAAGATATCTATGTGCATATATGTGTATATTTATTTATACATTAGACATTTGTGTCTAATGTATAAATAAATATACACATATATGCACATAGATATCTTTGTGTGTATACATGTATATTTGTATCTAATGTATAAATAAATATACACATATATGCACATAGATATCTTTGTGCGTGTATATATATATACATATATATACATGTATATATATATATATATGTACATATATATTTGTGTCTAATGGTAGTCATCTCTAGGGTGGGGTGGAAGGTGAGGAGGGAAAAAAAGGCGGGGGGAAGTTACATGATAACATTACATATTCAAAAGAAAATAGCAAGTTGTACATAATAGATTTGTTTCATGTGCAATCATCATTTTTATATGACTATATTATGAAAATGTTTGTTTCATTTCGTAAATTTAAATAAAATATTTTTTAAAAAATAAAATTTGTAGTCTTATCTCCTTTAAGCCTCACAACAACCCTCTTTAGATATAATAAATCAAAGGAGAACCATTGAGAACTCTACTCAAACCACTGTCCTAGGAATTGAGGATACAAAGAGAAAGCAAAAACACTCTCTGCCTCTGAGAGTTTATATTCTAATAGGGTAGAAAAAATATTCGTAAGTTGGTATGTACATGATAATTGTGTAGAAAATATGGAAGGTGACCTTATTAAGAAAAGTATTAGTATCAGCTGAGATAAGATGGGAGGGACCAGAAAAGCATTCTTTCCAGAGGTAAGACTTGATTATTACCATTTTACAGACAAGGAAACTGAGATTTGGAGAGGTTAGGGGTTTTTTAAGGGATCATACAACTAATGTCAGCAATTTGAATACAGGTCTTCCTGGTTGTAAGATTCTATTCACAAGAACATATAATATCATAGGATGTAACAGGTCTCCCTGATCTTTGTGGAGGGTGGGCCACCTGGCCTGGGGAAATTGCTAAAATGATCCCCATCTGAATCTCAACCCTTTGGCACCCTCTTACCTGGTTCCCATGGGACACTCCCACAATAATCCTCACCTTCAATTCATTTGGAGATCTTGGCCTGGGGGATAATCACCACCCATTATTGACTTGGAAATTAGTTCCTCAATTCATCTGGAGATCACTCCCTAGCCCTGGGCCATAGAAAGCTAAATAAAATTGATCCCTGAACCCCAAATCTTTGCCAAACCTCACTGGGAGACTGGAAAACCTGCAATACCAGCCTGGGGACCCCCATCACTGTTAGTGTATTTCACCCCTTAACACTATTAAAAAATGATCATTGTGAGTTGCTATACCCAAGAAATTCATATTATTTGTCAATAATATGTCAATATTATTTGTCAATAATATGTCAATATTATTTGTCAATATGTCAATATTATTTGTCAAAGTCTTCACATAAAATAAGCCCAATCTATCACCAGGCCCACTCTTGAAACTTTGGCAGGACCTACTGATGTTTGCACTCTGCTGGAATAGAATTTGAGAATGCAAGGTTATATCCTAGGTAGGAAAGTGAGCAAGCTTATTAAGGGAAGAATCACCCCTCAGGAGAAATCATGCTGAATTTTCCATCATAATCTTGGTCTTACTACTTACTGCTTTAGACAAATGTGTTAACCTCTTTGGCTCATTTAGTTCTAAATGTATGATTCCAGGAAGAATAACGACTCACATTTGTCTTGTATTTTAATGTTTACAAAGCCTCGTGCTCTCAATGACCTCATGTAGTGCCATTGTTAATATTATTATCCCTATTTTCAAGATAAGGAAACTGCCGTGATGATATTGAAAATCAGCTCTCAGAATATTTTTCAAACTAAGCACACAAAACACTCATGGATTCAAGATATTGATTCATATCTTGATCTTAAAATAATTCTTGGCTGAAAGCTGAAGTTCTACCTTCCTATACTTTTGCTGCTTTCTCCCCCTGTGTAGGCCTTTGTTAGAGCAATATGTGGTCTTTAAAGCCTTCATTGCTGTTTGGGGGGGGGGGGGGGTTCATGGCAAAAGTAACTTATTCATAGTTATCAGAAAATAGAACAACCCAACCCAAAGTCCAAAGATAAATTTCTAAACAAGTGTTTGAAGAAGCACTTGTAAGAACACTTACTCCACGGAGTTTCTGCCACTGTCCCACCCCACTCCAAAGGTCTCACAATCTCTCTACAATCCTCCCTAAGTGAGTGCTTTCTAAGCTTAAAAGTGGGCCAATACTTCATGACATAGAGAAGGGGAGATGTATGATGTGAACCTGCTGCTTCTTCCTAACCCTGTGACAAGTATCTTTCCCTATGAAGAAAATTAAATTAATGCTACTCTGATTCTATATCATATTGAATTTATCTTGGATTCATATCTGCATCTACCTAAAGTCACCTTTGTATGTCCCTGAGTTGGGCTCAGATATTTAGCTTGACCTTTGTTAAAGTTATAATTAAAAGAAAAGCTGTTTTTTCTCATACAATGACCCTTAGGTTATCTTTAAGCCACAAAACTTAACTAGATTAACAAGTCAACCATCCTAAAAATATCTGTCACCTATCATTTCCCATCCTCATGCAATTAGGAGAATTTTTCTTTCTTCCAAAGAGACAGTAAGCCTAGTAGTTTCAATCCCACAGCCAAGATTACAAGATGCTGATGGGTTCCATAAAACAATTAACATTCCTTAATTATCAGAGAGGAAGGTGAATGCCAGCCCACTTTTCTTACTATGATGTTCCTGCCCCAAATCCATCACTTTCTCTACATCTACCAAGACTTTTTCTTTGTTGTGTGTCAATGAAGAGGTTCCCCATCTTCTCAAAAATAAGTGTCTTTCTAGTTTTTCTCATTGGGTTCATTGGCTTTACTAAGGTTGACTCTCTTTATTAACAGTTATAGGAGTTACTGTTAATAAACTGATTTTGATCAGAACTCTATTCATCTTATTTTACCTTTATTAATTTTATTTGCTACACCTGCTTAGCACCAAGATGCTGTTTTAGAGAAAATATGGAAAGCAACTTTAGAAGCTAGGATGACTCAGCCCCTCAGGAAAAGAATTCCCAAGAAGCAAAGCCTTAGTTCTTTGGCAAAATACAGAAACTATATTGGAGTTCTTATGAGTGCTTCTTCATGCAATGTTTGAAAGAGTACTAGGAATTTGTCTTTGGAATAAAAAGAGGGTCTATTTTCTGATAACTATGAGTAAACCCTGCCATGATACCCCCAAATAACAATCAATTCTTGAAAAACCATAGATTATTACAGCAAAGGTCAATCTAGGGTATGGAAAGAGAGAGTTCAGCTTTCAACCAAAAATTATTTTAAAATCAAAGTTTTCAATCAATTGTCTGGAAACTGACAGCTTTCCTATCCGTTTATGTGCTATTGAATATTCATACTGACTCTCTTTTGTACCACAAACCTGAAAAGGCCTCTACATTTACTAAAAAGAAGGATTTTCAGAATGACTGTCCTTTTCAAAAGGAAGAGAGTTCATAAAGGAAGAGCCAGAAGTTGGTGCCCTGTGGTGTTAATATCAGCCCATTTCCTAAAGGCAAATGGCCAAACTCAGATTGCTGGTGATAATACAGGATTTCTACTAAGAGTTTTGCTCTACAGAAAGCACTAATACAGTCTTTGAGAAATCACTAGGTCTTTAAGAAAATTTCAATTTGCATATATAGATTATGGTGCTTTAGGGAAATCTTTTCAGGTGCCTCCTTAAGGCATCTATATATATAATATTAATATGGACCTACATATAATATTAACATAACTACAAAGAGGTCATCTTATAAGCATAATAAGAGCTTGACAGAAAGACTGAAGAAATGAAGATATGCTATTTATGCAATATCTTAAGCTAGAAAACCAGGTTTTCTTTTGGTGTTTCTTTGCCTGTTGAATAATAAGCAAATAATAAATCCTTGTTGACTATTAAATGACTGTTCAAATACTGAGGTTTTGCTGGGCAATAGCTTGATATACAGTAACCTCAAAGAGAGATGACAATGTTGGAGCTGAACAAACCTTTATGTATACACATTGCTAGTGAAGCCATCTTCAGTCCTATTCATTCTGGGAAAAGAGCTACGTACACATCATTCCCCAGATGACAATGCCGGAGCTTGACAAACCTTTATATATAAACATAATGCTCCTGAAGCAAGGATTTTTAATCCTATATTTTTCATTCTGGGAACATAGCTACACATCATTCCACAAATGGCAATGTTGAAGCTGGACAAACCTTTACATATAAGCGCACTACTATTGAAGCTAGGGTCTTTAATCCTACACTTTTCATTCTGGACATATAGCTACATATCATTGAACAGAATTATAGAAAACCTCCATTACATAATGAATACATAAAACACCTATATGGTGTTTTGGGGTAGGGAAAGCATGTGGTTCATTAAATCAGATGTGGCCAATTGGCAGGCTTTCAAAACAGTCATCTCAGACCTTCCTCCAAGTGAATGACATTTAAACCTGTTCAGGGCATCTCAAAACTGGCAGAGACCAACCAGAGTCCAGGTAAACCAATCCATACCTGAGCAATTATCTCCCTGTACCATCCTTGACAAGGTGGTCACTTAGAATTCCCTTAGAAGCCCCCTAATCATGGGGAGCTTCCCACCTCCCAAGACCTCCCCTTCTATTTCTAGATAGTTTTGTTAGGAAATCTTCCTTTCTATCAAGTCTAAATCTCCTGCTATCTACTGCTGATGGTTCTGCCCTTGTCCACAAGACAGCCCTTTACAATATTTTAAGACACCAAGATCTCCTCTCTAAGGTTCCTGTAAAACAAACTCTCCCTCTTCCCCGCCCCCATTTCCTACAATTGGTCCTTTTATTTTTTTTTTTCCTATCGGTCAAAGTCCAGCCTGTGAATGTAGTATTTTATCAGCACCTTATTGAGTTTGGCCATTTGCCTTTAGGATATATGGATATACCTGGGTTCTCAAAGTCCTTCTCTACATTGTGAAAGCCTGGAAGATCTCGCCAAGCAAGATATATAGGTCTGGAAATAGACAGGATGCTTGCTGTCAGAGGACCAGCCACGGCACACAACTGATCCTTAATGTCATTATCAGTTTGGGTTTAGAGGAATGGATTTTGTTATTGTTGTTGTTCAGGCTTGTCTGACTCTTTGTAATCTCATTTGAAGTTTCCTTGGTAAATATACTGGAGTGGTTTCTTCTCCAACTCATTTTACAGATGAGGAAACTGAGATAAGAGTGAAGGGACTTGCCTGGGGTCACAAAGCTACTAAGTGTCTGAGGATCCATTTGAACTCAGGAAGAGGAGTCTTCCTAATCCCAGACTTAGCACTCTATCCACTGTGCCACTGATCTCTAACAATTTACAAAAATAATCTTGCTAAATTGAATCAGAGTTCCAATCTGCAATTAGTGGATGAAGTATCCACATTGAGTCAATTACAAATGTTTGCATTAACAAATAATTATTACCATCAATAATAATACCTAATATTTACATTATTTTTTTTGCAACATGGCTTATATGGAAATATGTTTTGCAAGACCTCATGTAGAACTTACATTGCTTTCTTTTTCAATGGATAGGACAAGGCTGGAAAGAGAGAGAGAACTGGGAATTCAAAATTTTCAAAAATGAATGTCAAAATATAGTTATTCAAAAATTTTAAAGGATTTAAAACTTTAAAATTATTATCTCATATTATAAAAGAGGGAAAAGGATTCATAGGTAAAAAAATGTTTGTGGCAGCCTTTTTTTGTAGTGGCAAGGGACTGGAAACTGTGGATGCCCATCAGTTCGGAAATGGCTAAATAAGTTATGATATATGATTGTAATGAAATATTGTTCTAAAGAAATGATGAATGGGCTGATTTCAGAAAAACCTGCAAAAACTTATTGAACTGATGCTAAGTAAAATGAGTAGAACCAAGAGAACATTCTATACAGCAACAAGATTATGTGATGATCAGCTATGATATACTTGGCTCTTTTCAACAATGAGGTGATTCAGGCAATTCTAATAGACTCATGCCATCTGCATCCAGAGATGGGAACTAGGGAGACTGAATGTGGATCAAAGCATAGTATTTGCACTTTTTTTGTTATTTGCTTGTTTTTTTTTCTTGTGGTTTTTTCCCCCTTTTGATCTCAGATACTTCTTGCACAGCATGATGAGTATGGACATATGTTTAGAAGAATTGCACATATTTAACCTGTATCGGACTTCTTGCTGTCTCAGGGAGAGGGAAGGGAGGGAGAAAAATTTAGAACACAAGGTTTTGCAAAGATGAATGTTGAAAAATATCTTTGCATGTATTTGGAAAAATAAAATTCTGTTTTAAAAAGATATTATCTCATTTGATCCAACTTAGGTAGTAGGTACTATTATTATTCCCACTTTGCAGAAGAAAAAAATGGGGCAGATAAAAGTAAAGGATTTACTTGTTCAGGGTCACAAAGCTAGTAATTTGCCAGTATTGTATATACTGAGCAACCTAGCTGCCATAGTCATTTTGTAAATAGCTTTGCAAAATGTTTAACATAATTAATCTCATTTGAATTCCACAACAACCTTGCAAGGGAGATGCTATTATTGTCCCATTTTACAAATGGGGAAACTGAGGTAGTTCCAAGTGCCTAAGGCAGGATTTGAACTCAGTCTTTGGGACTCCAAGTTCAGCACTCTATTGCTTCATCTAGATGCCTCTGAAATGCTATTTTAATAAATACAAAGTCCATCAAAGATGACATTATAGGAACAAGCACTTGGTGAAACTTTGAATAGAAAGAAACAAAAACTCCAAACTGTTACTTTAAAGGAAGACCATTTCAAACACATTGATCAAATTGGATATAAATTTTATTCAGGGAATGCAATTCTTCCCTATAAATTTCCTTTGCAAATAAATCAAAAAAATACTTCAAGCAAAATAAAATACTCTGGGTGTGTGCTTTATTGTTCTAATACATGATCAGCGACATCAAACATTCATATGGCGCCCACAGGGTGCAAGACCCTGTAGAGGCAAGAGGCACTACAGGGTTTTTGTCATTGTTGGGCAGGCTTGGTTCTTTCCCTCAGGGAGCTTGTGATTGTAATTTACAAGGCAACAAGTAAAACCAACCCTAACAATTACTATCCATGCATACACACATACATACACACACACATATGCACACACATAAGCATACACACAATTTTCCAATCTGCCAGAATAAAATTTGATTTTAGGCTAAATTCATTAGGCTCTATAAAAAGTCAAGATTCTAAGAGGAAAGTCCTTCTGAAAGCATCCAAGCTTTCACTAAGAATTGATCACCCTCTAGGGATTCTTCAATGAGAACAGGGGTCCATCCAGAACAGGCTTATCCACCATCTCCACAAAACATCTCTCCTGAGAATTACATGGAGATCTTTCCAGCTCTAGCACGGTGATGTTGTTCGGGGCAGATGTGACCAGGATGTGTCTCGGAACATACAGAGTGACCTGGGGGCCCCGACCTGGCCAGTAGCGGCCAAGGTTGAAGCCATTGATCCATACCTGTCCCTGCAAAAATAGAATGGACATTGTCAAAGTCTATCCAAGAAGGTAAAGGACTTTTGAAGAGGAGGCGCCGCTGGTGATAAGGGTCTCTCAGCCTGGTCATGGCTCTCTGAGCACCCAAATGTAATTCTTTCCCCTGATGAGATGATTCAAACTGAGGGCGAAAAGAACTTCAAGTGTGTACCACTGGGGATGAGGTGGTGGCAAGGCATCCTGTTGATGGCACGAACTCCTGAGCTATTCCACCAAAAAATAAGTGAATGCATTTGACATCATCTCGACTTTAGAGTAACAATAATGGTTCATGGTCAACCTCAAGAGCCACCAGATGCCTAAACAATATTCCTGAATGTTACTCCCTTGTCCCAGGAAATGTGGCTTTTCTGGGTCCAAACAGACCAGAAACTCTGCCTCCTAGAAAGACCAAGTCAAGCTTGCTGATTGAGAAGACGTTTTACTTCCTATACTCCCTTCCTAGAAGAGCTCATAGGTCACACTTATATAAAGGAGGTCCTTACATCATCATGTTTAAGCAACAAGATAGCCCTCTGAGGCAAGGCTGATGAGTATTATAATCCCCATTTTACAGATGAGGAAGACTGAGACCAAGCCAATCTTACTTACTCACAGAAAAAGTCATCTTAGATCTTTGCTTCTACTCCCTCTCCTTTCACTCATTCTCAGTCCTTTGCACTTGACTGCCAATTTATCACCCAACTGAAGCCACCCTCTCCAAGGTTATCAATATCATTTAAAGTGCTAAATTTCAGTGATAAAATTGGACAGCTAGGTGGTACAGTAGAAAGAGTGCCAGGCCTATGGTCAGGAAAATCTGAATTTAAATCCAAGCTCAGATACTTAACAAGTCACTTGATAACATCATTTCTTTTCATTTCCTCATCTGGAAAATGGGGGTTGGGGGGCACCTGCCTCCCACAGTAGTTGTGAGAATCAAATGCAATTTGTAAAGCAATTAGCAGAGTTCTTAGCACACAGTAGGCACTATAGAAATATCAATTATTATTGTATTATCCTTTTATCCAATGGCTTTTCTCATCCTTTACTGAAAGAATTTAACACGGTTTACTCCCTCCTATTAGTCTGATTCTCTTCTAAGCGTTCAAAACAATAACTGCTGACTATCTTTGATCTGGGAAGGCAATTTACATTTTGTTAATGCATTAGATTTTCAGCTTCCTTTGCTGTCCTTTCTTCCAACCTTCAGCATCCCCCTATACTTTCTCTTCTTTCCATGTTCCCTTTCAGTTTGTCTTTCTATCCTGAGGTCCATGAGCTTGATTTTTAAAATAGCTTAATAACTAATTCAACAGAGTTTGTTTCCTTTTTAGTCCTAATTTTATGTATTTAAGAACATAACTCGGAGAGGGTTCACCAAATTGCTAAAGGGATCCATGGCAAGACAAAGAGTAAGTATTGCCTTTCATCAATCAGCTGCCCTGGGTTCAATGATTGCTTCCATGCTGAAAACTCCTACATCCATACATCCAATCCTAGGCTCTTTTCTGAATCCTGCATTACCAGCTGTTTGATCCTTTCAAATGGATGTCTTGTTGGCATCTCAGACTCAACATGTCCAAAGAGAATTCCCATTAGCATTTCTTCATCATGTTTCTCTGTACAGCATACTTCCATTTACCTAGGTTTGCAATCTCAGGTATCCTCAACTCTTCCCTTTCCTTCCCTCCACATTCAATCAATTGCTAAAACTGTTGATTTTGCTACCTTCAATGAAATGTTTTCTCTCCTCAACTCCTCTTCTCCATTCAGAGCCAAACAGCTCAAAATCTCCTCACCTTTCACCAAGACTTGTACAACAGTCTCCTAACAGGACTCCTGGTTTCAAATCCTTCCTTTTCCAAACTTTTTTTAGCATAACTAATAAAAAAATCTCTCTAAAGTTCAAGTATCATTGTGATATTTCCTGGAACAAAACCTTCAGTGACTTCTTAATGGCACAAATGGACCGTGTATAGCCTTCACAACCTCCTTAAAAGGTTCATTTCACTTTATTCTTCTTCCATAATATATGTTCTATATTTCTCAGACAATCCTATACATAACTGTCCACATGTTGAACTCTCCAAAAGAATGAAAGCTCCTTGAGCTGTTGTTCGCTCTCTCTCTATTGCCATATATATTCACTATCTCTTTATAGCCCCAGTGCCTTGTGCATTACTATTACTATGACTATCTATACAACTATATTACTATCTCTTAATAAAAACCTGCTGGGTGGCTAGTGTCACAGGCAGACCTCAATCCCAGTTTTCTTCAAAATCCAGATCCTGAATTCTTTTCCCCAAAAGCAGAAGGCATGGAAAGGTTGCCATCTGCCTCCTAGGCAGGGAGCCGAGAAGTGGAGGAGGATGCACATCTTTCAAAATATCAAATATCACCATGGTTACCTGTCCTATGAGAGTCAATGATCACATCATTGACGTGGCAATGGAGACTGAGAAATTGGTGATTAGAAACTGGCTGTTGGGGCTCAGTCATTTAGAAAAAAAAATTAGTTTCAGTGTGAGGATTCTGAGAAGTATTTGTCTTGCTTTTGCAGGAGTACGTGCTATCTTGATCCATGCTGAAAAGGTGTGCATACTGACAGCTTTTATCGCTTTAAAAATCTGCCTGTGGCTTGTTTTTGCAGTAGTGGGGGGTGGAGGTGCAAGGGAGAAAGAGCAGTCACCCCACTTTTTTGGTCAAGAGAAAAAGACCTCTGAGAAGGGAGACACAAACTGGAAATGCCCTCACCCAAGAGATTAGAATGAGGGGCATCTTCTCTGGGTTACAAAGACTGAAGACTTTGCTTTAACCTGTCTTCGGCATTATGGGATCCAGGGTTGACTAAGAGCAGAGTCTGGGTCTTGGCATCTTATCTCTTCCCTTTATGCTGTCCCTCCCCTTGGAATCATTTAAGTTTCAGAGCTGGAAGAATACTTAGAGAACATGTCTCATGATCAGAACTGAGGGGTAGGGTTTGAAAGGGCTTGCCTATGTCTGTAGTCAGTAACTGAGGCTAAACTGCCTCAGTTTCTTCAATGGTAAAATTCCTTCTTCCTATTTCTTATTTTCTTTTTCTTCCTTCTTCTCTCTCCTGCATGTATATATATATATATATACATATATGCACATATATATGTATATATATATCCTTTTCTCTCCTTTTCTTTCCCCTCTTCCTTTTTCTTCTTTTTTTTTTCCTCTTTCTCTCTGTCTCTCTCTCTCTGACTCCCTCATTCCCTTTCTCTCTGTTTCTCTCTTTCAATGAAGGGTAGGAATGTAAGAGATGGAAGTGAGAAAATGAATCCTTGTAAACTGAAAAATATTTAATTTAAATTTTTTTTTAAATAGAGGTAGTTTCCTTGGCAGGAGTGACATATCAATGAAAATCACAAGTCAGATTTTTTAAAAAAATCACACTATTGTTTCATATTCAGTTTGAAATCCACTAAACCCACCAGATCTAACCACATCTTTCACTTGAGCAGGTGATTTTTTGAATCCAACTATAATACTTTACATTTATTCTTACTCAATTTCATCTTTCTAGATTCAATGACCTCACTTAACATAAAATGTCATCATAGGTTCACTGTCACAGCTGGAAGGATTTAAGAATCATTCAAATCTAGGGTCCGTGAACTTGCTTTTTAAAATATTTTGATGACTACTGATTTTTTATTTTTTAATCTATTTTCTTTTACTAAATATTTTCCAATTACAGGTAAAATTTTTTCTTTTTGCTGAGGCAGTTGGGGTTAAGTAACTTGCCCAGGGTCACACAGCTAGGGAATGTTAGGTGTCTGAGGCCAGATTTGAACTCGGGTCTTCCTGACTTCAGGGCTGGTGCTCTATCCACTGCGCCACCTAGCTGCCTCCCCCCCCCAAATTTTTTTTAAACATCCATTTTTTTTTTTTTAATATTTTGAGTTCCAAATTCTCTCCCAACCTGAGTTAAGGCAAGTGACATGATACTGATTGTACAAGTGAAGTCGAGCAAAACATTTCCATATTAGCCATGTTGCAACCCCCCCTTCTTCCCTTATCACCACCACATACACACACACACACAAGAAGGTAAAAAATATACTTTAATCTACACTTAGAGCTCATCTGTTCTCTCTTTGAAGGTAGACAGCATTTTTCATCATGGGTCCTTTGAAACTGTCTAGGATTAATGACTATTTTAATGTAACTGGTTTTCTTTGTAATCCTCTATATTTTATTTTATGCATTTAAAAACATTAATCAAAGAAGGGGCCCATGGAGGCTTGACCAAACACTGACAAAAGAGTCTTTGAATTAAATAAAGGTTAAGAACCCTTCTGAATCCTGTAGCATTTTAATCAATCAGCCAATAAGCATTTATCAACAAGCGAGTATTCTGTGCTAAACACTGGCGACACAAAGAAAAATCAACATCATATCTGACCTTAAAGATCTCACAGTGGACTTCTGAAACTTTTTCTACTTGTGACCCCTTTTCACCTGAGAGATTTTTACAAGACCCCCAGAATACAGGGATATAAAATAGGTATATAAATAAAACAGAATAAATAGCTTGAGACAGCTTCACAAAATCAATTCCCCCCCATCTCCACAGCCTCCCTGGAGTGGTGCATAAGCTGACTCAAGAAGCCTAGCTTTACTTTCTTATTAGTTTTAATATAACTTGTGAGTGGAGCAAAAAATGGGGGGAAAGAACCTAACAAAGACATCTCTCGGATCTCCAGACCAGGAGCTCCAATACAGCATCAGAGCCTCAATGTCCCTCTGGCACTTAGAATCAACACTTCAAAAACTCAGCCAATTGTCTTCCTCCAAACCCGGTTACCCTGACATTAGCATGCCATCCAATGAACCCTTAGGCTCCTTTATTCAATCCTTTGGAATTATTTTAGGTGCTAAGTTTCAAATGGTTCCTATACCTAATTAATACTCCTGATTCTCCCACTGAAATCTTGCTCCCATCTATCCCTTCCACCTCCTTTTATGGCCCTCATTACCACCAGACTTAACAATTCTAACAGGATCAAAGGCTCTATAGGATAGTGAATAGAAGCCTGCCCTTAAGAGCCAGAAAGACATAGATTAAGTCCTACTATGAGATAAAAGCAGGTGGTTCAGTTAAATTTTAAATGGAGGGAATTTCCATACCAATAGTTCCCTACATTGATGAAATCATGTGAACAGATAATCACTAGGGTCTTCCTAATTGTCTCCCAATTAGTTTAGCATCCAAGACTCTTCACAAGCTGTCTCCACTCTTACTTCTGACTCATCCCACTCTCCTCCATAGACTCTGAACTCTCCCAAACTCACCTTGCCAGCTCTGTGGGATCAAAACTTTCCCACCTTCCCTTTGTCCTTGGGGTTTCCCAGTTGGAACACCCAGTGGGCTGTAATCCTACCCATTCCTGAAACTCCAACTAAAATGCCTACTGTGTGCTCAGGTCCCTAAGGCAGGGAAGCTCTTACCCCTGAGCCTTCTGTCAGCCCACTCACTTATTTTGTATTACAGTTACTCATACGTACACATATGTGTGCATGTGGCTACACACAGAGATATATATTTCAGATAAATATCCATGAATCTGCCTGTGGCTATTCATACACATGTGCATGCTATCTGTGCTTTAGATATATGTTCTATATTTAGGAATGTGTTTATATATACCTGTATTGCCATCCAAACAGATATTTTATGCATACATACCCATACATAAACACATACATATACACACAAATATGGATTATATACCTATGCAAGCTTAGATATGAATATGTGCATGCATGTATATAAACTTAAATGTATGCAAAAACACACACATGCAAAATACACATGGATACCATGCTTATGCATGCACACAAATATAGTGCATGTATGCACATGTGCATTATGTGTGTATAATGTGTAACTGCACGTATGTGCACTGACATGTGGGGTTGCATTCTTTTTGAAAATTATTAACTCATTTTTATCATTAATTAACTCTTATTAACATAAGAATTAATATACTCTTATGTGTATATTAACATAAATATACACATATGGCTGGGTAGATATGCATGCATATGTATCTGTATATAGATGCACATAAATATATGTATTTTATAGACACACTACTCATGCCTATTTATATATATGAATTCACATATTTACAACACACACAAATTCATACATATATTTACATACACACACATATAAACATCCCCTCTCCTACAATCGAAATGCCATGACAGCCTTGGGAACTGTGTTATCTCATTTTTTTATTTACCCCAATACCTTGCAAGATGCTCTGCCCCAAGCTGAAATGAACTTCCTATGGCCTAAGCCAAGACAAAGAATCATCCAGTGACGGTAGGTATTTTTCACCAGGCATGAGAAACCACAAACAGAGGGCTCCCAAGCCTCCACCTGCAAACCCAAGCTTTATCTACCCCATCTGAAATGCTGATTATCAAGATAAGCTGGAAAAGCACCAACTGTGTGGGCAGAAGCTGGTAACAATTTTTATCTCCTTCCTGGTCCAACTTCCTTTCAGAGATCATCACCTACCTCTCAAAAAATGGGGAGTTTGAATAGAAATTCTGGATGAGAAGAAAATTATAAGTTTGAATAGAAATTCTGGATAAAAAGAAAATAAGTTTGAATAGAAAATCTGGATAAGAAGAAAATTACAAATATGAATAGAAATTCTGGATAAAAAGAAAATTACAAGTTTGAATAGAAATTCTGGATGAAAAGAAAATAAATGTAGACTGAGAGACCATGGGAGAATGAGTGCTACATCTGGAGGAAAGAGACTGGGTTCAAGACTGGGTTCTGCTATTAGCTACCTCCCTGTGGGATCTCAGGCCTTCATATCAACCATGTAAGTCTCTGTTCATTCATCTGGGAAATAAGAAGGCTGAATTCCAGGACCTCTGAGCTTCCAGCTCTTCCTCTATGATTCAACACATATGCCCACCTTTCTGAAGAGGTGATGGAAGACATCTACACCGTAACACGAGGGCCAAGGGCCACAGAATCACTAATGGGGGATGGTGTTCTAATGGTGCTTTAGGATCAAAATATGGCAACTTTAAAATTAAAACAGTGAATGGCAAAACATATTAGTAACAAGAACAATTGATTCTTTTTTTCAGGTTAATGACCCATATAAATCTTAGTCTTCATTTTATCTCACTGTTTATCCTTATCAGTTATTTCATTCATTAAATCCAAGTCATTTTTCTAGAACCACAGTGGCTACAGGAGATGGGGGTGGTGGGGCAGGACAGGGAGGAACCAGAAGAAAAGAATTGGCTGCAACAGGATTGGGTCTTCCTGACCAGTCTCTGGGGGGTAAATGGACAAGTATATGTGTCCAGGACAATACATCTCAGAGTTACAGAATTTTATACATAAAATAGATTTCAGAGGGCACTTGGTCTAACCCTCTCTTCTACCTTATAGTTTTACAAATTCAAAAATGCTTAATTACTAAATTCACACTCATGGAATAAAAGCAAAGTCTGCTCCAAGGAAATCAGCATTAAGCATCCTTATCACATTCTCATCTCACTTAATATTTCAACAATAATTTCTCATTCCTTAAATCAGGGGTTCTTAGCTTTTTTTATATCTTATGGATCAAAGGTCAAATCAGCAAGCATTTATGATCTAAGCTGGGAGTTGCTAAGTATTAGCAATCTGGTAAAACTCTCTCCTGAGAATAATTTTTTAAAAGAAATTAATATTTGAGGGAAATTCTAAATTTTGGGTTGAATTCTCCCCTCCTCCCATTTTAAAATATTTTTTCCAATTTAAATTTTTTTTTCCCCATCTAAGTTCAAAGATCCTCTCAGAATCCATCTATGGACACCAGATCAAAAATCTGTAATTTTCAGTAATCATTAAAACCATTTGGTTCTAGTTACAAAAATAGAGGCTGATCAATGGGACAGATGAGGCACAAAATACATAGAAGCAAACAAGCACAGAAAATAGTATTTGGCAAATCCAATGATCTCAGCAAATGGGGCAAGAACTCACTCTACAATGAAAACTGCAGTAGTGGGACAGAAATTAGATACAGACCAATAGGTAGACAGACAGGCAGAGACAGACATAAATAGAGACCAATAGACAAAAAGAGAGAGAAAGAGTGACACAGAGAGAGAAAGGGAGGGGGAAGAGAAGGAGAGAGAGAAAGGGAGGGGAAAGAGAAGAGAGAGAAAGAGAGAGGGGGAGAGAAGGGGAGGAAGGGGAGAGACAGAGAGACAAACACAGAGACACAGTGACAGAGAGACAGAGACAGACAGCCATACAGAGAGATAGAGAGAGAGAGAGAGAGAGAGAGAGAGAGAGAGTAACATCTTTCAGACAAACTCCAAATGAGTATTTGATTTAGGTATCGAGTGACATCATAAACCAAACAGAGGATCCATGAAGAAAACACCTGGCAGATCCATGAATAGGGTAAGAGATCTTGTCCAAAGAAGAGATAGGGAAGACCACAGAAAGTAAAATGGACAATTTTAATTACATAAAATTAGAAAGTTTCAGTACAAATAAAAGCATACACTATTAAAATAAGAAAAAAAAGAAAGTAAATAGGAAAAAAATTTGTATCAAATTTCTCTGATAATGGTCTCATTTAAACGCTATCTAGGGAACTGATTTACATTTATATGAATACGAGACATTCCTCATTTGACAGACATTCAAAGATATGAAGAGGCAGTTTTTGGCAGAACAAATCCAAACTACCAGTAGCCTTATGATTAAATGCTCTAAACCTACTGGTAATTAGAGAAATGCTATTTAACACAACTCTGAGATGGGCAAAAAGGAAAATATACTGATGCTAGAAGAGCTGTGAGAAAACAGATACATTCATACTCTGTTACTAGACCTGAAAATTGATCTAGCTCTTCTGGAAAACAATTTGGAACTATGCCCCAGAGTCACTAAAGTCTCCTGGCCCAACAAGACCGCCATTGGGTCTATACCCAAAAAAGATCAAAGAAAGAAGAAAAGGACCTATACATACAAAAATATTTATAGCAGCTCTGTTTGTGGTGGCAAAGAACTGCAGGTTCTGGGGAGATACCTCTCAGTTATGATGTTTACTGGTATGAAATGCCACTGTGCCATAAGAAATGACAAAGAAAATGGCTTTAGAGAAACATGAAGACTTACATGAACCAAAGTAGAGCTCAATAAGCAGAACCAAGAGAATAATGGATAAAATAACAACTTTGGAAGACTTAGAACTGAACCACAATGTTAGGGCTCTAAATGAAACCTTTTGCCCATTTCCTGAGAGAGAGGTCACAGACTCAGAGAAAAGACTGAAACATATTTTAGAGGGTAGAAGGATAATGGGGAATGAGGGAATGGTGTGACAGGGCCAAAGCAGGGATTTGTTTTGTTTGACTAGATGTGTTTATAACAAAAGTTTTCAATGGGAATGGGAGGAAAAACAGTGCACATCTGAAAATAAAATAAAATGTAATTTTAAAAGGAATCTGTTTTAAAACAATACTGACAACATAAACACATTCCAAAGACTATGTATGGAGTCTTTTTTTTAAACAGAAAAGAAAAGATGTCCAAGCCCCAATCATACCTTAGTCCAATCGGGAAACTGGATAAAGGTGTCCTGAGGAAAGTCAGGAATTCCAGAAGGAATGGAAAAATGACCAACATAAAAAGATGGGAGAGTTGAATTGGAAGGATTTTTACTGGATGTCACCTTCTTTTCCAGGTCAGATTGCACTTCATTCTGCAGATCCAGCGGGAACATCAACCAGTTTTTGAGCACATCTGACCCAAGGGTTAAATTGGAAATCAGACCCTAAAGAAAAAATTAGAGGGAATAACAAAAACCAAAAATCAGATGCAGGCAAATGGGAAAAAAAAATTATAGTAAGTTTCTCTGATAATGGTCTCATTTTGAAGCTATCTAGGGAGCTGATTTAGATTTATATGAATATGAGAAAGGAAAAAGTCAAAGTCTCAGGTCACATGACTGAATCCATATGCAAAATGACCTGTGAGATAAATTAGAACTTCTGTTGTGTGGTACAGTGGATAGAGAAGCTAGAAAGACTTGAGTTCAAGTCTCCTGATGCACACTGGCTGTTTGACCTTAAATCTCTTAATCTCAAATCTTCTGGGCATTTCTCTAGAATTATACACTGCCAAGGCTGCTAAAGCGCAAGAAGTCTCCTCCTCTGGAAGCCCACTAAATCAATGACCTCACTATTCCACTCTATCCCCTAAGGAATCTAAAACCCACTATATGCCCTTTTCTTGCAAAAGGCACTAAATTAGTATGCGAATTAATAAATTTTTGATGAAGGTAGTGCAACAAAATGTCTGTTTGGTTTGGGGAATATGTGATAGTATTTAACCAGCTGCTATTTTGTTAAGTGTGTTTATACACACACACACACACAAATATACAAAATAAATAAAATAGATACATAATTAAATAATAAATAACTTCAAAATATAGAATTATAAATCTATTACACAAGGATACAAATATATTATAGCATAAATGTTATATCACAAATATATAATAGTATAAATAAAAATACATTTCTAAATATTATAACAGAATCAAAATATATGCAAATATGAACATATGCAAAATAAATATGTAAATAACACATCTGAACACAATACATAATATAATCTATTATAAGTATATTTACTTATATGTATAAGTAAGTATACTATAAATACAGGTTATATTTATAAATCCATGATATTTATAAATACTAAAAGAGAAACAAAAATGTAGAGAGATAGAAATAACATATATATATATATATATATATATATATAAAAATAACAAATATGTATTAACACTATATATCTTATCTGTACAATCAAGGGCAGGGACTATTTTACTCATCTTCCTAAACCCAAAATCCTTGTGCGTTGAATACATCATACTTATTAATGAAAATAATAATAAAAACAAGCTCACATTTCTGTGATATTTTAAAGTCAGTGGATGTAATCTGACATTCAACAAGCACCTATTATCTGTCAAGTACCATGCCAAGGGCAGGGAATACAAATGCAAAGAAAGAAACAATTCCTTATCTCCAGGAATATAGGTATCCAGACTGTTGGAACTCACATTTACAGAGTTTGCTAAGTTTTATAAATATTTTTTATTTTATATAAATATTGTATTAATATTTTTAATAATTAAAAGTTCACAAAGCACTTGACATGCATCCTCTCATTTGATTCTCATAACCCCTTTAAGAGATAGATGCTATTATCATCTCCATCCTACCAATAATAAGATCTCAGAAAGGGTTATTTGCTCACACTCACACAATAAGACATCTGAAATAGGATTTAAACCCATTTTTTGGTTACAAACCAGCATTTTAGGAACCACACCAAGATCCTTCACAGTACAACAAAAAAGGTTACTTTATTAAGCAACTCAGGAAAGCCATTGTTTTTCAGGTAGCAGGTGAGCTTACCAGTAGGCACAACCACAATGGACTGGCTTCCTCCCTTTGCTTCCTTCCACCCTAATATTTAACTCAATAACAAGTTGGGCATTCTGTACTCACTGTTCAACTTTCCTATTATCTCAAGAGCAAAATAAAGATTTCAGAAATAACACACCTTCAAAATGGCAAAAACAGATGTTCCCCATGCAAAGAAGGGTGGAGCTTATCTGAATTAGAAGATAGGTTCTTTCTTTAATGCTCAGCAATCTTGGGATGTCCAGGATGTCCTGTCAACCTCCTGACCCTCAACTCTGGCTATCAGAGAACCAAATAAATGTCCTAAGGCTAGTGTTCCTCAAGTTACCAGCCATGGACCACAATGTTGTCAAAAACTGGATTGGGCATAAGGACAAGAATTGAGATTGGGGCAAAATCCAGTGGAGTACATTTCTGATATTGAGACTTAGAAATAAGGAAGACCACCCCCACTTTATGGCTTATCTGGACATATCGGAGAATGGGTGAATGGACAGTCATCATTCCATCTTGGTTCTCAAGCTCCAGGCCAGCTGACTTGGTTTCAGCTCTAAAAGGAAATTCTCCCAAATTTAGAAGATTTTGCAAACCTAACCCTTAGCTGCAAGAGATTCTTTTGAGTTTTAGATAGGCAGCAGATTTGGGGTCAACAGCTGTTAGTTCAAAGCCCAGTTCTGTCACTTTCTTGGGGTTTCATGTCTCTTCTCTATAAAATGAGGAAGGAAGGGCTTGAAGTGCTGAATCTACTGTCCTTTGGCCCATTCCATAAGTCTGAAAACACAGCTAGGATTTCCTTTGATGTGGATTTAATTAAGCTTCCGAACTCTGCCTCGGAAGAGTCATTATGACTTAAAGGTAGCCAGCATGGTAAATGGCAAAGAGGCAAGCATAAAGATATTGTGTAAGTGACTTAACTTCTCAAGGTCTCAATTTCCTTGTCATTGTAATGAATAGCTGGCACTAGATGCCTTTCATGGTCCCTCCTGTCTCTAAATAAATGACCATTAATACATACACACACACACACACACACACACACACACACACACACACACACCCTCTCCATTATATCACTTTAACTTACTATAACATTCCCTTTACTAAGTTGAAATCAGGAAACAATGCTAAGTTGACCAACTGGGGACATAGAATAAGACAAGTCTTGGTCATGCTATCTTTGTAATCAACATTTTTCTTTCTTTTTTACAAAGAAAAATGAAGGTGAGGAGAGAAGAGAAAATAGATTTTTGTTCATTAAAATATATTTAATTTTTAAAAGGAAATAATGTTATGTTTAAATGAAATCTTTTCCAAATATTTTTATAACTTAAGGAACTGCATGTTAGCTATGTATTAGTCCATGGACCCAATTTTTTTGTTGCTTTGGTTTAATGGATAGAAAAGTTGGAGTTAGAGTTTTCCTAACTAGTTTCAAGCCTGGATATTGGCTATGTGACCCGGAGTATGGATTTAAGCTGCAGAGAAGGTGCTAAGTTGTATTACTAGAAGATATTTCCTCACCTGGGGATTTCCTATGCTACTGAAACTACTGATATTTAGGGTGATCTCTTCATCCTCAACTGCCCCCATTACTATCAAGCCAGGAAACAGGATGGAGTTCTGGGGTGTGGAAGACTATGGCAGTTTAGGCTGGCTCTGCCAAAAGGGAAAGACTTCCAGTGAGTACATGACCAGCCAGCACTCACTAACCCCTTACCAGACAGCTAGGTGCCAGGGAATAAAGTTTTTAACCATGTCAACCCAGAAACTCTGTCCCTACCTACTGAATATATCTTAGAGCTGACTCACTGTAGCTCTGAACCTCCTGGAATTTTATTGCTGTATATATAGGTCTGTGCAGCTTCTGTGACTGACCAACCAAGTCACAAACTAGAACTCTTAAGGCAAAAAGTCACAAGAGTTGGGCGACAAAATACTGTAGATATTCAGTCAGTCAGTCAGTCCGTCAATCAATAAGCACTTATTAAGCACCTAACATGCCCCAGACACTGTTTTAAGTGCTAGAATGTACTTATAAGATGTCTGAATGGTTGTTCCCCAAATGCCTTGAATGACCAAACCAATTCCTTAAATGCACCCAAGCCAATTTTAAGATTACCTTAAAGTCATTGATGTCCTTTCCAAAGTTGATTCTCCCTAAGTTTTCAACAAGCACGTCCAGGGTGTCACCAGCTTTCCCAGTTATATTTATAGAGAGCACCACGTTTCTCTCAAGAATTCCTTGGGGAACCTAAATTCAATGTCAAAAAAGAAATAACTTAATTACAAAAATCCAACTGGAAAGTAAGGCCCACCAGCCCCCAATCTACTCAGTGGCTACCTTTCAGTCACTCTCCTAGGTAGACAAGAGGATGAACTGACCCAAGCACTGCTAGGTTTAATTAAAAAAAAAAATAGACTAATTTTTCTAAAGCATGGAATTCTACAATCCCACAAACAATGAAACCATCAAACTTGATTTGACAACAATGCAAACGGGTTTGCAAAGCATCTG
Organism: Myrmecobius fasciatus; assembly: GCA_023553655.1. Classification (NCBI taxonomy): domain Eukaryota; kingdom Metazoa; phylum Chordata; class Mammalia; order Dasyuromorphia; family Myrmecobiidae; genus Myrmecobius; species Myrmecobius fasciatus. The sequence goes on from JAJPUD010000174.1 coordinate 217,013, forward strand.
ACCAATACATCATCTCCCATGAGCTTTGTAATACCCCTATGAGATGGACATTACAAATATCATTCCCATTTTAAAGATTAGGAAAACTGAGACTCATAGAGATTAAATGAGGTGCCCATGGTCACAGAATTAGCTAAAGATGGACCTCCAGATATATCAGTTCCAGGATCAGCCCTTTTGTGCCTAATTAGAAGTTGGACTAAGGGAAGTTTCTAGGTACAGAGGATGGTTTGTAAGAATGCACAGAAATGAAAAAAGGAATGTTGAATTCTAATCCTAGTACTAGTATAGTTTGTAGACTATGAGAGGGATTAACTGACTCAAAACTAGAAAAGTGGGGGCAGCTAGATGGAGCACTAGATATAAAGGACTGGCTTTGGAATCAAGAGGATCTAAGTTCAAATCCAGCCTCAGACATTCAATACTTACTAGCTATCCCTTAACTCCAATTGCCTCATTTGAAAAAAAAAAAAAAAAAAAAAGACTGAAATCAAATTATAGAGAGTTTTAATATAAAACTAAGGGAGCCAGTAAAGGATTTTGAAAAGGGAATAACACAATTAGATTTTAAGAAGACCATTTAGGCAAGTGAAGAACAGATTGGAAAGGAAGGCGACTTGAAGCAGGCAGACAAATTAAGAATAATAGTCCAGCGAGGTTAAGTGGGCCTGACCTGGGATGGGATGGAGAGATATGAGTGGGCACAGGAAAGACTGGGCTTGGCAGTTGATTATATATTGGAGAAAGGAAAAGGTAAGGTTAGGGACCTGAGTGACTGGGAAGACATTAATGGCCCGGACAGAAATAAGGAAGCTTATAGGAAGGGTGGGTTTATGTGGGGGATAAATGATGAGTTCTAATTCTGGAAAATGTTGAATCCAAGCAGCAATGTGGCAGGTGAATCCATAAAGGCTAAGATTATCTATTTAAAATTCCTTCTATGTTTATTTGTGCAGGACGATTTCACTCATCTTCTTAGCCCTGGAAACATGGGAAAGAATAAATCCAGCAAAATCTCAACAGGGAAAAAACATGAACTTTCACAAACAATTCTTACCCCATTGACAGAAACATAGGCACGGTCATGGACTCCATTGAAAGGTGAAGAAAGAAGCACTGGTTCATTGCAATTTTTAGGAAGTATTGTTCGGTACAGCACAAAGCCAAAATACTGGAGGAAAGGGGAAGAAAAATCAATAAATCCTGCAATTAATTTTAAGTTAACACTGAGTTATAATGTATTGTAAAAGTAGCCAATTAAGCATTTATTGAGTACTTACTGTATACGAGGCACTAAGTTTACAGATAAAAAAAGTTAAATAGTACCTGTTCTCAAGGTGCTTATATTTCATCAGGGGATACATGTCCCTAGGCAGCTATATATGAGCAAGTCATTGTGGCATTTCTAATTTTTATGGGGAGACTAACAGTTTTAACTAAAATCTTAATCTTTTTCTCAGGGTGTCAACTTTTATTTATTGAGGTTCAACCTGAATTTGAAATAGGGATGTCTTACCAGTTTAATGTAAAAGGTTCTTTATATGGCAAGTTTAGGAATAAAAGCAAAAGAGGCAAAAAAAAAAACAAACCCCCAAAACGAACTATTCTCTGCATAGTAATAGTTCTTTCTAATAGCTTGTGTAGAAATTGAACTTGACTATCAAACTATGCATACCATTTGACCCAGCAGTGTTTCTACTGGGCCTATATCCCAAAGAGATTTTAAAGGAGGGAAAGGGACCCACATGTGCAAAAATGTTTGTGGCAGCCCTTTTTGTAGTGGCAAGAAACTGGAAATTGAAAGGATGCCCATCAATTGGAGAATGGCTGAATAAATTATGGTATATGAATGTTATGGAATATTATTGCTCTGTAAGAAACGACCAGCAGGAGGATTTCAGAGAGGCCTGGAGAGACCTATATGAACTGATGCTGAGTGAAATCAGCAGAACCAGGAGATCATTATACACAGCAACAAGACTATATGATGATCAATTCTGATGGACATGGTTCTCTTCAACAATGATGTGATTCAAACCAGTTCCTATTGTTCAGCGATGAAGATAGTCATATACATCTAGAGAGAGGCCTGTGGGAACTGAGTGCGGACCACAACACAGCATTTTAACACTTTCTGTGAATATCTCCATGCATTTTGTTTTCCTCCTTAAGTTGTTTTTTTCTTCTTCTCTTTCTAGATCTGATGTTTCTTATGCAGTAAGATAACTGTATAGATATATATACATATATTGTATTTGTCATATAATTTATCTTATTTAGCATGTATTAGATTACCTGTCATCTAGGAGTGGGGGGTGGGGGGAAGGAGGGGAAAAGCTTGGGAAAAAAAAAGTTTTTGCAAAGGTCAATGTAGAAAAATCACTCATATGTTTTGTAAATAAAAAGCTTTATTAAAAAAAAAAAGAAATTGAACTTGACTTATATAAAAATACAAGCCAATTTCCAGTCTAATGGTCAAAGGATAATGTCCTAGAGCCAAATTCTCATATTAATTAACAAGCAGTTCTCAAAAGAAGGCAAGCTATTGACACTCAAATGAAAAAAATGTTCCAAATCACTAAGAATACTGTTTTTTTCCCACTTGTGTCTGATTCTTCACAACCCTATTTAGGGTTTTCTTGGAAAAGATATTAGAATGGTTTGCCATTTCCTTCTTCAACTCATTTTACAGATGAAGAAATTGAGGCAAATGAGATTAAGTGACTTGCCAAGAGTCAACACAGCTTAGTAAGCCTCTGAGACCAGACTTGAACTTAGGAAAATGAGTTTGTTTGTATGCTATCTACCATACCATCTAGATGCCTCTCAATAAGAATGAGAGAAATCCAAATTAAAATAATTGAAGTTCTATCTTATACCCATCAGATTGGCAAAAATGCCAAAGAAAGAAAATAACCACTGCCATAGAAGATATGAAGGGATGGACACAATAATGGCATAGTGGAAGAATTGTAAATGGATCCAGATATTTGCATAAGCAATTTGAAATTATATTTATGATGTCAATAAATGGTGCATCCCTTTTGACCTAACGATATCATGGCTAAATCTATACTCCAAAGAGATCCAAAAAACAGGAAAATGGCCTGTGTATAATAAAATATTCCTAGAAGCCCATCTTATTACTTCAAGTCACTGAGAAACTAAGGAGATGCCCATCTCTCAAGGAGTAGATGGACAAATGATGGTGCGGAAAAGGAACAGAATGCTATCGTGCTCTAAGAAATGATAAAAGGGATGGTTTCATGGTTTCCATTGGGCAGGAACCAAAAAACAATGCATTAAATAACATTTGAAGAAAAATTTCCAAAAACTTAAGAATTCTAATCAATGAAAAGAGCAATTCTGTTTCTGGAAGATTGATAAGGAATTAGTTTACTCATCTCCAGGCAAAGAAGCAATTGACTAAAGAGTTCAGGATTAGACATATACATCTAGGCATATCTGATGAAACAAACTATTTGAAAAAGGGGGGAAGCTTTGAAAAGCTATGATCTTATGACCGCTTTGTTATACGGGGGTGTCTCAAGCTCTAGTAGCTTAAAACTGCACTTTCATGACACTTTATATGCAAATTAAACATTTACACATATCCTGGTTCAACAGAAAAAAGCAGAAAACAAACCTCCAAATCAACTCCCCCGGTCCTCCAAAACTCCTAAAATGAATGAACATTTCCTCTAGACTAAAGCTTCTTAACTGTTTTTTGTGTCATGAGCTCTTTGGACAGTCTGGTGAGATCTATGAACCTCTTCTCAAAATAATGGTTTAAAATGCAGAAAATAACGCACAGGATTTACAGTCTTTAAAAAAAAATCAATCAAAAGCCAGCTTTTTAGGCTTGAGGGGAAGAAGCCCGTCACCCTAAAAAATTCTTTTGTCATATTCACAAGACTCATCAAAATGAACCTCCAACACTCCAACCTCACTGACGGAGAACAAGGTCTAGAGGGACTTCCGGCACAGGAGAGGAAGATGCTGTAATACTTACAAAGCCATAACCCAGTCCCTAGAGGCAGAGAGGGGAAGTCCCTTCAGGGTTTGTGGCAGAGGGCACAGGAACTGACTATGCTAAAGGCTGCTTTCAATTTTTTTTTTCATTTCTTACTTAATTCAATCCTACAAATATCTATTTAAGTATCTACTACATTTAAGGTATAGTGCTAGGTACCGGGAAAACAACAAAGAAGAAATGTCATAGATTTAAATGGAAAGGAACTCAGAGGTCAACTCTCTCATTTGACAAAAAGGGAAACTGGGGTCCAGAGAGGTAAAAGAACTTCACCAGATTTACCTAGGAAATAAATACTTTGATTCAAATCTGCTGATTTCAAATCTAATGTTCTTTTCACCACACCAAGATACCTCCTTTTACCCTATAGATTTTTATTTTTGCTCCCACTTAGAACTAGCCATTTTTGTTATTTGGGTTCCACTGAGATCAAAAGTACTTTTCAGTTTGTAGAGGACCTCAGAAACGTGGTAAGTTATAGATGTAGTAGAGTCTCTTTAAAACCATCCCACAAGAGCTTCCATTTTTTTGTCTAATAATTTAAAAGATGATTCACAGTTTTGGACTTGACTCTTTTCAACAATTTTCTCAGGCCAATTCCAATAGACTTGTGATGGAGAAAGCTATGTGCATCCAGACAAAGGACTATGGGGCTTGAGTGTGGATCTCAATACAGTATTTTTACCTTTTTTGTTGTTGCTATCATTGGCTTGCTTGGTTTTTTCTTCATTTTTTTTTTTCCTTTTTGATCTTTTTTTTTGTGTAGCCCAAAAAATGTAGAAATATGTTTACGAGAATTGCACATGTTTAATCTGTATTAGATTACTTGTTATCTAGGAGAGGGGTTAGGGGGAAGAGAGGGAGAAAAATTTGGAACACAAGGTTTTGCAAGAGGGAATGTTAAAAACTGTCTTTGCATATATTAAAAAAAATAAAAAGATATTATAAAAAATAAAGGTATCAACAGTTTTATGGGAAAAGACCTAAGCTTGATACAGTGTATAGCTATTAAAGCTGTTCTATATTCTCCCAAGGTGATTTAGCACATGACCTTACCTGATCCTCACAAAAGGTCATCAAGGAAAATGGGGCAAGTATTTCACCAATGGGGAAACAGAGGGAGGTTAAGTCACCCAAGCAAGCAATGGCAGATCCAAATAGAGATGCTAGTAAGGCTCAGTACTCTGTGATAACAGAGAGGGGGGCTGGCTTGCCTACCCCAGGGACTTCACAGGAATAAGGTCAATGATATGAAGGCACTGAGAAATGGTCAACAGCACTGAACCAACACACAAGACTTACTACTATTTCCAGAGCTCTTCCTGGAAGGTAAACAAAGCCAGAATTCCCCACATTGCCTTAGCTTGTACAGACATATTCAGAGGTGTGTTAAAAATCACTCTCCCTCAAAATAAATAAAAAAAAACCAACCCAGAATCTTTTTAATTTAAGAAATTAACAAAAAGGATCATTTTCCCCCTTTGCCTCTGAATAAGTGAAGTACATAGAGAGACAGTCATGTAGTTCAGAAATCAGGAGGATCTGACTTCAAATTAGGCCTTAGACACTAGCTGGATGACCCTGGGTGGGCCATTTAAACTCTATTTTTAATTTCTCAACTGTAAAATGGGGGTAATAATAGTACCTACTTTACAGGCTTTTTGAGAGGATCAAATGAGAAAACACAATACTATAAATAGTCCTGTAACTGAGAAGGCTGGTACATCACTTGTGTTTGAAGTTCTGACTGCAGATGAGCTAAAGCTGATCAGGTGCCCTCACTAAGTCTGGCAACAATATGTTGAGCCCCCAAGAAACTGGAAGCCATCAAGCTGCCTAAGGAGGGGGCAAATGGGCCAGATCAGACAGGAAGCAGATCAATATGCAGGGCCAATCAGTAATGGATGGTTCTGAGAAAGGCTGCTGCACTTCCAGCCTATGTGAGACAGCAAGACATTCAAAACACAAAACAAAACTAGCAGTTTCCTGAATAATAAATACTTATTGATTATTTGACTGGTGGATATAAAACAAAGAGAAATGGTTTATTTGTAGTTATTTCTAGTGTCATGGAAGATGTCTTGCATGGCATCCATCATGGATTGAGCCTATGACTAGGGAGATAGGAGACTCCATAAAAAAAAAGTGGGGGGCAGGGGATGAAGTAGGAAAGTTAGAAATAGAAACATGTTTAGGAGAAAGATGTGAGATTTATTTTAGACATATCAAGTTCAGGGAATCAACAGATATTATATCCATATCTAGTATGGAGATGTCTGGCAGGAAAATAGAAATCATGGAACAAAATTAGGAATTATCTGTCAATAGATAATTGAAACTATGGAAATAGATGAGACTGACCTGAAAAATGAATTTTGAAAGAAGGTCAGTGACCAAGTCTTGGGGAAGATTCATGTAAACAAGGAGTGAGAGGAGAATCAAGAAAGAAGGAAGCATCATAGAAGGAAACAGAGAGAGAGACAGAATCAAATGCTTCAGAGAGATCATGGAGGACTGTGGTTAGAAAAAAAGCCCAAGGGTCACTGGAACGTGAGAAGGGGCTTTCAAAAGATCAGTGGGGATGGAAGCCAGACTCCTAAGGTTGAAGGGGGGATAGGAAGTGAGAAAAGTGGAGGAAGCAAGTCTAGACTACTCTACCTACAATCTTCATAGTGGAGGGGAACAGAGATGATACCATGAAGGTACGTAGGAGGGTCAAGGGAAGGGTTTGGGTTTTTTTATTTTGTTTTGTTTTGTTGCTTTTAGGATAAGAGAGACCTAAGCATTTTTAAAAATTTAATTAATCAGTTGTTTTTAGGTACAGAGGAAGAAAATAAAAATGAGAGAATTAATAAGCAACGAGGGAAGTTCCTAAAGAGGCAAGATGAGATGGGATCAAGAATATAAGGAGGCTGTGTGACCCTGGGCAAGTTACTTAACCCCAATTGCCTCAGCAAAAAGCAAAAAAAAAAAAGAATATAAGAAGAAGGGGTAATTTGGAAAGGAAGAAAGGCACTTCTTCCTCTGAGATAAGCTGCAAAGAAAAGAATATGGATGAAAATAGAAAAAGGTTTTGAGGTATTTATTTTTTGTTCTTAGGCAACAGAAGAACAAAAAATAAAAATAAAATTTTATTCTAAAAATAAAATTTATGTGATTACTTTACCCAAAGTCTGGCTCCCCATTTAAGCCAAACATAGGAAAAAATGAAGCAACACAGAACTCCAACTCTGCAAAATGGCAATACTCTGAAGTGTTATTAATAAGTAGCTTTATGTGTTGGAAGGCATACCTGTTTCATCTGGACAAATGTTAAGGGGTAAGTGCTGTTGATTGGTCCAGCAGGGCACAAAACATCAAGAGAATCTTGCACTGTATTTACCTGGGGAGGGAAAAAAAAAAACAAAACAGAAACAGATAACCAGTTAATGCCTGCTCATCTTCATAAATGATACCAAAGTCAGCTTTCAAAGACCTTAGTGAATATGACAGAATCTCTAAACATAAAACGAGTCACAGAATTCACTCAATTTCCCAACTGTTACTAAAATCTAACACCATTCACTAAAAAATGTAAATGAAAACCATCTTGTCCAAAATGGAACAAACATTCTACCTACTAAATTAGGAGGTTAAAAAAATCAACTTCCCTTTTAAAGGGGGGAAAAAATCAGAAAATATATATATTTTTCTATTTTCCCTAAAGTCATTTTTCTTCCCTTTGGGGCAAAAGATTTTCAATATTAAGATACAATATTAATCTAATAATAATTACTAAGCGTACTCATCATGATTTCAATGGATCTTTCAGAAGAATCTGAATTCCGTTTTGTATCAATGATTATAAAATGGATGGTCTAATGTTCATATCGATCTATCAATGAAACAATAAACATTCCTAAACACCTATGATGGGTCAGGTACTATGCTAGGTACTGGAAATAAAAAGACAAAAAAAAATCTGACATAGAGAATATATATACAGGTATTATCAGTCAATCAGCAATTACTGGACTACTGTGTCCTGGGAATTATGCCAGATACTGGGGATAGAAGGACAATGAAAGAAACCATCCCTTCTTTGAAAGAGCTTATATTCTAATGGACAAGATAACAAGGATATAAACAAACACAGAGAGAATAAATAAATACAAATAAAAGAAAAGCAGTTTAGGGCAGCTAGGTGGTGCCATAGTATATAGAGTGCTGGGCTTAGGATAAGAAAGATGAACTCATCTTCATGAGTTCAAATCCATCCTCAGACATTTACTAACTGTGTGACTAAAGAGTAACAGGGAGCCACTGAAGTTTATGGTCAGACTTGTACTTGGGAAAAAATCAATGGTGGCTGTGTGGAGGATGAATTGGAGTGGGGAGAGCCTTGAAGTAGGCAACTGATAAAGGCTACTGAAGCAGTCCAGGCTAAATGTAATTGGGAAGTGTAATGAATGGAAAGGTAGTTGTATGAGTAGAGAAATGGCAATAGAGCATAGAGATGGTATACAAGGACCAAGGAGATTCAGCAACTGAGTAGGTATGTGGAGTGAAGAATCAGGGTAAGGAGTTGAGGATGACACTCAAATTTTCAAACTTGGGGATCTGGAAGAAGGGGCATACCCTCAAGAGATATAGAAATGTTTGGAGGAAACAAAACCTTTCCTGAGCCAACAATTATACAAAAAAACAATGAAATGGAGAAGCCCCTTGAGAAATGTGATATAAGATTAAATTTTTTTTTAAAGATTCTTATCACTCATAGAAACCACACTCCTTCTAGTATGTTGAGTTCTTATATCTGATACAAGTCAGGGATGGAAAATGTGACAAGCACTCCCTGGGCTATGCACTTAAAAATCAAAAGGAGTCATGAATGAATATATATATATGCATACATACATATATATGTGTATATATACATATGTATATATGTATACATATGTATGTATATAGAGAGAGCACAATTTTAAGGTAATATAATGCTAGTCAAATTTTGCAAAAGACACATACAAACTTGAAAAGTTTTGCTGCAGTTTAATACATTTTTGGAGTCTTAAGAAGGGGACAGATGGAAACAACTGGGCTCCTGTGACTCCTTTTTAGCTAAGTGACCTTTGGTCAAGGAGGTGAACCTCTCTAAAGCATCATTTGTAAAATGAGAATACTATTTCCTGCCTCACAGAATTATCAGTAGGCTCAAATGAGATCATTTATGTAAACTGTTTTATAAACCTAAGGATTCACCATCAAGGTTAGCTACTGTTACTATGATTTTCATCCACCATCTCTTCTGCCCTTGCTTATTAATGTCCTTCCTAAAATGTGCAGCCCAGAACTGAATATCATATTCCCTACGTGGTCAGGGTGAAGTATTAAGAGACTATCTCTCATCTCCTTAGTTATGATCGACAGAGCCTAAAGGTTTAATCGATTTGTGGCTCTTCTATGGAAAAGCAGTCATGGTACAATAGATATAGAAATGGGGATTAAAATGAAGACACGTGCCATTCAGATGTTTTTTTTCCTACACATTTTTTCCTCCTTTCCCCCCACCCTATTGCATAAAATGCTTGTAATTATTATTTGTAATTCATTTTAGATATCTTTCTCCATATTCTTCATCTTAACCCAAAGACTATAATAGGAAGGGCATAATTTTAAAGATGGAACAATGTATGATTTAAAGCTGAAACGAACATTTCTCTCCAGAAAATATTTTAAAAAGTAAAGTAGACTGAGAAAGCTTTCATCTTGTACCATACTATTTTACAATACTAGAGACTCTAGGAGTGTCTTGGGAATTTTTTTTTTAAAGATCCTGATATATTATATTTCATAAATACAGGAACTTCCCCTTTAATGATAGGATGGATTGTTCTGCAACAAAGTATTAGAAAGCTGTCTAGGACACAGATAGTGATTTGTCTACAGTAACATTGCCAATAGTATCAGATATCTGAATCCAGTTCTTCCTGACTCCAAGATCAGTGGTTACTCTATTACACCTATTACACCAATCTGTCATATACATTCTGCCAATAAAATGGCATCAGACATATTTTAAACACTCTCACTTATTTCCCTAATCAGCTTTCTCAATATTTGCCCATCCTCCTAGTAATATATGCTCACACCCTTACTTTCCCCTTGAAAATCCCCTACTTTATTTTCATAGAAACCAAATTTAGATATACCCAATTATTCCCCTAAAAAAAATTGTTCCCATAAAATTAAATGAGATATACCTCCACATTCTTGCTATTCTCTACTGTGCCCAAATTTATTGTGCTTTTTTTTTTACCTGCTTCATAGCAACTTTTCCATAGGCAAACTTGGGGGTTGATGGAGGAATAGGTCCTTCTGGTAGTTTTTCAAACTATGAACAGGAAGGGAAAAAAAAAAACCAAACTTGGTTAAAACCCCAGCAGCAGTATGATAAATATAGTGACAATGATGTTTTTTAGAAGACATGCTAAAATGAAACACTCCTTTAAGAGAAGATTAAAAAACAAGTTATTTCTAGCTCATTTCCTCTACAGAGTTCCAGATGCTGTACAAACTTTTTTGTAATAACAAACAATTCTAAGCAGAACAACAGAAATATGGTGGGAGAAATGAGTGCCATAAAAGCAAGAGAAAATATTGAAGGTGAGGAAGCCATCTGATCTTCAAATACATAATGGATAGGTTAGAACAGATACTCTCAAAAGTCCCTTTCAGTTCTACCATTTTGTAATTGTTATTGAGTGTGAGGGTTCAAGTAGAAGAAATATGGCAGAAAAGGAAGCCTTAACATTTATTACCTGAGTGATTCTGGCAAATAGCTTAAACTTTCACTCAACACCTCAGTTTCCTCATGTGTAAATTGGGAAGATTGGACTGAATGGTTTCTGAGGCCCCCTTTCCAGTTTTAACTCTGAGTGTATGAAACTTGCAACTGATAACAATTCTGAATAATAGATTGTGATACAATAAACAGTAATAATTATGGATTTACTGTGTTCAAAGCTGTAAGTCTAGGCTCTCCTGAAGAAATAAAGTCAGAATAGACTTGGTCTTTTCCCTTTGGAGGTTTTATGTTTTAGAAGAGGGATAACAGTAATATAGATAACTATAAAATACAATGATACATGATAACTGCATGAGATTCAATTATAAACCAAGAGTCCAAAAGACTGAAAACAAATTGTGCCATACCCCTCCTGCCTCAGAAGTGATTAATTTAAAATGTTGAGTGAAATATATATTTTCAGACGCGGCCATCATAGGAATTTGTTTTGTTGAACTATGAATATTTGTAATGAGAATTCTTTCCTTCCTTCCTTTCTTCCTGCCTTTCTTTTTTCTTTCCCTCCCTCTTTCTTCTTCCTTCCCTTGTTTCTTCCTTTCTTCTTCTCTTCTTTCTTTCTTTCTTTCTTTTTTGCTGAGGCAATTGAGGCTGGATGACTTGCCCAGGGTCACACAGGTAGGTAATGTTAAGTTTCTGAGACCACATTTCAACTCAGGCCCGCCTGACTTCAGAGCTGGTGCTCTATCCACTTTGCCACCTAGCTGTCCCTCCTTATTTCTTTTTTCTCCTTTCTTCCTTCTTTTCTTTTTCTCTCAATGAGGGGAAATGGAAATGATAGACTATAAATGATTATAAAAATAAATACACTTATTTAAAAAAAAAAAGAAAAGAAAAGGAAGCCTTAATTTGAATTATCTTCTCCTCAAAATCAGGGCTACTTTATTTCCATGCTCACTTTCCCCAACATTCTCATCACCAAACAGAGAAAATATAAAGTTTGGGTGAAAGATGCTTAATGGTATCAATGATTACTTGTATTCTTGTGAGCCTAGTCTGAACTAGGGATTATTATTATTATTCCTTCAGTTTTGGGCTACTAACATCCTAGCTCTGACACTTGTGATCTACATGACCTCATGCAAAGTTCAGCCTCACATACTAGAAAACGATGGCATCTGACTCAGTGATCTGTGAGAGTCCCTTCTAGCTCTTAATTTGTGATTCTCTGATCCCTTCTCCAAATACACTGACCAGGAGACAGATTAAGAACAAACTGATGAGAAAGCATCAAAAGTTCAAAGGATGCTATTTAGAGCTGGAAAGGATCGAAAAGATCATGTAGTTCAACTCCTTCATTTCTGTACTTTCATTTTCCTGGGCATCTCTATATTGCAGCACATCAGCAAAATTCCCACATCTCTGTGATCCATACCTATGATTTCATCTCTTAGGGAAAGAAATTGCTTTGTAATAATGTAGAACTGAAAGTCATCTGTGAGAATCTAAGAGTTACTTAGAGTATTGGGAAATCTAGTGACCCAGAGTCATACAGCTAGTAACTATTAATCAACAAGCTCTTATTAAACATTTACTGGGTGTTAGGCCCTATGCAAGACAACGAAGTTTTTAAAAAGAGAAAAATGAAATAATCCCTGTTTTCAAGAAGCTTGCACTCTATAGACATGTATATATAAGTATACACAAAATAGATACAGTGTCTCAAAAGTCTTAGTGCAGCTTTAAGCAATTTAAGCAAAATTTGAAATTTTAATTTAAAGCAATTTAACAAAATTTTAAGCTGCATTAAGATTTTTGAGACATCCTACACAAAATAATTTTGAGGGTTTTTTTTTTTCGGTGGGGTGGGGGAGGTACTAGGAGATGGAGAGATCAGGAAAAGTCTCATGGAGAAGGTGATATGTGCAATAACTAGGAGGAAACTAGGAATTCTAAGAGAGGGGAGTAAGAAGGAAGAGCATTTGGAAAAGGGAAAGAGAGGAAAGAACCTGTGCAAAAAGGAAGAGATATGATTATGATGAAGATAGCATGTATACATGGTGCCTCAAAATTTACAAAACATTTTACATTTTATTTAATTGAAATCAATTATTACAATGCAGTGGGACTTTTAAGAGCTATGATTATCTCCATCTAATAGATGGGAAAACTGAATGGGTTGGACATGATCTAAATTTGTAATCCTAAGGTCCTATTCCCTATTCTTTGGGGGGCAGACACGAGGAGACCCAAAATTCAGGGTCCCTTATGACTGTCAGAATTCTAAAAATTAAGATGAAAATCTCAAAAGTGATTCTTCAGAAATTTGATAACCAGTTAAAGCAGATAATTATTGCCAAATTTTATGTGAATAAAAACAATTCTGCAGGTAACCCCCCCAAAAAAAACTACCTACAATTAAAATTAAAACTGACACACACAAAAAAGTTACTTCCTACAGCCTTCTATGCAGAATAACTCTGGCTGAAGTGTTAACCATGTCTAGTCAGATTTTCACCCACACCAAAGAGCATTCTTTAGGAAACTCAAGATGCTATTAGCTAGGTGGCACCTTGAAATTTTCAAGCAAATAAGTCTACCTAGAGTTGTCACTGTTCAGCACCAGTAACCTGGCAAGCCATGGGATAGCAATATCTCTCTCGGAGACAGAAAACTGGTAAGTGACATGAGCCTGTCTGATTTGTCTTGGACTCCCTTCTGGGAAGCCCTCCCCAATCACCCCAATTAATTTACTGTTGATGTGGGTGGGAAGGAGCTGTAGACATTTCAAGTATGACTGTTAATGCTTTGTTAAATTCTTTTTGCCCCAAAAGACGGACCTCAAAGTACTTCCATTTTTACTATCTTACAAGCTTCTGTGGAAGATGGCGGGTTTTTTAAAACTCATTTTACAGATTGAGAAAGTGAGAAGCCCCAACCAACTCCTCTAGATCCGTAAATTCTCCTCCCCTTGTACTTTTCCATGCCAGCTTATCAGGAGCATCACTATCACAAGAAGATAATGGTTATGTGGTCATCATAATAACTAAAAAAGTGATAACTATTATAACAATCGTAATATAATAATGATAACTAAGAAAACCCCAAATAGCATCATGAAGAGTTGGATATGACTGAAATGACTCAATGACAAGGTATAATAAGAATACTTGGGTTTTAGCTGAGAAAAGGTGGTTGTTGTCTCAATGAGGACCATGACATCAGGGAGGGGATACCATGACATGAAAATGAATTGGATTGAAGTCGGGGAGCGCTGTGCAAGTTACCTGCCTCCTTTTCCCCTCCAGAACCATCTGAGTCCCATGGCCAGACATACATCAAGCCAACTGAAGATGGAACTGGATGCAATGGGAAACCATGGTCTTTTTAAGCTAAGGTTTCAGTCTGAGACTACTGCCCATTCAGTGCTTAAGGCTAGGTAAGAACTGAGGCACTTTAACCATTACTAGAGGTTACCTCTTCTAAGATTTCCCTGATCCCTCTCCCCTCCCCAGGAATTAATTTGATTTCTCTCCTAAAAATTGCATCTATCTATTTAACTGTGTAAATCCTATATTCTCCCAAGGGAAATAAATTACAATAATTCATATGGCATTTTTAAGATTTGTAAGCCACTTTACTTTTTTAACTCATTTGATTCTTACAACCCTAGTATACAGAATGTACTTAATAAGTGCAGATTGAATCAAACTGAATTAATTTTTCCCCATATCAGAAATAAAAGTTGGGCAACAAGGTATATGAAGAAAGAGAGTGCTAAAGAGAAAACAGAACCACTTACTACCTTGTAAAATTCTGCCTCATTGCTAGAACCAGGTATAACAACATATTGCAAATTAGGAGGCCTGTGGCTATGTAGTAGTTCACTTGAAAAGATCTTGGTATAGGAGCATCTAGATGGCACTGTGACTAGGGCACTGGCCCTGGAGTCAGGAAAACCTAAGTTGAAATCTAGTCTCAAATACTTATTAGCTGTGTGGCTTTAGGCAAGTCACTTAAACCCTCATAGGGTGTGGACTTTAGTGCACAGCTCAGTCCAAGTTACTATAATTATAATCTGAAAGCCCAAAATGTTTATGGTAAGCTCTGGCCTGGATCACTGATTTCACTGGTATATATAGGTAGGGAACTTCTGGGGAGGCACAGGGGGTGGATGGGGGTGTGGAGAATGAGAGATTAAGTCACTTGCCCAGGGTCATGAAGTCCGGATGCATCAGAGGCAGTCTGTGCTTCGATCTAAATCTAATAATTACAGCCAAAAATAGTGAAGATCCATATAGCACTTACTCTGCTCTATATAGCTCTACCCAGTCCTGATGCTTTACAAATTTTTATCTCATTTGATCCTCACAATGACCCTGGGTAGTCGGTTCTATTGTTATCCCCATTTTACAGATGAATAATTAAGGCAAACAGAGACCACATGACTTGTTCATTATGGCCATAAAGCTGTCCAGAATCTTACTTACATTAATGGAAGCCTAGTATGCAGGTCAAGGAAAATGAAATTTCTACTGTATTCTGTCGTAGATAGAGCAATCAATCAACAAGCATTTATTAAGTGCCTGCTAGTGCTGGGTACCCTTTTCAGTGCTGGGCTCTGCTTCTTGGGAAAGTCGTTGTCAAAATAGAAAGGTTCAGAGGAGGAATAAAAGAGCTCTTCGTTTTTAGTTAGAATGAGGGGGAAAGAGAAGAATTAGGAAGGAGATAGATCCACTTCCAAAGGACAGAGATGATAACGATAATGGAAAACTTGATCTGGATTTTTCTTATTTTCTCCTTAGTCAAGGGGAATGATCATTGGTCTCAAAAGAACAGAACAAACTAAGCAATAAATAAACACATAGTAAGAGACCACTCGGTCATTCTGATTAACTAAAGCTCATGGAATTAGAAAGAAGCCAGCTCGACTCAAAATCCTGTGAAATCTGGAATTGGTCTCAGGTTCTCCATTTATTAAATGAGAGGCTTAAAAAAAAAGAGCATCTCTAAGGTGTTTCCAATCCTAGAGTTTATGAGCCTTTGAATTAATCATTCTCACACCATTAACTCAAATAACATTATTTGGAACTCTCTTAATGGATCTTACTGATCCCCTTCGTCTCTCCCTTGAAATATCTTGAGCTCACTTATTAGGGTCAATGTTCTATCCCCCTTTTCTCCATCAAGAAAAGGCAAGCTCTTTGATGCCTATTAACTCAAATAACATCAATGGGGCTTCTGTAAATCAGGTCAAACCCCTTTCCAGGATACCGTGAAATCCTTGAAAATAAAACAGCTCTGAAAACTTGGTAACCAACATAAATTAAGAAGTGTATGTATTTAGTCAAATTATCTGGTCTCGGTTAAGCTGCTTTTGTTGGAAAGTGATACAGGGGACAACCCCCACCCCCAAAAAGAGATTCCTCCAGCTCTGGGGTGAGGATAGAGACATCACAACAACACTGACTCTCTGGAGCTGTTTCTTCCTTTTTTTTTCTTTTGCCATTTTTGGAGAAAGGGGTCAGGGACTCTAAAACTGAGACAGCTAATAAAAATGTTGGAAAGTAGCAGAGGCAAGAGGCCCAGAGAGATCACAATGCTGAACAGAGGCAGAGGCTGAAAAAAAAGTAGCCAGCAAGACTGGCTGGCCCCTGAAGGAAGGACTAGACAGAACAACGGACGGGATGCAGCTGAACTCATCAAAGGAGGCAACACAACCTGGTGCAGAGCCGGTCTTGGGGCCAGAAAGACCAAGACTCAAATCCCGCTTTGGAGACCTATGGACTGAGTGACCAAACACAACCTCACAGTGCTCCAGGTAAATCCCTAAGATTAGAAATTGCAATCAAAGGGCCGAGTTCCCTTTCTCTAATGAAATCACAGGTTTGGCCCATAACTCTATCAATTCATTAAGCATTTATGAAGTTCATACTTTAACAAGGAACTATGGGAGGTGCTAAGAAGAAAGCAACAAATTAAAGGGAAAATAGCCTTAGGCACCAAAGAGCTTGCCTTTTCTTGCTGGAGAAAAGGGGGATAGAACATTGACCCTAATAAGTAAACTCAAGATATTTCAAGGGAGAGATGAAGGGAATCAGTAAGATCCATTAGGAGAGTTCCAGATATAAGAACATAATGATGGCACCTGGGTTGAGTCTTGAAGGATTCTAAGACTCCTAAAAAAAAAGAGGTTAGGAGGAGGAGGAGGTGCTTTCTCGGTATGTACATGTGGCCAGAGGCTCAGAGAGGCAAGTTTTGGTCCCATCTAAAGAGATAAAGTCATATTCAAAAATGGCATGAACAGCAAAATCTCCATTCTTGGAGGCAGATGCTACAAGAGAAGGACCACTTGCCAGAAATGAGACAGAAAAGAGAGATGCTTCAGATCTGGAGTTCCCAGAACTCCAAGAGGCTATCCCTGGATGAATGGATTTCTGAGGGTCTGGGCATATGATAGAAAAAAATTTACATTTTTATTTTCACTAACCTCTAAAATTTAGCATTTTCTTTAATTATAATAAAAAACCATGTGCATTATTCTGAAAAGGGTTCCAGAGGCAACAGACTGCCAAAAAGTCCAGGTAACACAAAAACCTAAGAACCCCAAGTTAGCTAGTTCTTTCTAGCTCCAAAATTTCAAGCTCTGAAAATGCCCTAAGCAAAACCAGGGGCTTAATAATTACTTGCCCCTGATACTGAATAGATGGAGTGGGCACCCATGTGGTCTGTCCAGAAGGAGCTGCTTTTGCAGCTGCAAACAATTCACCCCACCTCTTCCTCACCTTTGCAAAGAGCTCAATAAAAACAAGTGGGAGGGGCTCTGGACCTTATCAGATTCTGAGGGTAAGGGAAGATGAGGGAGGGCACTGACCAGAACCCAGGCCACAGAATCCCAAGTAGTTTCACAGGGCAGCAAAGACAGGGAGGGGAGGAAGGACTTCTCTGCATGCAACTTGGGAACCAGAACCTCTGAAAAGAGAGAAATACTCCAGTAGCATCTCCCCCACTTCCTGAAAAGGCAGGACTGTGAATTTAGAGAACAAGATGTTCTCCTACGTAGGACAGAAGTCCCAAATCCGAACTGTCTCCCTTATGGGGCATCTGACTGCAAAGCCTAAATTCTATTCTCTTAATATTTCTCCAAGGAAAATAGATGGGTTCTTAACTTTTGGGTGCCCCCTTTGGCAATCAGGTAAAGCCTCTGGACACCTTACCAATGCCCACGCCACCTATTCAGTACCAGGAGACAAATAGTTGTTAAACCCCTGGATTTTGCTTAGAGTTTTCAGAGGATGTAGGGATAAAATAGTCTTGAAATTTTGGAGCTAGAAAGAACCAGCTAACCTGGGGTTCTTCAGTTTTTGTGTGTCCTGGACTTTTTGGCAATCTTAAATGCATAACAAGGGTTATCAATGAAAATAACTTGATTGGAATAGTTATTTAAAATTAAAATATTTTTCAAAACAAGTTTATAGACCCCACCGCAGTAATAAAAGGATCACTGGTCAATATAGAAATGTTGGAATCTAAACTGTATAACTTTTAAAAAGTCACTGAAGGAAAAAAAAAGGGGGGGGGAGGATAGTCATTGAATCTCCATCGGAGCACAGATAAAAAAATAAAACATAATTAGTAAAATGCAAATAATGAAAAAAAATCAAAGGTAAAGATTGTACCAAAGTATTCTCTACCTACAGGTGGAAAGTCTGTGTACACATGTTTATTTCAAAACTCAAGTGACTACTCATGATGAAAACTATCCACCACCAGAGAAAGAACTGAATGCAGATTAAAGCTTTCTCTCTTAAACTTTCTTTATTATTCTTGGGGGCTTTTTGGTCCGTATTTTCTTTTTTAATATGGCTAATATGAAAATGTTCCATAAGACTATACATGTATAATTCAAATCAAATTCTTGCCTTTTCAAGAAGGTAGGAGGAGAAAGAAGAGGGATGAAAATTTGAAACTCAAATTTAAAAAAATATATTAAAATTTTTTATTTAATATATTTATTTCTACCCATGTTTAACATATATTGGACTACTTGCCATCTAGGGGAGAAGGTAGGGGAAGAGAGGGGGAAATTGGAACACAAAGTTTTGCGAGGGTTAATGTTGAAAAATTATCCATGGATATGTTTTGAAAAATAAAAAGCTTTAATAAAGAAAAAAGGAAAAAAATAAAAAATAAAATTTTTGTTCATACATATTGAGAAAAAAATTTAAATTAAAAAAAAAAAACCTCAAGTGACTGAGCAGAAAGACTGCGGATTTTGTAAGAAACCACAGAAGAGACAGGAAACCCCACCTGGAAGGCTCAGGTCATGCTGTCAGAGGCAGGCAGCAGTGCCGGGCCAGCTCTAAGCTAGCATCTGTCCATGGCACAGCAATGCAAAGTAAGTCTCAAGGATGACTTGACTTTGACCATCAATGGAAAATAATATTCCTGCTATACCTGAACCCAAGCATGTATGCAAAATATCTCAATCTTGGAGCAGGGAGGGATCAAAAAGATCATCTAGTCATCTTACAGACAGAGAGTGGACAGAACGCTGGACCTTAAGTTAGAAAGGTCCGAGTTCAAATCTTACCTCAAACATTTCCTAGCTGTACTGGCTACTTAACTACTCTGTAAAATGAGAATAATAATTATCACCTACTTCTCAGAGTAGTTGTGAGGATCAAATAAGATAGTGCTTGTACAGCCCTTTGAAAGCCTTCATTATTCATCACTATCATTATTATTATTATTATGAGCTCCCCTTCTGACTCCTAATCCTAGGAATCTCATACTAAAGCAGACCCTCAACCTCTGAATCTTTATACAAAACTCACCTTTCCAATAACTTCCCTCACAGCATAATACTTCTCCGTGAGGTCTCCTGCTTCACTCAATGGAGCATCGTAGTCATAAGTAGTAGGTTGTGGTGAATAAGGCATATTGGCTCCTAAGAAGCAAAAATGTTTAACAATTTTTAATCATGAAAACAATGAGAAGAGATTGATTGAAAGGCAATCACTTTGGCATGCAGTTAATTTGAACAAGAATCCTTGAATGCCCAATAGATACAGAGTTCTTGAGGAGCCAGGAATATTGTCTTCAAGCATCTGAAAGACTATTCAGCTGAAAGTGGGAGTAAGAATAATTTTTCTGCTCTGGGAAGAGTGATATGAACAGATACAGTGTGAAACAGGCAAAACCAGGAAAAAAGAAATCCAAAATGACAATATATATGGAAAGAATGAGAACACAGAAAGTGCAACTTAAGAACAGTTTTATGTTTTTAAAAAAAAAAGTCAAGTTTTTGCAGTGAAAAGCTAATGTGATTTTTTGAGGTAATAAATGGCAAATCCAGTCCCATTTTTACTATATTCTAGCTAGAACATATCTGGAGTATCATCATGTTCACGCTTAGATGCCCATGAAACTGGAAGATGACAAGGATCGTGAGAAGACTTGAACATGTGCCAAATGAAAGATGCTTGTTAGCTTAAAAAAAGGTGACTTCTGGAAGATTTAGAACTGTTTCCCAATATCTTAAAAAGTGGATGGAGAAAAAAAAAAAAGTGGATGGAGGATTAGATGTATACCATATCACCCCTGAGAAAAGAACTAGAACAAAAGAGTTAAAAAGTACAGGAAGGCAGATTTCTTCTTAATATAAATAATACAATAAAATTTCCTAATGATTAGAGCTCTCCAGACCCAGAATTGACAAGTCTGCAAACTCTTTTGAGTCTTCCATCACCATATCTTATTCAACCATGGGCTAAATGGTCACCATTTAGAAATAGCATTGAAGGGACTCCTCCTTGACGGGACAATCTCTGAAATTTCTTTCATCTTGAAGGGTATATGATCTGGAGATATTGTCCTTCTAATAATTCTAATCCTTGGGGAAAATATTTACTCAATATATCCTTTGGATGATTTTCCCTATTCCCTACAAAAAGGGGGCAAAACAACTATAATTTCCCTAGAATTTTTATCTTTCTAGATAGCCTTAAAAGAGGCTAAACAATGAACTAAAAATTTCAGGATTACACTATTTCAATCATTTGACTAGGACTGAGCTACAAATATGGAGTGAATTTTGTATTATCAGACATATTATTGTTTAGTCATTTTCAGTTGTGTCCAATTCTTTGTGACCCCATTTAGGGTTTTTTTCCACCAAGAGAGAAGAATGATTTGCCAGCTTCAGCTTATTTTACAGATGAGGAAACCAAGACAAATAGGATTAAAGTGTCTTTCCCGGAGTCTAAGGCTAGATTTGTTGTCTTTTTTTTTTAATTGGCAAGAACAGTTTATTTTTCTATATCTCTTACAAGTATAATTTTAGAAGGGATTGGCAATCAACAAACTTTATCATTAGTTCCCAACTCATGTTAAACTGTTTTATGCATATTATACATCATCAATGATAGAGATGCAAGACAAGATTTGAGGGCAAAGAACTAAAGGAATTAACTCAACTTCAAATTTCTAGCTCAGTGATAAGTGACATATAAACCTAATACATTAATGACTAATCATGGCTTACTTAGAAAGCTACCAAATGAGAAGAATTTCCAGGAGAAAAAAGATCCAGTGGCTTAATACCTATTTAAGACATCAAAATTTCTAAAAGAAATATATCATATGAGGTATTTATACATCTTTGGAATTATCTATTCTAGAGTGAGATTTCAGTAGAAATCTTCAATTTGATCCTCTAATTACAAAGATGGGAAAATGTTCTAATACATAAAACAAAGGTCTTAATGACAAGTATAATTGGATTGGCAGTGCATACTGAGATGTAAAATGGTCAGTGGTTCAAGTTTGTGACTTCCTAAATATTAAAGATAACCAGTATTTAGCAAACTTTGGGGCAGATGGAGGTATTTGTTGAGACCACTAAATCACTTCTTTAGCCCTGAGAAATATTAAGAGATAAGCTGGATGATTAGTACCATTCTGAGACTTAAGGTTTATAAAGCAAAGAAAAAAGAGGAAGAACAAAAGAGGGAAATGAAATGGCGACAGATTTTTGATTCAGGATCGGCTATATAAAGGGAAAGGGCTAATAAATGCGAGGAGGTGACCAAGGCAACCATCACCCTGAAACCACTGCTAAGTTAATGAAGTTAGTCTTGTTGACATTCTTGCTTCATTACTACTCTTGATATGTTTATATTGGCTGTCTCCCATGCTGGAATGTACTCCCATTTCGCTTAAATCACAGAATAAACATAGATTTTTCTTCCTTCTCCAAAAACCCTGCCAAAAACAAACATTTGACTTTTTTTTTTTAAAGTAGATCTTATTATTCTTAATTCACTTTACAGATCATGAAACTAAGGCTGAATGGCTAATTAGGGGTACTGTCCAGGGTCCTATAGTTAAGTGTCTAAGTAAGGATTCAAATTCAAGTCCTCTGACTTCAGGTCCCGCCTGAACTGTTCACCTTTCAATCATAAGTAATGAGAACTAAGTATACACAGATAACTCAAATGTGTAAACAATGCCAAAACCCTCATGCTATTATTTTCACCCTTGACCCTACTGAAGGTCTATATGCAGTATATTTAAGTTTTACAACTTCTCCCTTTCCTGGCCCAAACAAATGCATGGTAATTCATGCATTTACTCTCATAATGGAAAAAAGAAAAGAAAAAAAAAAAACAGAAGTAATTTCATCAGCCCTGGAGTCATTTAGAATTGGCCAGTGTGAATCTGAGACCTAGGAGACTGGGCCCCATTTTATGAAGAGGAACTCTTCACTAAATGAAATTATACTTGAAGATGTGGGCAAGTCAGAATAAAAAGGAAAGGGTGGGGTGCAGAAGAAAGGGTGACCCCTCCCCAAAAAAGGAAACACAAAAGAGAAGTACTATGTCTTTTTTTCAGAGTTGTTCCTTCAAATACAAAAATAGTGGCTAGCTATATTTTTTTAAAAGAAACTCAATTTATAAAATATAAATATAATTTGCTGCAACACCCAGATTTTAAAAGAAAACCACAGATGAACATCTCATACATCAAATGAACTCTTACCATTCCAGAAGCCAAAATTGGTCCCACCAATAAACATATATCTAAAATGAAAAAGGGAACTGTCAGGGTTCTGCTGAATGAAAAGAAGCCCTTTAGTAATTCAGGAAAGAGACTTTAATTACTTTGATTCTGGCAAGGTTGAAGAGCAAAAGATAAAGCAACAAAAATCAACTCTCTCTCCCCTTGCCCCCCCACCCCAGATAAGGTCACCATGGATTCACAGAAAAATAATTTTTTTTTAAATTTACCATAACAACCAACAAAATTAAATATTTTAAGTACAGATTTAATTCAGAACCCAAAAAATTTAAGCAGAAAAAAAATCACATAGTCCTACCTGGAGAAATATTCAATCCAAAAAGTATTTATTAGGTGAGCCAATAAATATCATGGAAATAGTACAAAGATTCCTGGGGCTTCCAAGCCATCTCTCTTGTCTAAGGTACACTGTTTTTCACTTATCCATATGTCCACTTATTAAAAAAAAATTTTTTTTTTTTGCTTTTCAAAGAGATCTCATGTTAGGAACAAGGCCTAAATTGGGAGATATCCCATATTTAAATCAATATAATACATTATAACAAAGAGCTAGAGATGATTTTGCAACCATGAAAATTCCATTTAGTGCTCACTATATTCCTCCAAGAAGAGTTCCTTACATTCCTTGAAAAATAAATAAAAACAAAAATTCTTTCCCCAAGTTCACTTACAGGTTAACATTAGCACCAAGGGAAAGCATGTCAGTGAGAGAAGCGACAATCTCTTTGGTGTTGACTGTCTGGTGAGATTCACCCCAGTGATCTAGCCATCCAGTGTAGAATTCTGAATTGATCTACAAAAGAAAAAGGTAAAGAAATTGAAAGTGAACAAGGAAGAACCTCACTTGTAACATTCACCACTATAGAAAGGAAGTGTGTTATATTTTATAAGCCATTTATCTTAACAGTGCCCTCGTACCACTTCCAAAAAGTTGCAGAATGATATTGTTATAATATTTTCTCATGGTGTTACAGAAAGTTAGACTTTGAAACTCTCCTCTCTTTGCAGATGGCAGACTATGGGTGTGGAACACTGTAAATAGTGTCAGATCTGAATTATCTGTTGTATAGCTTAGCTGAAATTCTTTTTAATTCTTTGTTATTAGGGATGGTTCTCTGAATGGAAGAAGGAATGGTAAATTAAGATGCTATAAAAATAAAGATCATTTTTTAAAACATATTGAAGGGAAGAATGTTAAGAGTACAAGAGATTAAGCTTAATGGAGTTTTTTGTGAGGGCTAGAGAATTTTTCTTCTATTTTAATTATAATAATAGCAAATTAATCAAATTTTAATTATAATAATAACAAATTAAGGTTTGCAAAGCACTTTGCTGTGGTTATCCAGTCACGTCCAATTTTTCGTGACCGCATTTAAGGTTTTCTTGGCAAAAATCTAAAAATTGTTTGATATTTCCTTCTCCAGCTCATTTTGGAGATGAGTAAACTGAGGCAAACAGGATTAAGGGACTTGTCCAGGGTCGCATTGCTAGTAAATGTCTGAGGCTGAATTTGAACTCAGAGAGATGAACCTTCTGGACTCCAGGCCCAGTGCTCTGTGTACCACCTAGCTGCCCCAAATATCTCATTTGACCCTTATAACAACTCTGTGAGAGAATTCTATTAATTACCCTGATTTCACAGGTAAGGAAACTGAGCCTGAGACATAATCACAGAACTAAGAAGTATCTGAATCAGGAATAGTTGACTACAAACCCAGTATTTTAACTACTAAGACCTTGCTGCCTTAGCAGCAAATTAGAGATAAATTAGAAATAATAGAAATAATTATAATAATAATAGAAAAAATAAATTAGAAATAATTAGAAACCAATTTGCTCAGGATATCCAGCTAGTGGAAGGATGTGAATCTAGTGCTTTTTCTACTAAAGGGATTATAATTTTTATTTAGCCTAGAAAAGAGACAACTACTAGGGGACAGGATGGTCTCATATGAAGGGGTATTTTAGGCAAGAGGGATCAGTCTCACTGATACAACTAACAGAGAGGTAGATTGGGGCTCAATGTCAAGAAAAGCAAATGATGAGAACTACCTGTAATTTACTCTCCATCACAGTCTTCCTGGCCATGAGCCAGGGAAGATGAGGAATAGATTTTTGAATAGATATATATATATAGATTGGATCACCTAGCCGCTAAGGTTGAAATTCTGGTATTCTTTATCTTACACGTTTCATGGCCCCTACAACAGTCACTTGTGTTTGGTGTTCATTCTTCCCTAAGATGAAAGAATGAAAGCTTACCAAGGGTCCTTTGGGCTCAGCCTTCCTCTGGATCATAAAGGCTTCTGTAATGTTGTGACCTGCAAAGTGTAGGAGAATCAAGTGGATAAAAAGAGACCATGAGCATTCATGTGGAATTAGAAAAAGAAAGTGTCAAAAAGAGAACGTCCAAAGAACCATCCTAGGACGCTCTGTCCATGTCTATCCAAAAAACCCATCTGTGTCTGGCACTTAAATGTTTAAAGAATTGCACTGACTTAAAATCATACCACAAGGAAGAACCTCACTTGTAACATTCACCACCATAGAATGGAAGTGTGTGTTATATTTTATAAGCCATTTACCTTAACAGGGCCCTCGTACCACTTCCAAAAAATTGCAGAATGACACTTATAATATTTTCTCATGGTGTTACAGAAAGTTAGACTTTGAAACTCTCCTCTCTTTGCAGATGGCAGACTATGGGTGTGGAACACTGTAAATAGTGTCAGATCTGAATTATCTGTTATAGGCACTTAATAAATGTTTAAAGAATTATACTGACTTAAAATCATACCATTTGTCCAAGAAACTGTCCCTGCTCTCCCAAGGCAGAAACAGTCCTTCTTTGAAATTTGATAGCAAATCCTTTATATTTATTTCTTCTCTTCCTTGAAGACTCCAGAGCTGAAAAGGGCTTTGCCTTGACTGCTCTGACAGTAATCTATCTGGATATAAGCAACTAGATGGCAGGGTTTGTAGCTCACTGGGTCTGCCATCCAAGACCCAAGTATAAATCCTCCTTCAGACATTAGCTGTGTGACTATGGGCAAGGCAGCTTTTCTCAATTTCTTCACCTCAAAATGGGGGTAATAAGAAAACTTATTTCAAATAAATTTCAAATAAAACCCATATCAAATGACTTCACATTTACGTCTGTATGTATGTACACACACATGTATATATGTAATTTTATATTAATATGAACATTTTACTGATTTATATTGCATTATATGACTATAACATACCTAATGGACATAAATATAATATATTACACAATAAATTTATTGTATAATACACACATAATGATACAAATATATGTGTGTTCAGCATTTTAATGCTTTCTGTGAATATTTCCATGCATTTTGTTTTCCTTCTTAGGTTGTTTTTTCTTCTTCTCTTTCTAGATCTGATTTTCTTATGCAGTAAGATAACTGTATAGATATGTATACATGAATTGTATTTGTCATATATTTATCCTATTTAGCATGTATTAGATTACCTGTCATCTAGGGGTGGGGGTGGGGGGAAGGAGGGGAAAAGCTTGGGAAAAAAAAAGTTTTTGCAAAGGTCAATGTAGAAAAATCACTCATATGTTTTGTAAATAAAAAGCTTTATAAAAAAACGAAATATATGTGTGTTATACTTATATGTTGCACTATATTAATACTGTACACACACAATATATGAATACACATATGTATGCAAAGTGCTTTGCAAACTTTAAAATGCTATAGCAATGTTTAGCCATGGTTATTACTATTATACAGAAATATATCATTGTGGATAGAGTTGACCAAAGATCTCTCTCAGCAGAAAAAAATTGCCCTTTCCTTGTGGGCAATCTTGAGATGAAATGAGGACCATGTCACTTAAAGTCAAGGACTCTGATAAAGTTCCTTGTAGGCTCATGGTTCCACCTATAAAACTTTGTTTTTAGGAGCATCCATGGATAAGAGCATTCATCAGTCACAAAACAGAATGCTTTTCAAAGTAAAAACCAGGTGATAAATGACAGAGGAAGTATAAGATGACATCTGTCAACTCAAAGAGCTAACAATCTGATGACTAAGGTCAAAGCCAGGAATCAGACAACTTCCTGCTTTGTCTTTTTCTAAAGCCTGCTTAATTAAACTTCCCCTTCTAGAGGAGGCCGAGTCTTGCAGACTTTCATGAAAAAACCTTGTTTTTCCATGACATTCATATACCATAATTTATTCAGCCACTCTCCAATTGATGGGCATCCATTCAGTTTCCAGTTTCTAGCCGCTACAAAACGGCTGCCATAAACATTCTTGCACAGGTGGGGCCCTTTCCTTCCTCTAAGATCTCTTTGGGATATAAGCCCAATAGAAACACTGCTGGGTCAAAGGGTATGCAGTTTGATAACTTTTTGAGAATAGCTCCAAATTACTCTCCAGAATGATTATGGTATATAAATGTTATGGAATATTATTGCTCTGTAAGAAACGACCAGCAGGTTGATTTCAGAGAGGCCTGGAGAGACTTGCATGAACTGATGCTGAGTGAAATGAGCAGAACCAGGAGATCATTATACACAGCAACAACAATATTACATGATGATCAATTCTGATGGACATGGCTCTCTGCAACAAAGAATTGTTTCAAAACAGTTCCAATTGTTCACTGAAGAAAACCATATACACCCAGAGAGAGGGATATGAAATATGGACCACAACATAACATTTTCATGATCTCTATTGAGGTTTGCTTGCATTGTGTTTCCTTTCTCTGATTTTCTTTTTTTTTCTTGTAGATAGGATTTTTCTTGCACAATTTGTCAAGTATTTCAATATAATTAACATGTAGTGGACTTTCTGCCATCTAGGGGAGAGGAGGGGACTGGGGGTAAAATTTGTAATGGAAAGCTTTGTAAAGATCAATGCTGGGGAAACTACCCATACATATGTTTTACAAATAAAAACTTTAATTAAAAAAAAACAAAAAAAACCCTTGTTTTTACTTGATATATATTTCAAACTTAATTTTATATATTTATGTCATTTCTCTGATAGAAAATAAATTTCTTGGGGGAAAAGCTGCTTTTATTTTTGTCTTTGTTTTATTTGCTGACAATGTAAAAATCTCACCAGAAAAATATCCCCAGAATGGCTGGGGAAAATATCCTGAGGGATCTGCTTGCTAGTCCTAGTTTGGGAGGAAGAGAAGGAAATGAAGGGAGCTATAACAATAATGATGATGGTAATAGGTAACATTAATACAGATTTCAAGGTTTGCAAAGCCCTTTATATATGTATGTCTCTGTGTATATTATACATACATACACATAATCTCATTTGATCTATACAGATCTGCTATCTTATTCCTGATATAGACATCAGTTATCTCATTCAATCCTCACAACCTTGGGAAGGAAGTGTTATCTCTGAATTCACTTAATGTACAATTGAGGAAACTGAGTTAGACATAGATGAAGTAATTTGCCCAGGATACACAGAAAGTATCTGAGACTGGCTGGGCAGTGTAGTGGATAAGAAAAGACCTGAATTTAAATCTGCACTCAGACACTTACTGGCTGTGTGATTCTGGGCAAGACATTTATTTAAGTCCATTTGCCTTGGTTTCCTCAATTGTAAGATGGAAATAATATTATCATATACCTCCAAGGTATATGATACTCAAATCTGAGTGTACATACATACACACACACATATATACATATATATACACACACACATACATAATGGGCACCATAAAAATGTTTTGTTCAATGTTGTTGAATGTTTGTTCAATCAATTTTCCAGTCATATCTGATTCTCACGCCCCACTTAGGAGTTTTCTTGGCGATTCATCATTTTCTTCTCTAGGTCTTTTTATAGATGAGAAAACTGAGGTAAATAGAGTTAAGTGACTTGTTCAGATTTTGACAAATTCTGACACATTTAAACTCAGGCCTTTCTGACTCTAGATCCAGCATTGTAGAGATAATAATTTTTAACTAAGGTGATTTATGTGAAAGCACTCTGTAAACCCTAAAACACTAGGAAGATAATGTATTGTTTATTATTCTTTTAGCTCTTTCTTAAAACCATGAATGAGAAGTTATGTTTTGCTGTGCATCCAAAAAACAAACACAAAATAACCGTCCACATGGTGGTTAATTTGGGGAAAAGCCAAAAACAGCCCAGAAGCCCTGGGGCAGACCGTCCTGCTTGTTAATATAACCACTCACTTGTTCCAAAGTCTACTGTAGCATAAAGATCCTGCAGAGTTCCACATTTTAAATAGTCATCGCCGGCCCCATCAGTGGTGAAAAGAACCACCTCTTCTCCAAGATATTGGCGGAAGAGTTTCAGGAGAAAACGGAGGTAGTTGTAATCACAAGCAAAGTAGCTTCCATATTCATTTTCAACCTGAGAATTATATGAAAAGAGAAACACTCATGACCCTCCCAGGCACTCCAAGTCATACTGTTTTGTGAGAGAATCAACAATGAACAGCCCATGTTTTTCCACTGATAATCCAGAAATCTGAACAACCAAACTCCTTACCCTAAGAGTATGAGGAATAAATATTTGGCAAATAACTGTACTAATCCATTGTAATTCTCTAAAATTAGTCGGGTTTCTGAAAAAATTAACGTTTAATAGCTGTATGCTGCTAAAAAAAAGTAATTTATTTGTCTGAATAAAGTTTTTTTCTAACACAAAAATAATTTCTTAAGAGCATATAATTGATAACTTTTAGAATTTATTTCCTTTCACATCAGATAGAAAGCATGAAGAGATTTTAGTGAAAGCCAAGAGGTATAGAGACCAATAATAGTTGAAAACACTTTATTTAGAAGAAGGCCCACGGCAGGTTAGATGGACTTCCTAAGGTAGACTTCCAAAAGGAAGCAGATAATGGTTGTACAAGGTGGACAGGCAGGAATGCACTGCCATATTAATTAATTCCATTTGTTTCTAATTTCCTCAAAACCTGAGATTCTACTAAATACTGATTTTTTTTAAAATTACCTTCTCTTTTCTTGCATTTTAACCCTCCAAAAGTTTCACTAGTAGTCAGTTTCCTAACGAAATGAATCCTTGGACAAATACTTCTTATTTTGCTATTTCAATGAATCCAAGAACATAAAAGTTGCCACGTGAAATACAATTTTTCAAAAAGTTATAGAACATTCTCAAGCATAACTTCTGCTCTGAGAAAAGCTATATGAGGCCTACAAAGACAGGATGGCATTAGCTTTCGGCCTTTTCCTACAGTTCATCATTAATATTTGTTTGGCTATTTCTTTTCCTAATCTATGAATTCACTTATCATTGGTGTTTCTAAAAAGGGGACTTTTTAAAATCTGAGGCCCATGAATTTTTAAAATATATCTCGAAAGTTATTTCAAAATAAGTGGTTTCCTTTGTAAACATATATATTTAGAAATACTCATCTGGAAAGGGATTCATAAGCTTCACCAGATTCCCAAAGAGATTGTCCATTGACACACATAAATACAAAAAAAAATTTATATATATTAAAGCAAGGAGAAAGCATATTCTCTCTGGAGGACCACTAATCCCCCCCAAAAACGGAGGGAGGGTTTCCTTAGTTAATAAGTATTTTTATTTTTAAGAGAAAAAATAAAATATTCTACACTTGCCTGCTCTTCAAATTAGAAAGAGATAACATAAAATTCTACTTTATAGATTTAAAAAAATTAACTTTTAAAAACATGTTTTTGTCCTGTCCTATGGCTAGTTAAAGAAGGGAGATGGCCATAAGATGAAGAAACCTCAAAAAAAAAGTGGGGAAGAAAAAAGTCATGAATGACACACAAGAGAGGCAAGAACACACACACACACACACACACACACACACACACACACACACACACA
>JAJPUD010000174.1:247791-366819 GCA_023553655.1 Myrmecobius fasciatus
ACACACACACACACACACACACACACACACACACACACACACACACACACTGAAAGAGGGATATTAAGACTCTCCCAGAGACAATAATGTGTTGGGATTTTTTTTTTCAGACAATGATTCAGATGAAATTAAAAGCCCAACTTTTAACTATAGATTTCTATCACAAAGATTTAACAAGAAAGGATTTACCATTTCTTGATACTTGGTACCTTTGGGTCAGATGAAATGATCTCCTATCATGGAGATCTCAAAAACTGGAAAGAAGCCAATTCATCTAACCCATACACACAGCAAGAAATCCCAGAGGTCACTCAGTCTCCATCTGAAGGTTTTCAATAAAAAGGAAACCATACTTTCCCCTGAAAGTCCACGTCACTATAGCATAATGCTTAAGAGTTGAGAAATTTTTCCCAACACTAAACCAAAAACTGCCTGTGCCATCTTCCACTCATTGTCTCTATTTCTGTCCTCTAAGGCCAAATAAAACAATTCTAAATCCAAAATAATTCTAAGCATTTATTTAATTCTAAATCCACCAATCAATAACCATTTATTAGATGCTTACTTTGTCATATGCACTGTACTAATGCAAATAGAAGCAAAAATACAGTTCCTGTCTTCAAGGAGCTGACATTTTAATGGAAGAAGATAATGTATTAATGGAAGCTAAAAAATGAGGGGTTCATTCTTATTCCCATTACTCTACCCCATGTCTTCTAGTAACTTCAATCAATCCTTATAGCATGAATGTGAGACCCTTCTCCAACCTCACTGCTTTTCCTTGGATGTTCTCTAGCTAAACAATATTCTTCCTAAAATACAGATCTAAGAACTAAACTTAACTCTGCATAAGTAGTCTAACCAGTGCAGATTAGAACAGAACTATTAATTCCTTAGTCCTGGACACCATCACTCTGCTAATGACCGATTACGCATGATTCCAGATGACTGATGATGAATTATGCTATTCACTGACTGATAGGAAAATGATGGTCTTCGACACCGAGTAAGACATTAATTTTTAGATAATGATCCATGTAGGAATTTATTTTACCTGACAGTTAACACTTTTAAGTGTTTCATTTTTTTTTTCAATAGGAGAAATAAGTATTTATTAATTTGAAAAAATAAAATATTGAATCAGCTTTGATTGCTTTATCACTCTGTTGATTCATATTAAGCTTGCAATTCACTAAAACCTACCTGGATCTTTTGCAAAGAACTATTCCCTAAACATATTTCCCTCATCTTATATGTAGGAATTTTTAACTCAAATGTAAAAATTTATGGTCAGCCCTATTTAATTATAATTTATTAGATTTGGCCCAACATTCTAGCCCATTAGCATCTTTTTATATCCTGATTCCATCATCTAGGATCATCCATCTATTCCTCCCAGTTCTATGTCATCAACAATTTTAATAATCACAACATTTACACCTTTTCTGAGACACTGGTTAAAATGTCATACATTATAAAAGCATAAATTTCTGGGATACTCCACTGTAGACTTCCTTCTAGGGGGCCATTGAATCACTCATGATTACTCTTTGGATCTAGCCTACTTCTTCTGATCAGACTTTTGATTAGCCCACATTTCTACATCTTGTTTACAAGAAAAGCCTGAGTTTTTTTGAGATGTCAAACATATTAAGATGTCTTAATATGGATACAAACTGGAATTTTCAAAGAGACACTGGTCGATGGAAGGATTGAGATGAACAATGAATCGCCACAAAGGAGTAGCAGTTTTGTTAATCTGCCAACAGCCAATTCAATAAAATCCAGTGGTTCCCTAACATCTCCAGGATCAAATACAAAATCTTTGTTTCACATTTAAAACCCTTCACGATCTCCCCCCTCCTACCTTTCCAGTCATCTTATACTCCTTGGTCCAGTGACATTGACCTGGTTATTCCAAGAACAAGATGCTCTTCTCAGCACCAGGAATTTTTCTGACTGTCTCCCATACCTAGAAAGCTTCTGCTCCTCATTTCTACCTACTGGATTCCTTGTAAGGCCCAACTAAAAATTCACCTTCTACAGGAAGCCTTTCTTGACCTCTCTTACTTCTTCTCAAAGTATTTTATCCTGTAGAAAACTTGCTTTTCCATATGTCTGTTTCTTGTCTCCTCATTAAATTGTGAGCTACTTAAAGTCTTTTTTGTATCCCCAGAACTTACCATAGAGCCTGGCACAAAGTAAGTGCTTAATAAATGTTTACTGACTGACTTACTGACTATTGACCAATCATTGACCAGCAAGACATCAGCGGACTTTCCAAAATAACAACAATAATAAAGATGATGATGTTGACAACAATTCTAAACAGGAATAGATTCTACCAGTCTCAGAGGTGAAATTTCAGTAAATTTAGTTTAATCATAGTTGTTTCCTGAACCACTGATAAAACAACCACAGAGTTAATGGGCTAAATGTTTGCCTAACCCCACTGGGTTGATTTTTCTGATCTGACTCAATTCTGGCTGGGCTCTACCATGAAAGATAGTCTGTAATCACAAGACTAATCACGAGGACTTTGTATTCTTGGGCAACTTAAGCCCTGAACTCCCAGAGTAAAGACTGTGGCCCTTTCTCAGCCTCCTCCTCTGAATGGGCTGTTCTATTTGTGAAAGTCTAAAACTGGAATCAGCCATCTGCTATCATTCTGTACACCAGGAACATCCCCTTAATTCTCTCCCCAAATTTCCCTCATCAAATCTTATAGTCTCCAACCTCCTCTGAGGAGGGTGCTATCTATTACCCTACATCTGCTGGGGATGAATCAATTCTGGAGGAAATTTCAAGAAGAGGCCATAAATCTCTACTAGATTCTATAAAGCTCATGAGATATCACTTAGGGTTTCAATAACCATGTGGTGGGGAAACTGTGGGGAGAAACTGAAAGTGATTTAGGGAGAAGCAAGGGCTAAAGAAAAAGGACAGATAAAGAAAGCCAGACTATGAGAGAAAGTAAGAGGGAGTAAGAGACACTGAAGGGAAGACAAAGGAAGAGATTCTGAGAAGAGCACCCCAAAAGTCCCTCAATCTTAGTCATGTAAACTAGATCCTACAGAATGATGGGGCGACAACAATGTTCACCAAAGCATGACCTTGCCCACACAATATTAATGGGTTTACATTGTGAAATCTAGGCAGGGATTTTTTTTTTTTTAATGTATAGTAGTTTCCGATCCATCCTTACCAATTTTCAATTTATCCAGTACCATTTATCAGACAGGCTCCTGCAGAAAGCAAGAATTTTAGGAAAATAGAAAAGGACAAGGAAAAATAGAGAAGATATAAGAAGGAAATTGACAAAAAGAAAGAAACTAAAAGAATAACTGGTTCTACAGCCAGAATGTTTTGGTTCAAATTCTGTTTCTAATGCTTCTAATTTTGGTACTGATGCAATTCATGTAAGTTTTGGGAAGAATGGACTTCATGCTACCTCTAAATCCTAAAAGCCTATGAAGGAAAAAAAAGAAAGGAAAAAAACTATCATTTGTTCCTTTCTACTTTCTTCTCCTGTCACACAGAATCTTAGAATTTAGAGTTCAGATGAACTCAGAGATGATTTTGTCTGATTCCTTTATTTTAAGGATGAAGAAACTGAACACCAAAGAGACTAAATAAATTATAAAGCAGTAGCAGTGTAGTATAGGGGACAGAGTGTTGTACTTGGGAGAAACGAAGGTCTGCTTGTGAAATTCCACCCTCAAACATTCACTTTTTTTGAATTTCCAGCTATAAAATTGCAATTATTACTTAATTTTAGTACTTCTGTCACAAGATTGCTGGGACGATTATGAAGTAATATATGCAAAGGACTTCTATTATGATTATTATTGCAACATGCTGTAAGTAATCTGGCATTGTTTTTGGAGAGCAATAACAATTATTATGGTGCTTTACATACACTGTCCTGTCTGAGTTTCATAATTCTGTGAGGTAGATAATATACCTTTAGCCCCATTTACAGATGGGGAAATGGAGGCTCAGAGAAGGGTCATTCAATTAATAAGCATCAGAGAAAGAATCTGAACCCATACTTCCTCAGTCCAAGTTCATGACTCTGTCCACCATGACATTGTATTTTTATAAGTGATAAATAAATACAAGGAAAGAAGTGTTTTGTTTTGTGCTGAACATTGCATCTAATAAGAATAAGAAGCTAAAATGATGGAAAGAATGACAATGTGAAGCAGCATTTGGGGGATGAAGGCAGGGGTGGAACTGGAAGCCCTCCTGACTCCTTACCTGCACTGTTATAATTGGCCCTCCATATTGATAGAGGTAAGGCTTCATCTTAGGCAGAAGGACTTCCAACCACTTATCCACTGCTTTGAGGTAATCTGAGAGACAAAAGGAACAAGACTCACACAGCTCAGCACTTGTCTTTCCAAAATCTTATTCCAAAAAATGTTTATTTGGGTCCAACTCTTTGTGACTCCATTTGGGGTTTTCTTGGCATAGATGTTGGAGTAGTTACCATTTCCTTCTCCTGCTCATTTTTACACATGAGGAAACTGAGGCAAAATGACGTGACTTATCCAGAATCATACAATTAGTATGTGTCTGAGGTCATATTCAAACTCAGAAAGCCAAATCGTCCTAATTTCAGGCACAGTATTCTGGGCACTATGGCACCACCTAAATGCTCCACCAAAAAATGAAATCCTCTACAATTTAGACTCTTCATCACCTTTTCTGTACTTGAAGGACTTAGAGATTTTCAGGTCCAGCCAAGGGGCTGATTTGTTTTGCTTAAGAACTGATGAGTAGTGATTGTGATAAGAAAAAAGGAAGAAGAAAGAAAAAGAAGAAGGAAGCAGGAAGGAAAAGAAGGGAGAAAAAGAAGGAAGAAAGGAGAAGAAAAAAGGAAGAAGAAAGAAAAACAAGGGGGAAGAAAAAAGGAAGAAGAAAGAAAAAGAGGGTAGAAGAAAAAAGGAAGAAGAAAGAAGAAAGGAAAAGAAAGGAGGGGAGTTAAAGGGAGAGGGGGTAGAAAACAATCAACAATGAGATTAAACACAGAAAAGAGCAAAAGAAAGTTCAGAAAGGGGACACAGACATGGAGAACAATTTTGTTACTGCCATTTTTTATATTTATTTGTTACAAAAAATACAATGTGCAAAATGGAATGGTATCATTTTATATATTATCTTCCTTCCTGTTCTATATATCCTAAAATGTATATAACTATTCGTGTTTGTTAAATTCATAATATAAGTTCTTTCAAATGAAATTGATCAGCCTGTGGCCAATCTGGTGATGAATAAAATGGACACGCAGTCCATCGTGGGGGCCCTACTCCCAAGCTTTTCCACATCTGGGTAACATCTGCCAGAACTTGTATCCTTTAGCACAGCTCTGGAGGGCTCGGGGTCACACCATATTTTTTTTACTTACTGCAATAGGTCACTCAGGTCTTCCTGACTCCAAATCCAACATTCTACTCATTGTGCCACTTTGTTAGCTCTCTCTCTATTGTCAATGCACACATACATTTACATACACATACGCACATGCACAAACATATACACTGTACATATGCACATATACAGGGGGTATGCTGGGAGCCAGCTCATTGGCTCACAAGAGCTGACTTAAATTTTCAGTCTGAGCCATTTACTTTTTCAGCTTGGGAAATTATCAAAGGCTACAAATTGGGACTTGCTTTATTGTTTTGTTTATTTTGTTGTAGACTTAAGAAATTGATGGAAAAATGTTAATAAGGCAGACTGAACATAAAAGTGTCTCCTACCTATCTTTTTCCCCCCATCAGAGAGCTGGTTGTTAAATATTTATCAACACATTGCTGCTATATGTATATATACACATGTACACATATATGGTGGGAGAAGGGAAGGGAGAGGGAGAGAGAAACACACACACAGAGACAGACAGACAGACAGACAGGGAGAGAGGGAGGGAATTATGAAGGGAGTTAGGGAGGGATGAAAAGGAGGGAGGAAGAGGAAAAAGAGATGGAGAGATGAAACAGTTAAGAAAGAGCGGGAGAGGACAAAAATGGAAGAAAAATAATAATATTAACTGAAACTTAATTGGGGAAGGGGGAAGATATGCAAGACAAAAAAAGAGGCTTAACTCTCACCTACCTCATAGGATAAGTTAAGCTTTTTGTTGAAAGGCATTGGTGTTTCTGGGGACATGATTTGCTCATAGTATATTAAAAACCCTCCAAATAACCAAGATTCCCCTTATGTAAAGTGAGGAGATGAATAGCACCTTTGTCCCAAGGTTATTGTGGGGAATAAATGGGATAACATACAAAGGGGCTTTGTGAACCATAAACTGATATATAAATGTTAGTTCTCATCCTTAATATGTCCATGAAAAAGCAGACAAATGGCATTTGAGAACTGATCACTGGTTGTTGAGCACACCACTATAACCATCACCAGTCAGAGGGAAGGAAGATAAATAGTATTACAGGCTCAGGTAGTGCTCTGTTGTCAAAGGAACAGGAGGTACTGTTACAACCAGAGAAATCAATCCTAGGTAAGTTTCTACTACTGACTTCATTAACCTGATCTTGCCAATAACTAAGAAAGGCACCACCCGTTAATGAAATAGGTATTTGGGGAGAGAGGTAAATCAGAGAGACAGAGAAAGACAGAGACAGGGAGAGAGACAGAGACAGACAGAGAGACAGAGACAGACAGCCACAGAGAGAGAGACAGAGACAGAAAGAGAGAGTCAGAGACAGAAAGAGAGAGACAGAGAGACAGAGACAGTCAGAGAGACAGAGAGACAGAGAGAGAGATGGGGGGGTGGGGAAGGAGAGAGACAGAGACAGAGACAGAGAGACAGAGACAGACAGCCATAGAGAGAGAGAGACAGAGAGAAAGAGTTTCAGAGACAGAGAGAGACAGACAGACAAGAAAAAATCTATTAACTCTATGATAAGAGTAAATGTAAATTTTAGACAAACAGGCAAGATAGCATAGTCTATGGTAGAGAGAAAGGTGACCCAGCCTTGAGGTCAAGAAGCCAAGGGTTCACATCTCACCACTGGTAGATGCTGACTATGTGGTCCTGAGCAAATCACTCTGAGTACCACAGGTGCCTTCTACCAATGCAGAGGGAGTTTACACATTAGCATCTACCCAAACACTGTAGATATTCTCCTCTTTGGTGAAACTTATTCTATACTTTATCTAAAACAGAGCTGGATTTCTTAAACTAGAATCTAAAACTTGTTCTGTGGATGTTTTTTAACTGGACATTTTATTGTTGGTAGAGTTGTGAACTTACCCAACCATTCTATTTTTTTTTTTTTTTTTTTTGCTTTTTGCTGAGGCAATTGGGGTTAAGTGACTTGCCCTGGGTCACACAGCTAGGAAGTGTCTGAGACCAGATTTGAACTCAGGTCTTCCTGACTTCAGGGCTGGTGCTCTAACCACTGCGCCACCTAGCTGCCCCCTTACCCAACCATTCTAAAGAGCAATTTGGAACTATACCCAAAGGGCTATCAAACTGTGCATACCCTTTGATCCAGCTATTTTAAAAAACTGTATTTCAATATAACTGCTTTGCTTGTAATCTTATATTTTTATTTTATGCATTCAAAATTATTCCAAGAAGTCTGTAGTTTCACCAAATTACCTGTGGGTTCTATGACATAGACACATAGAAGCATGAAGAGGCCCATATCTAGAGAGAATTTACAACTAACTCGACTAACACTTAAAATTTACTCAATTTCTAGAAAGATTCATGCTACCTAGCTCTGTCAAAATATCTCAAATTATTATTATGGCTGTCAGCAAACCTGTGTTTATCAAATAGTAGCAACTCACCAGGATCAGAAGAACGGAGAAAAATTGATTCTTTCTCTAAAAGCCAAACAGGTAGGCCACCCTGGGATGGGAAGAGGAAAAAGAAAATTATTTTTTAAAAAAAAGATGTATTGATGTGTTTTGTTTTTAAAAGCAGAGTCTTTTATGATTTATAACCCCTCCTCTCCTACCCTAGCCAGCCAGCCCCAAGTTCTGTGAAACAGAACTCTAGAAATAAAGTTCTCTAGAAACAAAGATAAATAGCTAAATCAAAACAACCAAAAACATGAGTCCTCCACCCCTCTGCTAAGAAGGGAAAAAAGAAAGGTATGGTTCATTAGCTATTTTCCAGGACCAAGAAAAGTCATTGTTCAGTTTCCTTTTACTGGTCTTTTCACAAACATCGTTTCAGTCATCATTTCAATACCCAATTTGTAAACAAATTAATAGAAAAACTTCCTTAGAGTAAAACTTTTTTTCAATGAGATAAATTCTTATGAAGATTTGCTTTTCTAGAATAATTTTTAAGCTTCCCCTTGGGAAGGCAAGCATTATACACTGTGTAGTCATGCAAAAGATATCTCCAAATTAGCCATGGTGAAAAAAAAAGATTGCTAAATATGTAACTTAGCAAAAAAGGACAGAAATCACCTGCAGGAATTACTCACCATGTCCCACTCAGCACAGATATAAGGTCCTGGCCTCAGAATAACTAATAATCCAAGTTCATCAGCAAGCTGTAGGAAATATTCCAGATCCTGTTCGCCAGAGAACTGATACTGTCCAGGAAGAGGTTCATGGAAGTTCCAGGGCACATAGCTGGCAAAACAAGAACATTTTATTCTTAAGGATTTGACAAAATTGATCCAATCATTCTCGAGAGCAATTTGGAACTACATCCGAAGGGCTATCAAACTGTGCATACCCTTTGTCCCAGCAGTGTATCTACTGCTGTAGGTACCTGAAAAGATCATAAAAGAAGGAAAAGGACCCACATGTGCAAAAATATTTATAGCAGACCTTTTAGTAGTGGCAAAGAACTGGAAACTGAGTGGATGCCCATCAGATGGAGCCCATCAGCTGAATAAGTGATGGTATATGAATGTAATGGAATATTACTGTTCTATAAGAAATTATGAGCAAACTGATTTCAGAAAAGTCTGGAGAAACTTACACGAACTGATGCTGAGTGAGATGAGCAGAACTAAGAACACTGTAAACAGTAACAAGATTATGTGATGATCAACTGTGAAGGACTTGGCTCTTTTCAACAATTTAAGACAATTCCAATAAACTTGGGATGGAAAATGTCATTTACATCCACAGAAAGAACTATAGAGACTGAATATGGATCAAAACATAGTATTTCCACTTTTTGTCATTGTTGTTTTCTTGTTTTTTTGTGTGTTTTTATCTTATTTTTCTTGTACAGCATGACAAATATAAAAATATATTTAAAAGAATTGCATATATTTAACCTCTAACAGGTTGTTTGCTGTCTTGAGAAAGAGAGGAAGAGAGAAAAATTTAGAACATAAAGTTTTACAAAAATGAATGTTGAAACCTATCTTTACATGTATTTGGAAAAATAAAATACTATTGAAGAAGAAAAAAATTATCTGACAAAATACTGAATAAAGAGTGTAGAATGACTACCTTTTCACATCTACTTTTGCTAAGTTTAAAAAAAAAAAAGAACAGAGAAAAGAATGGTTAATTGGACAGGAATTTTATATTCAAGATAAGAAACCTAAAACTTCCTAAAAGGGAATCCAGATCCTGAAGGTGACTGTACATGCTCATTTCTCTTTTAAATCTTGCTCCATATTGTAATTCAGCTTTTTTTTTTTTTTCCTTTTTGCTGAGGCAATTGAGATTAAATGACTTGCCAGGGTCACACAGCCAGGGAATGTTAAGTGTCTAA
This sequence comes from Myrmecobius fasciatus, assembly GCA_023553655.1. NCBI lineage: Eukaryota > Metazoa > Chordata > Mammalia > Dasyuromorphia > Myrmecobiidae > Myrmecobius > Myrmecobius fasciatus. The sequence continues at coordinate 257,519 of JAJPUD010000174.1, forward strand.
GACCACATTTGAACTCAGGTCCTCCTGACTTCAGGGCTGGTGCTCTATCCACTTTGCCACCTAGCTGCCCCTGTAATTCAGCTTTTTAAAGAAAAGTTTTACTTTAGATCAGCTCTAGAAGTGGAAACTTTGCCGGAGATGTATCATTCATTCATTATGTTCATTCAAACAACACTATACAATGATCAATTCTGATGGACATGACTCTCTTCAAAAATGAGATGATTCAAACTAGTTACAATTGTTCAGTAATGAAGAGAGCCATCTACAACCAGAGAGAAGACTGTGGGAAGTGAGTGTGGACCACAACATAGCATTTTCACTCTCTGTTGTTGTTTGCCTGCATTTTGTTTTCTCTCAGGTTGTTTTTCTTCCTTCTTGATCCGATTTTTCTTGTGCAACAAGGTAACTGTATAAACATGTATACATATGTTGGATTTAGCATTTATTTTAACATATTTAACATGTATTGGACAATCTGCCATCTGGGGGAGGGGGGAAGGGGAAGGAGGGGAAAATTTGGAATAGAAGGTTTTGCAAGGGTCAGTGTTGAAAAATTACCCATGCATATGTTTTGTGAATAAAAAGCTTTAATAAAATAAAATAAAAAACAAACAAACAACAACAACAAAAAGAATGTTCAGAATTGGAAGGCACTTAGGTTGGACAGTAGGTAGAATATAGTATCTATGGTGAGGAAAATGTAAGTTCAAATCTTCCCTCAGATACTAGCTGTTTAACCATAGGCAAGTCATTTAACCTCTGCCTGCCTCAATTTCCTCATCTGTAAAATGAGTATGATGATAGCACCTTCCAGGACTGCAGGACACTATGAAGCTATGATGATACAATATTTGTAAAGCACACATCACATAAATGTTAGCTATTATCATATTATTTTTGTGCATGCTCCTGAAATGTCTAAATGACTTCTTAAATAAAATCCATAAATGTCTACAAGATTACAAACCTAGATGAAGCATCCAAAGCACTTAATTTTATCAATGATTTCCCCAAGGAAAGGTCTCAGTGATTATTTTTCACAGCATTATAGCACTGAAACTCAATGGGTCTTTTAGTTCTCGGTACCCCCTCACATCTTTCAGATTGGTTAAGATGATAGAAAAAATGGGGATATTAATGCATTATTGGTGGAGTTGTGAACTTATCCAACCATTCTAGAGAACATTTGGAACTATGCCCAAAGGGCTATAAAACTGTGCATACTCTTTGATTCAGCAGTGTTTCTACTGGGCCTGTATCCCAAAGAAATAATAAAAAAGAGAAAAGGATTCAGATATACAAAAATGTTTGTGGCAGCCCTTTTTGTAGTGGCAAGGAACTGAAAACTGAATGGATGCCCATCAATTGGGGAACAGCTGATTTAAGTTATGGTACATGAAAGTAATAAAATACTATTGCATTTTATTGATGAACAGGCTGATTTTTAAAAAGACCCAGAAAGATTTACATGAACTGATGCTGAGTGAAGGAAACAGAGCCAAAGAACATTGTACACAGCAACAACAGGATTGTGCCAATGATCAACTATGACAGATTTGGTTCTTCTGAGTGCTTCAGTGATCCAAAGCAATCCCAATAAACTCTGGATGGACAATTCCATCCACATTCAGAGATAGAACTATGGAGACTAAAATATAAATCAATACATGCTATGTTCACCTTTTTTTTCTGTCTTTTTTTTTCCTCTCATGGTTTTTGTCTGTTGTTCTGATTTTTCTCTACCAACATGATTCATAAGGAAATATGCAAAAAAAAAAACAGTGAACATGTATAACCAAAAATGTTATTTTTTTTTTAACATGTAGGTAGGGAAAACAAAAAACAATAAAAATCTCTCCTTAAAAAAAAAAAAAAAAAAAAAAAGTTATTAACCATACACACAAAATGCTGCCACCTAGTGACAATCCTTAAAAATTATACAAAGGATGTATGAATACTGCAAATTTACCTTCATTCCACTAAATCACAGGACTTAGAACTAGAAGTATTTTTAGACAATAGTTAGTACAACTTACTACATAAATAGAGAAAATAGGGACCTTATTGGGTTTTTTTCTTTTGTTAATGTCTTAAAAAATGTTGATATTTTTAGGTCAAATATTTAACAAATATCTTTCAAAGTTTTTATTATTATTAGTTAAATATTATTATTTCAAATCTACCCTTCAATACTTACTAGCTGTGTGACCCTGTTTGCCTCAGCTTCCTCATCTATAAAATGAATCAGAGAAGGAAGTATATCTCTGCTAAGAAAAATCCTAAATGGAGTTATAAATCATCAGACACAATTAAAAAAAGACTGAAATTATTATTATTGGTAGTAATGATATTAGCATTTATATAACACTTTTAAAATAACACAAAGTGTTACATAAGGTTTCAAACCTTATTTATTTGGTCCTCACAAGAATCCTGTGATTGTTATACTATTATAATGCCCATTTAAAGATAAAGAAACTGAGACTTGGGTGGTAAATGACTTGCTGAAAGTCACAGTTTCTGAGACAGAATTTGAACTCATTTCCTCTGAACTACAAGTTTTCATAATTCCTGAGGGTATTTCTTGCTCCTTGGTTCTGGATTTGAAGAGGAAAAGAGATCTGAAATCTTTGTCCTTGAAACAATTAGGATGAGCCATTTTCTTAGAAGGAAATCTTTGATGGAGGAGGATGTGGCTGGCTAAAAATTTGCCAGAAGGATACTGATAGACATTTTAGCTTCATAATCATTCCTCTCTATGAAATACTTCTGGCTCTAACTTTCTTCTCCTTTCCTTTTTTTTTTAAAGAAAAAGCAAAAAAGGGGTTTATTAAGATCTTGCAAGATAAGCAAGCCATCTTCCAACCTGACAAGGTATTTGTCAGCAAAGAAGTTCCTAAATTTCTTTTCTTAATATTATTTTACTTATTTTGACACATATAGTTTTTAAAAATTTTAAAGTTCATTTTTTAAAATTTTGAGTTTCAAATTCTCTCCTCATCCCTACACTACCCCTTGAAAAGGCAAGCAATGTGATATTAATCATATATGTGAAGTCATGCAAAACATATTTCTATATTAGCAATGTTGCAAAAAAATGCAAAAACTTCCTATGAGAAAAATAAAAGTGAAGAAAATATACTTTCCTCTGCACTCAGAGCTCATCAGTAGCTTATAGATAGCATTTTTTCATCATGAGTTCTTTGGAACTGTTTTGGATCATTCTGATTCAAACTTTAATCAAGTCCCTGTGCTGGGTACATTTATCTCTCCCCCATCTTTCCAGCTTTTATGTATTACTTTCCCTCCTTAGAACATAAGTTTCTTGAGGGCAGGGACTAACTTTGCTTCTGCTACTATCTGTATTCTCAGAACTTACTACAGGCCAAATCAATGAATGACAAATTGAACTACTGAAATCACATCTCTTTTAAGAGCTTTGTGCCACAGACTAGGTGAGAAATCTTTTTTTTTTTCTATAGCTTCCCTACCTATTAAATAAAGGGGATAAGAACACTAGGATTTCTGTGCACATCAGAGAACTGTTTCTATTGCGTTTCCACCTATCAAGCACATGTATTTTAAGGGATGCTGAGACTGGCCAAGAAATGCCTAAAACACATACATCCTATGGTGATGGAAAGTGAGGTCATTCAACCTTTTGCCTCTGTACAAGGGTCATGGAGTTGGATGATTCCTCAGATGGAGGGCTTTCCCCAGTGAATTATCATCGGTGAATTACCAACAGCCTCTGGGTTTTTTCCACGTCTTATCTTCAAAAATCATCAAGGCTGATAATCAGCACTGCAAAAGCCAGGGCAAGTGCTTCAGCTGGGCTTCCTGCCCCATTAAACACTATATTAAGAGGAGGAAGAGTGATTAATGGGGATTAAGGCAATATCTACAATATCTTCCTGTAGTCTTCACCAGAGGCAATGACCTGGTCAGACAATGACCAACAGGAAAGGAGATAAGGGCAAATGAGAGATTAGAAACCCTGAGAGCTCCCCTCACCTTCAAGAGCAATTTAACCAAATACCCTGGAGAAATCAGAATGGTAGAGATGGATCAGGTCTAGACAATAATAAAAAACAAACCATTATTAAGCACCTACAAAACACAAAGACAGAAGCTTACAGTCCAGGACTAGTCTTGGAATCAGGAAGACCTCTCACTGAATCTCATCTCTGATACTAACTTCTTTTTTCCCCTTTAAGTCACTTAACTTGAAGCCAGGAAATTCTCCAGGATAAGTTGCAGAAAAGGACATTGATGGATGGAGTTGCCACACTGGGAATTCCCAAAATTGATGAAATCACAAGTTTGGACCAAAATAATAATAACCATGGCAATACTATCTAAGTCTAGTTATTAAAGTTTGCAATAATGAGAGACATTTGAGAAAAAATAAAGCATATTTCCTCCAAAAACACTATTCCCATTTGCATTTTTAAGCTACACTCCTGACCAATCAAATCTTTCATTTCAAGTACTGATGGAGCAACTTGGAGGGTACTGATTTCTAGTAGGATAGGATCCTAAGGCCAGCCTTCAATCCCAATTCCAACCTCAGAAGTACTTGGTGACTCACGTTTGGATGGTGTTGAGTCCTGCCATCTTCATCTTGAAAAGACGATCTTTCCAGTAGAACCGAGGGATACGGGAGTAATGGATGCTCCCAGAAATGTACCGGAATGGCTTGCCATCCTTGAGAAACTGGTCCCTTTCATAGTCTATCTTAAATGTTCTGTTAGCCTGTATAAAACAAAACGAACACATTGTGAATTTGCACAGTCATTCTAAGACAAAATTCTGTCAACACTGCCTCGTTGCTTGCTGCTCAACTTTCTGGAGTTGACAGAAGCCACTGGCAGCTTAGAATAAAAACATATAGGGACCTTTATCTAAAAATACTAAATTTATCTGTGATTTGCTACAAGCCCAATTAATTAGCTAAATGATAGGATTTTTCCCCCATAGCTTCTTCCCATTGCCACCAATGCAAAAACTAAAATGATAAGACAGTACAATGAGACCAAAGAACAAAAAGGCTTCTCATCCTTTGTGGGACAGGTAAAGGTGCCTGTGCTATTCAAATCATATCTGCAGATGGGGCAGCACATAATATGCACAAATGATCAAGCGATATGAGTTCAAATCCCATCTCAAGCATGTAACAAGCTATAAAAAAGACAGCAGAACATAGAATCAGAGATTTATTGTTGGAAGGGACCTCAGACACTAGGTGAAAGGAACCAGATTAAAATATAACTGGGAGATGTTTAACAAAATAAATAAAAATACAACACAATGTTAATTTGTGGCTTGCCTGTAAGGATCTATTCCTATTTAAGTTTGACTGGACTCTGGTCCAACCCCTTTATTGTGGGGAACGGCAGGATAGGAACTCAAATCTTCTATTTCTTTCTATTTCATCTCTTAAAATCCCTTCCAACTTCAAATCTTATAACCTATGTATGAGAAGAGAATCCATGTGCAAATACATCTGTCATGCAAGGTTAAGAATCCTGCTGAGCAGCTCTCAAGGCCATCATGGCCCACGGAGAAAATGATGACAATGAAAGAGATGTATCCTGTTGCTCTCCCTAAAACTAAGGGAATACAGCCAAGGTACCATCGACTTCTTGTGGAGAAAAGCAGAATCGCAGAATCCCCAAAACAGTTCTGAAATTCTTTTTAAGTCCTAGACTCCTTCAACAGTCAGCCTGGTGATTTTTAAATGTACAACATAAAATACACAAAATTACCAAGGAAACTCAATTATTGAAATACTCAATATATTTTTCTTTTTTAAAGTTCATAGACCAGGGGTTATGAGTCCCTCAGTTCCAGTCTAATCTATAACCAAACATGAATAACCTGTCTCCTACTTAACCAATATCAGCCAACCTTTGCTTCAAAGACCTCAAAAGGAGGGGAACCCCAGATCTCTTCCCATAATTGCCCCATTTCACTGCTGGCTGTGTCTGTGACTTAGGAATATGATACCCCTTACTTCAAACCTCTCGACAATTCCCCACTCCACCCCATTTCTGGCTCCTGCTGTCTGGGGCTAAAATGAACATATCTGACCCCTTTTTGCCATTGCAGCCCTTCAAACAATTGAAGACCACCACAATATTCTTGTCCACCCAGTCTTCCCTCCAATTTTTCTGTTTAATTTTCATATGGCATGAAACCAAGCCCCTTCACCATGTTTGTAACCCTATTCTAGAAGCTCTTCAATGTTCTTCCTAAATTATGGCCCCCAGAAACAGAACACCAGGAAAAAAGCTCAGGAAAATGATCACCTTTCTATTCTTGGAAACTACATTTTGCTAGCTATTTTCCCCTTTTTAAAATTATGAATTTAAACATCAAGAGACATCAACATTTCCATATACAATAAGAAAAAGAAGCTTGTCTATATAAATGAACAATTGAATATATTAAATTTTAAATGTTATTTAAAATATATTAAATTTAAGAGGATCAAAAGTACCTCTCAACTGTAGTCCAGGATCAAAAAACTTTCTTGCTGCCCTATCCTACAGCGAATGAACTAGATGATGTCTCAGTATCTGTGTTTATGCCAAGAATGGCTGATTAGACTGAAAGAAGGAGTCAGAAATCATCAACATCTTTGACAAAGGGCAATAATGATTTCTCGAAATTATTCCTGCTGTTAAAAAGGAGGCTTCTACCACTTAGAGGAGTATCCCTGGGATGTTTATAGATTTTTACCTCCCCCCCCCAAAAAAAAGGCAATAATGACCTTATTTCTCTAGGCTTTGGCCATATATGGAGCACATATATCACCTGCATTAGACTGGGTGTCAGTTAAATCACTTCCAAATTATACGTAGCACAACTGATGTATCAAACCCCATGTACCACACATATTAATGGATTTTAATAAGCAGAATTCAGACACATATGCTCTAGCTTCATAGTCACTGTAATATGAAGCTCCAATAAAATTCATAACCTGCTTTTTTTTTTCTTTTCACCTTTAATGTGAGCTGGTAGGACTGGGCATCTGCCCTGGGATGGAGAATGGAGGGAACATAAAGACCAGAGAACTCAATGGTTACACCTGAGTGCAGTCCCTACCGCCAAAAGAATCCTACTCATCCTTTATTTGACCTCCTCGTGACTTTAATCAAAAACAAATATTAGGACTTATTAAAGCTCAGATTGGTGTATTCTACTTCCTTTTAAAACCACCATATTGTGTCTGATAACCACAGGCTACCTGGAGGTCTTGCTGGATCTGGATGGAGGTGGCTTTATTTCCCTGAGTGATAGACTATGGGGACATAATGCAGTAGGGATGCAGAAGTCTCCTTGTGTCCTTCCTGAATGATCATGTGTACCAGTAGGCAAGGAATGAGGTCAATGAAAGCTATAAGTGCTCAACTGAGATAGAAAGAGACAAAGAGACAGAGAGAGACACAAACAGAAGGAGGGAAAGAGGGAGGGAGAGAGGGAGAGACAGAGTGGGAGGAGGGAGGAACGATGGAAGGGAGGGAGAGAAGGAAGCAGGAAGAGAGGGAGAGGAAGACAGACAGAGATGGACAGACAGAGACAGTCAGAGAAAAACACAGAGATGTGACTTCTGGCTTCAGGGTGTTTACATTTTACACATGAAGATTACAAGAACTCAAGACAACATATTGCTAAGTACTGAAGGAATACTTGGTCCACAGAGCAAGTGATGTTGTGGTCCAGCCCCCTGAAATGACAATTAGAAGACTTGGGTTCAAGCTCCACCTGGGCTACTTACTATGATCCTGGGCAGGTTATTTTCTCTCTCAGGTTTTCGATTTCTCTACCTATAAAATAAAGGGATTGACTACATCAAGGGTTAATCTCTTCTTTCTTTCTTTTTTTTAAGGCAATCTGGCTTAAATACTTGCCCAGGTCACACAGCTATTAATTGTTTTTTAAAGCCACATTTGAACTCAGGTCGTCCTGACTCCAAGACCAGGGCTCTATCCACTACACCACCTCACTGTCCTCTGATCAAGGGTTCTTAAGCTGGGGGCCATGAACTTATTTTTCAAAATATTTTGATAACTTCCTTTTCAATATCTTTATTTTCCTGTGTAATCCTATGTATTTTATGTATTTAAAAACATTATTCTAAGAAGGAATTCACAAGCTTTATTCAGTAAATTTCCAAAAGGTTCCACCTAACCCAATGATTTGATAAGTGACATTTATAATTTGATATAACAAATTAAAATTTGATAGTAACACTTGACAAATGAGGAAAGCAAAGGTTAGAGAAGGAAATCTGTTTGAGGTTATAAAGATATTAAGGAAGCAGGCCACAAAAAAGGTGAGATCCCTCTAGAATAGGTGATCTCTAAGTATAAAAATAAGGGTGTTTGTAGCAGCTGTTACCTCCAAAGTGCTCTGAGGATCAGTTGTGCTAACATCTATAAAATGCTTCATAATCACAAAGGGTAGACCAAAATGTCCTTCATTCTTCACCACAGGACCTCAAGATGAGCAATATTTGGACTGAAAAAAGGGGCCCAAAGGACTGAAATCCAGATGGAATGGGAATGGTGTGTTTGAGAAATGAGCAGAGGTGCCAGATGAAAGGCGAAGGGAGCAAATACTCCCACTATGGAAATTGGAATGGAGAGACTGTTTGAAGGCAGAGGGAGAAGGAAAAGGAGTCTGAATATCAAGCAAAGGAATCTGTCCTTTACTGAAAAGGAGCCATTCATTTCTGAATAAAGGATAACGAAATCTGGGCCTCTGGAAGATTAAATATTGGGTGAAATGGATGGTTAAAAGAGATTAAGAAGCAATTAAAATAAAGTCTTGGACTAGGATGGTGATAATAGGAAGGGAATATAGCAAACATCTCAAATGACTAATACTATATATATATATGTATATACACAATATACCATATATATATTCATATATATATATATACATACACACACACACACAGACATATATACACACACAGTTCACAGAACTCTTTATATAACAATCCTGTAAGGCAGAACCTAGTGTAACATTTATAGGTGAAGAAATTAAAGTTTACATAGATTAAATGACTGGCCAAGGTGATATAGCATCTGAGACAGGATTTGAAGCCAGGTCTTCCAGGTCTACATACAGTATAGCACTGATTACAACATAAGCCCTGAGCTCCCATCAGTAATGAGATGGAAAGAGAAAGAGCTTTAAAAAATTCTGCTCCAAGTCTGGGTTACTGGTGGGGGGTGAGGGGGAAGGAGAAGGTATGAAGGTCAGAAATAAGTCAAGGACAGGTGGTAACGATTTAGACCAGCAGATGATGAGTTTGGTTTGGTGCAACAGAATGTTCCCCTGCAGATTCTTTGCCCTAGGCAAATATTAATCTAATAAATTGGCACAAGCACTGAAATGATATCCAAGTGTGACATTTTTATTTCATAATCAGAATGTGTGGGTGTTGCTGAAATATGTGTTTACAACTTAAGTGATCTTAGAAAAGCTAATTAGATACAAAAATAATTCAGTTCAAAGTAAAACACATAAATACCATGGCCCCCATCACTTTCACTCACATGGATATAATACAAATACTTAAGGGAAGATGCGAAATTCACAGTGCACAGACATATAATAAAATAAATGCTTATTAACTGTTCTTGTCTTTTTCAAACTTCTCTCTCCTACTGAAACATTCCTATGGTCATTGAGAATATTCCTTCTCAAAACATTGCATATAACATTCAATTCATGTAAAGGGGATCTGTGAAGATTCTCTTTGCTTTTCTTCCCTTCATAACAATCTAGTTCTTGTTACATTATTTGTGTACATTTCAGGATTAGAAAAAAGAAACAGGAACTGGACAGTTTACAATACAATGACAACAGATATTTTCTACAGCATATATGAACAATATTAATAGCAGCAACTTTGGCTTCATTAATGGAATGGAATGAGGAACCCTCCTCATCCTCAGATTCCACAATTATGTATTAAGTAAAAGCCTTCCCCATGGCCTTGGGGCTTCAATAAGAGTTCCTCATGTGAATGACTTCCTCAACTGCAAAATTTCAGAGAAACCTTTAGAATGGAAGTTCTTGAAGGGAGAGGGACAGTCTTTTTTTTTTTTTTTTCCCTTTATGACCTTCCCCCTCCCCTGGCACACATAATACATAGGTAACCACTCACTAAATATTTGCTGATGATTGATAAAGAACCTGGCCTACTAACTCTAACCAAAAAAATATAAGTGGCTGGTATACAGCAGACACTCACCAAATGCTTGCTGATGATTGATAGAGAATCTGGATTGCTAATTTTAACCAAAAAAAAAAAAAAAAGTTATTAAGTGCCTGGTATATGGCACTCACTAAATGCTTGCCAATGATTGATAGAGAACCTGGGCTACTAATTCAAACAAACAAAAAAAAATACCTAATGCCTGATATACAGTAGGCACTCACTAAATGCTTGCAGATGGGCTACTATTCTAACAAGAAAGAGCTATATTTAATGAGTTGGTATGGTCATTTAACCCCTAGTAATAGTTAACATTTATATAGAGCATTTTTTGAGGGTGGCAAAGTGTGTTACATATATCATCTCAGTGAATCTTTGTAACAACTCTAGGAGATAACCTACTATCTTCTGCTCTTCCTATTATTCCCATTTCACAGATGAGGAATCATAAAGCAGCCAGCAATAGGGATGTAATTCAGACTCCACTCACTACAAAACACTGCCACCTACTGGCCAACATGTTGGTTGTGAATATTTCCATATTTGGTTTCCCTAATCTCCCCAATAGCCTTTGGCTTCCACATCAATACTCCAGAGTAAAGGTTTGGGGATGTATTAGGGTTTCCCAAGAGGTAAAACCAACAGGGTATATGAAGTGATCCCAAAGACCCTTTCACAAGGAAGCCAAGAAGGAATCTAGTACAGGAAAAGGAGCATTGACTCTAGAGTCACTCCAAGCAACCAGCATTTATTAAGCACCAACTATGTGCCAAGCACCATGCTAAGTGCTGGAGATGCCAAGAAAGGTGAAAGAAAAGAAAGGAAAGAAAAATCTAGTCCCTGTTGTCAGTCTAATGTGGGGAGAGAAAATGCATACAACTGTTTGTTCCTGCTGCTCAGTTGTTCTCTCTTTGCGATTCTATTTGAGGTAACAAACAGAATAAATCAGTAGTCTCAGAAGGAAGGCACTAAGATTAAGGAACACTGGAAGAAAGTTAAAAGAGGAATAAAGGTTCGAATCTCACCTCTGAAACTTACTTGACCTGTTTCCATATCTGTTGGAAAAAAATTGAATCAGATGGCTCCAGATCAATGATCTTATCTTTACCTTTCCCCCACATGAGCCCACTTTTAGTAAGGAGTTCAGGTAGGATATCCCCCTACTCCTATAGGACCACACTCTCTTCTCTAAAATTCAGTATCACTTCCTTTGTCAATTGAGGGGGTTGGATGTGATAGCCTCTGGGGTACTTTCAGATCTAAATCTAGTAAGATTATGATCCTATAATTCCTCTAATTTACAACAAGTAAGTAAGTTTATTGGAAAACACCCAAGAGAAATACAGAGGGATATGCAAAGATTAGAATAAGATACTTGTCCCCCAGAGGCAGATAGAAAAGAAGATAAAATGAGTTCACCAATAAGTAAAATATAAAGTGTCAGCACCTACTACATGCAAGGTATTATTCTGAATACTAAGTACAAAAAAGGTGGGGGAAAGGGAGTTAGAAGAACACCAAGGAGGAAGAAATCAATCTGACCCTTGTGGGAAGGCTTCTTAGAGGTGGTAGGATTTAAGTTGGTCATGGATGAATGAATAGAATTTCAGTGGGCAGAGACAGGGAGGGACAGTATTAAACTTAGTAGAAATTTCACAAAGACCCAGAAGGGAATGAATTCATGCCAGGATTATGTACTCACAGATCTAAGAGACAGACAAAAGGCATTTTCCCACGACTACTAAAACAAATTCAAAAGCCAGAAAGGAAGCACCATCAGACTGAATCCACTAGATACAGGGTAAATATTCTAATGGAGCTGAAGGGATGATCATCAAAGAGTCTCCCGAGGTCTCTTTGAGATGAACATCTAAAACCCATTTTAACATACATAGAAATGACTGGGGAAATGATAAACTGATTAAATCCAGAACTGTAGAGAAATCTGAAAGGCAAAGAACCGTGAGGACAAGGAAGCAGCAGAATCAAGATCAAAGAAAATGGGTTAATGTTTCTCCTTCCAGGACAGGGGACAAAAGCTATAATGATGAACAAGATGAACCAGTAATGGGGGAAGAACATTCACAACCAGATATATTCAAATGGGGATTTGGGGAGAGGGAACAAAAGCCATCTTCAAGTATTCTTCCACTTGGTCTCAGGAGAGACAGTCCATGGGAGGACATTGTTAAAAAAAAAAAAAAAAAAAGTAAATGAAATGTGAAAAACAGCTTCCTAATAATAAGAGCTGTCCAGCACTGAAAAAAGCAGCTTAGGGAGTTAGTGAGTTTCTCTTCACTGGAAATCTCTAAGGGAATGCATCAGGAGCACTTGTTAGGTGAGATTCCATATTGGGATGACAGAGAATGAATTATCATTCAAGTACGAGTTGGATTATGTGTCCCTCACAATTCTGAGATATGGTGATCTTGTAAAGGCCAGATGGCAAGCATGGAATGACTGGACCTTGGAAGCGGTGAGCAATATGGAAATATGTCTCACATGGTTTCTCCTAGATCATGGGTATCATATTGCTTGCCTTCTCACTAAGTGGAGGAAGGGAGGGAGAGGGGAGGGAGAGAATTTAGAATTCAAATTTTTTAAAATAATTTTTTAAGAGATAGTAGAGGCAGAACATTGGGCTGACCACTGGACTGGGGATGAGTTCTTGTTCTAAATGTTATAAAGATCAATTAAAAGAGGCCTGATGTCCTTTCACATGTAAAATTCTATGATTCAAGAACAGGTTAGGAACAAGCAGATCTTATAAGAGAGGCACAATTAACTAAGCTCCCCTAGGACGCTGATCAGGTACTGAAGCTTGGAAAGGAACAACCTATGAGGGAGAATAAATAAAAACTAAGTACAAGGGGGGCAGCTAGGTGGAGCAATGGATAGAGCACCAGCCCTGAATTCAGGAGGACCTGAGGTTAAATGTGGTCTCAGACACTTAACACTTCCTAGCTATGTGACCCTGGGCAAGTCACTTAGCCTCAATTGCCTCAGCAAAAAAATACATAAATAAATAAAATAAGTATAAGGTGCCAACATAACGCCATTAGTTTTATCTCTTTAGTTCTCCATTTCATCATTTATAAAAGAGGGTTGCAGGATAAGATCATCCCCAAAAAAACTTTTTAGGATAAGAATTCTATGGAAGAAATAAATAATGAATCCCTTTATCTTTTTAAGAAAACCCACGTGGGTATATTTATTTATAGCTGAAATCACTAATGTTTATTATATGTATCCTTCTGTAGATCCAATCTCCATTTGAAAGCATTCTCTAAAGGACATGGATGGGGTCAAGTTTATCCTGCAGGTAATCATTTTTAGCGCCAAGTTCAAGTGAGGATTCTGTCATTCTAGACATTTTGGAAGGATGACAGCCATGTGGATCAATTAATTTGCTGTTTTGTTGAGTCACTTCAATCATATATGACTCTTCCTGACCTCATTTGGGGTTTTCTTGGCAAAGATACCGACATGGTTTACCATTTCCTTGTCCAATTCATTTTACAGAGGTGGAAAATGAGGCAAACAGGGCTAAATGGTTTGTCCAGGGTTACATGGTTAGTTTCCAAAACGCTCTATCCATCTCAACACCTAGCTGTCCAGCAATTAATTGTTGTTTGTTGTTGTTGAGTCATGTCTGAATCTTCACCCCATTAAATAACCAGCATTTATTAAGTGCCTACTAAATGCCAACAAGGAGAAAGGATCCAATTATAGTATTTTAGAACTGCAAGGACCCTTTAACTGGCTATTTCTTAAATGAGTAGAATTGGTAAAGACTCCCTCTGGCAGAGGATTACTGCAGAGGGCTCTTCCAAGCTCACAGCACACCCTTTTGGAGTACTTTTGAAGGCAAAGGCCCCACGAATGGTTGGTACAGAATTACTAATGAGTAATTCAGAGACCATACTGGGCATGATAAGCTAACATGAGTGGCCAGAATGGAAGCATGACACTAATTCTGGAATTCAAAGTCCTGAGTTCAAATCCCATTTCTGATGATTAAATTTCCTGCACCTGTTTCCTCATCTGTAAAGTGAAAGAAATGGCCTACTCTGTCCCTTTCAACTATAAATCTAGTGACTAAGAACCATATTCAAGAATTGATTTAATAATCATTGGGAAGCTGAGGGGGGAGAGAAGGTAAAACATGTCACCTTCCTCAAGTTCCCATGCCCCGGAAAAATTAGATATCTACCTACCCCCAATTCCTGGACCATGGAGCCAATGAATATGTAAGCTATGGCAAGATCAATCAGTTTGGTTGTACTTTTAAAGGGTGTCCCAAGGAAGGAAGCCTTAATCCCTGTTCTGGTATTTAAAAATCAAATACTACATAGGAATAAGCCAGCTGTCCCAAAGCAGCTTGAGATTGTGGAAAGAGCTCCCAGCAGTATCCATCAATGTACCCAAGTTCTGCTTTTTCTGTTCCTTCCAAGCATGTGATCCTGGTTGGGTCATCTGAGCCTCTATGAGCCTCAGTCTCTTTTTCTGCAAAACAACAACAACAACAACAACAACAACAACAATAATAATAATAATAATAACTAGGATCTAGAGAGTGCTTTAAGGTTTGCAAAGAGTTTTATGAATATTATTTCATTTTATCTGCCTGATAACCAATTCTGGAAGGTGGTGCCATTTTAAAATGGGGAGACTACCATCCACTGAAACCATGAAGACTATGTGAAACCATTACATAAACTCTAAGTGCTCTACAAATGTATTAATATTAGTATCAACAGAGTTCAACTGCAATACTCAAGGTTATATATATTTTTTCTTCAAATGTAGAAAGGATAAGGGTCAAATTGATGACATCTCTCTAAGACAGGTAGCTAGTGATTAATTACTTCAGTCAAGTATATCAAAGGATTATGAAATCTAGGTCTATGTGGCAGAATTCAGAATTTGATACTGTCAGGTAATAGAAAATAAAGAATCTAAGATTTTTTTTCCATCTTTGTATTAGTTGAAGGTATATTTCCAGAGTGGCTGAGAAGATAGATGGAACTGAAAAAAAGAGAACATTTATTTCCTCTTTGACTTGCCTTCCCACTACTTTCTAAAAAAAGGTCCTGAATCAAAGTCCTTGGAAACCTGCTTGAGCTAAACGCTGAAAGCAAAGTCCTAAGAGAAAAAAGAAAATATTGCCGAGCATTCAACATTCCCCTATCACCGAGAAATCTCTGTAAAACACCATAATACATCTGTTCCAAACTCCATAAAGAGCCATCTACAAACTTAACAAACCCCAAAATAAATTATGTTACCAGCTGAACAAATAAATAGGAAAAGATGATTTTCCCCTATAAACATTTCACCAAAATGTCCCTCCCCACTTCTGTAGAAAAATAAGAAATCTGATTTCTTCACATCACATCCATTATAAATTCCTGGACAATTCCTTGTCCGCCTGGACAAGTAGCCCAGGGTCTATTTGCAAAGCTAACGAGGGCAGACTAGTACAGGTTAAGGCAGACGAAATACTCTGACCCGGGTGTGAAGGCAGAGAAGTTCAGGACCAGGGTCTATGCTCAGGGAGAGCGAAGGATGATCTCCGTAATTTCTGCCCGGCTTCCCAGTCTCATTGGGATCCCATAATAAGCCGTGCCCGGACTGACATACACAAAGGTACCCTGCCCCACTTTGTACAGCCCGACAAAGAAGGGGTTCAGCAAGTAAGCTCCCACATTCAGCGGGAAGATTTGCCCACCGTGGGTATGGCCAGAAAGGATCAGGTTGATGTCCGGCCGGGCCTGAAGGGCCCGCTTGGCCGCTAGCGGCTGGTGAGCCAGCAGGATGGTGATGTGGTCGGGGCTGCAGCCGTCCAAAGCCTTGCTCAGGTCCATGCCGTGGCCAGAGTAATGCAGGACGTCCGCCTCAATGTCATCCACGCCCGCCAGGCAGATCCAGTCCCCCCCACTCCCGGCCACTGCGGTCCCCGAGGCGGTGACCTTCACGTTCTCGTTGTGCAGGGGCTGGACTTTCAGGGACTTGAGAAGCTCAAACCAGTTGCTGACATCGGACGTGTAGTACTCGTGGTTCCCTGTGACAAAGTAGGTGCCGAGGCGGGAAGAGAGCCGCCCCAAGGGCTCAACGGCCGTCCTGAGGACGGAGGCCTCAGAGTCAGAGAGGTCCCCCACGATCACAGTGATGTCCGGCTTGAGGGCCTCCACCATCCGCACAAACATCTCCATCTTGGTCCTGCCGACCGTGGGGCCCAGGTGGATGTCTGAGAGCAGCGCGATCTTCAGATTGTTCATGGACGGGGGCAGCTGGCGAACGGGCACCTCGACGGTCTTCACGGCCGGAGGCTGGGCGGCGTTGAGGAGCCCGATCACACTGAGCATGGCGGTCACAGCCACCGCCAAGACGGGCTTCAGGACCGACTTCCTACTCTTGTCGAGGCTTCCGCCAGCCCTGCCTCCCCTCCAGGCCAAGAGCTGGTAACCCTGCTCCATGCAGCCCAGGATAAAGAGAAAGAAAATCATAATGATATAAGCACCGAGACTAGAGTAGGCCGCCATTGAGAAAAAGTAGGGTTCCTCAGCCACAAGAAAGAGCATTGTGAAAAAACTGGCATGGGCCAGGCCCAGGAAGGTCAAGACAGCCACCTTCCAGGGCCAAAAGCAGACGGCCTCAACGGCAGGGGAGCGGTAGAGGGCAGTGACCGTGCTCCTCCAGATGTACAAGGAGCCGATCAGCATCAGCGCGTTGGCAAACAGGGCCAACTGCAGCCTAAACAGCCAGCGCCGGGCCCCAACCTCCAGGTTCCCTGACAGGTAGGTGCGGGAGACCATCATGGAGAAGAAGACTCCAGCCGCAGCCAAAGCGGCCTTTGCTTCCAAGGACAGCTGTCTGAGGGCAATCATTGTTTCTGCTCCCCAGGGAGAGATGTCCAAATGTGTCTCGCCTTTCCCTTACGGTAGCAGGTCCTTTAAGCGGGAGTCCAGCTGAGATGCCTTCAGGTCGGGTTTGCCTGCAACCAGGAACCTGCGTCAGCTATTTTTCAACATCCAAGTACCCCTTTCCCCTACACAACAGGAAATCTGCCCAGGTCCTACCCTCCCCTACCTGAACTCCACAAAGAGAGGCAGCAGGCAGAACTTCATGAGCGAAAAATGAACACACACACACACACACACACACACACACACACACAGCTAGAAAGGCTGTGGGAATGAGAGCCCTGTGAGGTCTACCAGAACAAAAGCCAGAAGGAGACCATCTCCATGTCCTGCAGTGCTGGCTGCCCAGAGGGAGGCTCACGGACCTTTATGTTAGTTAGATAGCTGGCTGACAAAGGCAGGAGGCAGAAAGAATATTGCACTTAAAATCAGAAAGACTCAGATTCAAACCCTAACTTAGCTCTTTGCTACCTGTATGACCCTGGACACATCCCTTCAATTCTCTCAGCCTCAGTGAACTCACTAGCACACCCTTCCTCACAAGATTGCTGAAAGGAAAAAAGAGGACAAG
The DNA here is from genome assembly GCA_023553655.1 of Myrmecobius fasciatus. Lineage (NCBI taxonomy): Eukaryota > Metazoa > Chordata > Mammalia > Dasyuromorphia > Myrmecobiidae > Myrmecobius > Myrmecobius fasciatus. Next base: position 275,262 of record JAJPUD010000174.1, read on the forward strand.
GTAATTAAAGGTGATTTGTAAACCTCCTTAAAAAATCTTCTACTGGAGAGCTAGGTGGTGCAGTGGATAGAGCACCAGGAGCTGAGTTCAAATCTGGCCACAGATACTTAACACTTCCTAGCTGTGTGGTCCTGGGCAAGTCACTTAACCCCAATTATCCCAATTAAAAAAATTTTCTATTACTATTACTGATTAAAATTCAAAGAAAAGTGATACCTAAAAAGGTTACCAATGATACAGGGCTCTCTACACTTGCTTCCTGTGGTCTATTTGCACCTCAGGGTATTGAGTGTGACCTAAGGACCTAAATGGTTGTCCTATTAGTTATAATCTTTTCTCTCAGGTACAGTGAGAAAAGCCATGGATTTGAAGTCAGATCATTCAGCTCCAACCTGCCACCAGTTACTTGGTATAATGGACAGAATATTGCACTTAGAATCAGGAACAGCAGAGTTCAAATCCTACCTCAGACACTACTGCAGTTAATTCCTCTGCCTCTCTATTTCCAAAACTGAAGGGGATGGTCTAGATGGCCTTTTAAACATCTTTTCCAGATCTAAATCTATAACCTTAAAACTCTGCTCTTGGGCAACTCACATATTCTCTCACCTACAGCAGGCGCTTAATAAAATGCTTACTGACTGTACCTCAGTTTCCTCATCTGTAAAATACTTTTTTTGGATTAGTTGAGGTCTGAGGTTCCTTCTACCTCTATGTTCCTATGATATCCCCAAAGTAAGTGGAAATGTTCCTGAGGAAAAAACTGGACCACTTGTTCTCAAGATTTTCCTATCTGAAATCATAAGAAGTTATTATTGAAAGGGTGTAGGTGGGGAGAGGGCGGGAGTGATAGCAGTCTAGAAAGAATGGATAAAAAAGGGGAAACATGAGTTAAGAAGCCAACTCCCAGCATTCACATGATCTGCACTCACAGGGCCTGTGGTTTGCTGATAACAAATGTGCATTGCACCTTCCAACCCATCACTGCTCTTGTACCTTGGAACCAACACACCTGGGAGGATCCTGACCTGCCTGACCTGGCTAGCGGGGACAAGGGCATAAGCATATACCTATATACCTACATACACACAGACATCTGCACACAGATACACCTGTACACAGGGACAGTTACAGTGCCAGGCATGTGCTTTTATAAATATAGATGTACATTTACAGGGCCAGGTATGTACTCATAAATAAATAAATATGTGTGTATTTAATGTGTATATTTATATACATATGTAAAATATACATACATACATATATACACACACACTTAAAGTGTCAGACATGTACTTTTAGAAATGAATAAAAGGTAAATTTACAATTCCAGGAATTTGCTTTTATAAATATATATGCACATTTACAGTGCCAAGTATATACTCATAAATATATATATTTAAAGTGCCAAGCATGTACTTTTATAAATAAATATACAGATAAATTCACAGTGCCAGGCACATACTTTTATAAGTAAACATATATGTAAATTTACAGTGCCAGGCATGTGTTTTTATAAATAAATGTGTGAGTACATAGTTATATATATGTATATGAATATATATCTATATATCACATCTACCAAGCTAGATACCTACTTTTATAAATAAACATATGTATATATGTATATATAAATTTATAATACCAGGCATGTGCTTTTAAAAATATACAAATGCACATTTATAAAAGGTATGTACTCTTATAAGTATGTATATGTATATATATATTTAAAATGCCAGGCATATACTCTTATAAATAAATATACAAGTAAGTTCAGTGCCAAGCATGTGCTTTTACAAATATATACATAAATATATATGCACATACACATTTACATGTGCTTTTATATATAAATATATTTATTTATTTGTAATGCCAGGCATATGCTTTTATAAATATATGTGTAAATCTACAATGCCATACATATGCTTTTATAAATATTTATGTATATGTGTAAATTCAGTGCCAGCATGTGCTTTTATAAATAAATATATATACACATATATAGATTTACATGTGCTTTTATATATAATTTATTTCCAGTGCCAGGCATGTGTTTTTATAAACATGTATGTAAATCTACAATGTCATATATATACTTTTATAATATATATGTGTGTGTGTGTGTGTGTGTGTAAATTCACAGTACCAGGCATATGCTTTTATAAATGTTTGGATGCATATGTATGTATATATATCTACCAAGCTAGGCACCTGCTTTTATAAATAAAAATATATGTAAATTTACAGTGCCAGGCATACGGTTTTATAAATAAATGTGAGTATGCATGTGTGTGTATATACATGTGCATATACATATATATATACATACATATATCATACCTACCAAGCCAGGTACCTGCTTTAATAAATAAAAATATGTATATGTGTAAATTTACAGTGCCAGCCATATACCTGTATAACTATTATCTCACTTGATTTCATTTGGGCAAACAGCTTTTAAATAATTACTTTTCCCTTAGTCTAAAGTCATGGACCCCTTTGGCATTCTGGGGGAGCCTACGGACCCCTTCTCACAACAATATTTTTAAATAATTCAAAGAAACATTAAATTTCTATTAAAGAGCAGTGAAAATAAACATGTAACTTTTTTCTCATCCAAATACATGGATGTTCTCTCTAAAAAATCTATCGAAGAACATCAAATTAATAACTCCCTGCCTCAGAAAATAATTCTTAAATATTTTCCAGATTTTTTTCAGTCTAAAAAAAAAATCTCTTAACAATATTCCTACTGCCTGTATAATCAATAACATATTGATTGCCTACCTAATGGATGGGGGAGGAAGCAGAGGGAGGGAGAGAATATGGAATTCAGAATTCTAAAAAAAGAATGTTAGTAGAAGCCAGGTAGCAAAGTAGATAGAGCACTTGCCCTGGAATCAAGAAGGCCTATTTTTAAAAATCTAACAATACTGCTGCTTTTTTAAGAGTTCTGTGCCTTTCATTAAACATTTTAAACTGAGTATGACAGGTGTCCTGAATAATTATCATCAAAAGGTGAAATTTTATTCAATTCAATTCCACTTTATAAAAAGTAAGATATCCCATTTCTTGCAGGCTAAGAAACTTCCACATTCTCCCACAGTAAGCAAAGGCTGTCGGAGTTCCTGCTTCACCCACTCATTCTCCAACCAAGAGGTGGGTGGATGATGCTCTCCTCCCCAGCCTCCATCCCAGAGGCCTCAAGTCCGTCATCCACAAGGAATAATGCATTTCACCTCCCACCTGATGACTCACTCAATGATCAAAGCGTTTAACAAGCCCAAGTGGCTGCTGCCTGTCCTTTCAAGGGGGCTTGCATCCCCCTCACCTCCCAACTCACCCCAACTCTTTTACAACAGAAACGCACCTGGCAGCTTAACCTAGCATCCTCTGGGTGAGGCTGGCCCACAACTAAACCACGGCAAGCAAACCCTGTTAGTCTGCTTCTAAATTGGAAGAACTAAGCCAGCCAATTGGCAGTGGGGAATTAAGGACTTTTTTTTTTGTAATACTTACCGAGAACTTCTGGGGCAAAGTTGGGGGGTAATCACTAGGGAAATCAAGCAAGCTCAAACGAGCGGAAACAGGCTAGCTCTCTGAGCAAGTCGCCGGGCTTCCGGCCTCAGTTTCCCCATCTGTAAAAGGAGAGGCTGGCCCTTAAAGTGCTGAGCAGCACTGACTAGTCCATGAACCTAGGAGAAGGGGATTTCCTGCCCGGGCTCCAGCCACCGACTTCCGCAAAGGCTCTGGGAGCCTAAGATGCTAGAGGGACCCCCCACTTCCTTTTTCCAGGCCAGCCTCCCCAGGGACCAACCAGGAAACTGACTCGATCTTTCCCTATGTAAGAGAAAAGCCCGCGCTGAACGCCGCAAATATGCTCACTATAAGGACTATCCCCGGCCTGCATAGCCCTCCCTACCCCTCAAAAAAAAAAAAAGCGGAGGGGAAGCTCTGGCCAGGAAACCCCCCCAACCTCCTCCAGGCCCCAGGCGGGAGAGAGCGACCTCATCTCCCCACCCCCACCCCAACTGCTGCCCATAGCGCAGTAGAGTGCGGAAAGAAAACAAAAACCTCCTCGAATGGGGAGCCAGCGGCGGAGAGTCTGGGGGAAGTGAGGGCCCCCCAGTTTTCCGAGAGGGGAGGCGCGGGGAGCAGCCAGGGCCCAGCCCCCAGCAGGCAGCTCACCTGGGAGCGCCGGCACCCTGTCTCCAAAAGCAGCCGGTCGCTGCCCGCGGCGAAGCAGTCCTCTGCACCCGGCTACAGCATCTGCTTGCAGCGCCACCGCAACACCGACCTAACCCGTGCCATACACCCCCGGGTAGGAGAACACTGCGTCCTGGCCAAGCACGCACGAACGTCGCGACAGACAGACCCTTCGCGTGGGGTCCCGGAACACCAACCCGGCGAGTAGGAGGAGGCTGCTCGGCGGGCACGAGCTGCTACAGCTGCCGCCGCCGCCGCCACCGCCCCGGCCCCCGCGGCCCCTCCCCTCCGAGCACTCTACCTGCACGCGCAGCTCCGCCGCAGACAACAGCGGCTGCAGAAGCAGGAAGCACAGCAGCGCCCTGTGAGCCATGTCCGACGGCCGGCCACAGACCCGGCCACGCGGGCCCAGTGGTGCGAGCAGCCCAGGAGGCCGGCAGTGCCCGCTCCGACTCCCTGGAGTGCTCCCTAGCTGCAGCCGGCCTCTCCTTTCGAGTCTCCTCCTCCTCCTCTGACCTAGTCACCACGGCCGCCTCCTGCTAGCCCAGTGCTCGGCTGCTTACATACCCCCGGCCCCAGTCAGCAGACCTTGCATCATCAGCCGAGCTCGGCCGGCCTAGGGGCTGGCAACGGGAGGGGGCTGGGCACAGCTGGGGCTGGGGTGGGGATTATTTTGTTGTCTTCAGTGAAGCTCCACGTGGGACATGTGACACTAACCCCGGAGGAAAGTGCGGCTGTAAAAATGTCTTCATTTGCCTGGGGGCTTTCCGATTTTGCTTATCAAAACTCTAACCTCCAAAGATCTAGTGACTGACCCCACCCTTCCACCACTAGGTTAAAAAAAAAAAAAGTCCAGAACTTGTCTTCTTGGCCAGGCAGTCCTGGACTCAGCCTAACTGGCACATAGTAGGCACTTCATAAATGCTTGTAGCATAACTGACTGATCCTTCGGCCTCTTTTTCCCCAGTTAAACTAGTCTTTTTTTCCAGTATATATAAACTGCTGGATTATTATAGCATTTGAAATTTCTGACCTACTCTTTCTAAAACATATGCATTAGCGACGTCTCTTCAGAACTTTCCTGTCAATTTTTTCAGGGAGTGTGGATGTTGCCTTGTAGGGTATCGTGAGATGGAGGATGTGAAGGGAGAAATTGGGCTAGAACAGGGTTTTTCACTTTTCTGATATCATGGATCTCTTTTTTTTTAATTGTTTTTTTATTAAAGCTTTTTATTTGTATAACATATGCATGGGCAGTTCCCCAACATTGATCTTTACAAAGCTTTCCATTACAAATTTTACCCCCAGTCCCCTCCCCTCCCCTAGATGGCAGGAAGTCCACTACATGTTAATAATGTTGAAATGCTTGAGAAGTTATGCAAGAAAAATCCTATCTACAAGAAAAAAAAAAAAAGAATCAGAGAAAAGGGAACACAATGCAAGCAAATGTCAGTAGAGATCATGAAAATGTTACGTTGTGGTCCATATTTCATTTCCCTCTCTCTATCATGGATCTCTTAAGCAGTCTCAGAACTTATAGACCCTTTCTCAGAATAACATTTGTGTTGTTTCCTTTTATAATGCATGACATATTTAGGATTGCAAAGGAAACTAATTCAATTGAAGTAGTTATGAAAATATAGCAGCTAGGTAGCACAGTGGATAGAGCCTGGAGTAAGGAAGACCTCAGATCCAGCTTCAGACACTTCCTATATGACCCTAAATGAGTGCCTCAGTTTCCCCATCTGTAAAAAAAAAAAGATCTGGAGAAGGAAATGCAAATCACTCCAGTATCTTTGCCAAGAAAACCACAAGTGGGGCCATGAAAAGTGGGACACAGCTGAACAAGTCATAAAAAAATTTTTTTTTAAGTTCACAAACTCCAGGTTAAGAATCCCACAGTATCTCAAAAGGAATTTGATTAACTTTGACTGAGTAGCACAAAAAAGGGAAGCTGGTATTGGACAGACTAACCGTGTAAATAATTTTATCTAGCTGGTATCTTTATCTATCTGGTATACTATGAGACACCTATGTGAAGCCTCTGGTTGTTTTTGTTGTTGTTATTGTTATTGTTTTTGTTTTTGTTTTTTTTTTTCCTGAAAAGCTCAACAGATCTCTAATAGAATTATAGATGTAGAGTCAGAAGAGATTCAAGAGATCATAAAGTCTAACCATCCCTCCCTCCTTATTTTAAAGATAGGAAATGATCAAATAGTCCAGAAAAAAAGAAATTCTTTACTTCAGGTCCATGGCCCTATCCACTAAGATGTGCTGTTTATGAAATGAACCTCGCAATAATATAATTTACTAAATCCAGTTATTAAATCATCCTGTGCTTCCCACCTAGAATATAACCCCCCCATACACTCTTCAAGGCTAAATATCCCCTCCCTGAAATTACCTTGGATTTTCTAGGTATTTTGCATATATTGATGTTGTTCATGTTATTATTACCTTTTAAACTAATTAAGAACAGGGACTTTTGCTGTCATTTTCTTAAGCTACAATCACTGCCTGTTGGACATTTCAAGCTGAATTCTCTATAAACATCTCAAACTCTACATATCTAAAACCAAAGTCATTATGTGCCCCCTTTTCTCCCTTCTCAAAGCTACTCCTTAAGCTTCCCTATTTCTGTTGAAAAGGGCATCTAGATGGCACAGTGAATTTAAGCTTATCTACCCGAGTTCAAATCTGGCTATGGACACTTAATAGCTGTGTGACCTGGGCAAGTCACCCAAACTTGTTTGCCTCAGTTCCTCATCTATAAAATGAGCTGGAGAAGGAAATGGCAAACTACCCCCTTATCTTCGCCAAGAAATTTCCCAAATGGGGTCACAAAATTGGATGAAACTGAAATTTCTCTTGAGAGGACTATTATTCTTCTGAATCTTTTGGCATTAATCTCAGATCTTGACACTCCCTCAGCAGACATATTCCACCAGTTGCAATTGGGCAGCTAAATAGTTCATCAGATAGAGCATTTGGCCCCAAGTCACAGGTACTATTTTCATTTCTCATTCAGGAAGCTAAGTGGCAAAGTGGATAATGTGTTAGAACTTGGAGTCAGGAAGGCCTGAGTCCAATCCAGCCTTAAATATTTATTAGCTTTGTGCCCCTTCATTTTTGCCTCAATTTCTTACCCTGTAAAATTAGAATAAATAATATCTACCCCTCAAGGTCATTGTGATGACAATATAAGATATTTGCAAAGCTTTGTTAACCTTAAAATGCTATGTAAATACTGACTACTATCATTGCTTATAATTTTGAGTTGTCACTGTTTACTTTACCATTTCTCCTTTTTTTCAAATATGTCTCTTCAGTGAGAATGTGATCACGAGTCCAAAGATCATAAACTTCCCTTCCTTCCTATTGAGCAATTCAAATTGATTTTGATTCCATTTTGTAATTGATTATCAGTATCACCTCTACCATACTGTAAAATTGCTTAAGCCCCATTTCTTTATCTCAGAGTTAAATTCAGAAACTGCTTTCCTTTTTGAACTAAGTTCAAAGGAATCAAAAGAATCAGTCAAAGGAATATATTGTTTCTAGACATCTTACTGCCCCAGGTTCAAATAAGGGAAAACTCATACCTCTAACAAGCCTTGTAAGAAGCAGGTGGGCACCAGGAAGTCTGTTATCTCTGTAAGGCTGGACACCAATAAGGAGCTTTTCATAACAAGATGGAAGAAGGGATTGTTGCTAATTCTGCATTCCTGAACTTCCATCCAGTCATATTCTTTTCCATCATCAATGATACTTCAGACTTTGTAACCAATCATATTGTTTCATGTTTCCTGTTCTTATTCCCTTGTATTTTCCCATATGTGAGCCCTACCTCTTGGGAAATTTGGTCATTGAGAGAGGCCATTGACATAATTTATTGCTTACAGCTAGTCTAACATAAATTGATCATACTTGAACCTTTGTTTCTCAGTTTACCTTAATTTACAAACCTAATAGTATCATCTCCCTGCCAAAACCCAGAATAACAACCAAGGCATCATACCTTTGATTCTACCAAAAAAAAAAAAAAAGAAAAAAGAAAAGAAAATCTGCTTTTAACAAAAGAGAAAAAGAAGAATATTTGCTTTACAAAAGGTGGTTATTTTTACAAATTGATTTAGAATAGGATTTATTAACTAGCAACATCTCCCCCTCCCCAAGCATTTAAAATAGGATTTTATTTACAAAAATTAGATTTAGAGTTAAATCATTGCAGGAATTGATAATAATAACAGCTAGCATTTATGTAAAGCTTTAGAGTAGCATATAGATATAATCTTGATACTCCAAACCACCCTATCAGAAGTTGTTTTATTAGGAAATTGAGGCCAAAAGAGGTCAAATAACAAGATCTAAACTCTGTATCCAAGTGTAATTCTCTATCCACTGTGCCTCCAGCTGCCTCAGCTGGAGGGGATCTTGAAGATCATTTAACTGAACCCCATTATTCTAAAGACCAAGCCAAAAGAAGTGGGCCACCTAACCAGTTAGCAGCAGAGTTCTTTCCCAACATACTACAATGTCTCTTGAATGCAATTTTACAACTATTATACAAAGCTAATATACAGTCAAATGAGACTCAGATAGTGGTGATTTAATGCCACCCATTAACCATTTCAATCCATTCAATATACTATGTGGAAAAAAAAATTTTTTTAATGTACTGATGCTAAGTGAAATGAGCAGAACCAGGAGAACATTGTAACAGGAGTAACAACAAGATTGCATTGATGATCAACTGTGATAGACTTAGCTCTTCACAGTGACCCAAAATAATTCCAAAAACTTGGTATGGAAAATACTATCCATCCAGAGAAAGAACTATGGGGACTGAATATGAATCGAAGCATATATTCTCACTTTTTTGTTTGTTTTTCCTTTTTGTTTTTCCCTTCTGTTTTAATTTTTCTTTCCAACATAACTAATATGGTGTACATATATAATCTATATTAGATTGCTTGCTGTTTTGAGGAGGGAGGAGAGAAGGAAATTTGGAACTCAAAATCTTTAATTTAACATTTAATTCAATATTTAAAAGTGAATGTTGAAAACTATTCTTACATCTGGTTGGAAAAAATAAACAAAGTGAAAAAAAATCAGGAAAAAAAATTTTTTTATATGGGGTATTTCTTCCAGTAAATAACTGAACTAGTTTTTAATTAGAGAATAAAAGAATTGCTCAGGATGTTTGTAAGTTAAGAAATGTGCTCAGAATCCCACAGCCAATACTTGTCAGAGGCAGGATTTCAGAATTTCATTATTCCTCTTCTTGCTTCTATTTCTTTATTCTTAAATGGAGAATTTGTTTAAATGGAAATGAAGAATCCATATCATTGTTATATGAAGCTTGACAGGATAAAGAGTGGTCTTGGATTCAGGGCTAAGCTTCAGAAATATCAGTGGCTACACAATATCTTTAGAACAAAATAACATCTCAAGTATTTAGTGTTCTCTGTAATGTTTCAGCATGATCACACATTACTCTCCCTGGAGTATTCTTCTCTCCTAATAAAGTGGCCCATTTTATTCCCCATAACCAAGTTTCTGTCTTGCCTCTGTGATTAGCACTGTTCCTCTATTTTTACAATGTCTTCTCTCCCCATCTCTGCTTCTTGGCCCCTCTAATTCCCATTAAAATTTGACTCCAAGCCCTCTTCTTTAAGAAAGCTCTTCCTTGCTGTACCAGATCTAAAACTATATTATAAAGCAGCGGTCATCAAAACCATTTGGTACTGGCTAAGAAATAGAGTAGTCGATCAGTGGAATAGGATAGAATCACAAGACAAACTAGGCAATAACTATAGCAATTTGGTTTTTGATAAACCCAAAGACCCCAGCTTTTGGGATAAGTATTCACTATTTGACAAAAACTGCTGGGAAAACTGGAAACTAGTGTGGAAGAAATTAGGGCTTGACCCACATCTAACACCACATACCAAGATAAGATCTAAATGGGTTCATGATCTGGATATAAAGAGTGATACTATAAGTAAATTAGAGGAATGTAATATAGTTTACCTCTCAGACCTATGGAGATGGAATAAATTTATGTCCAAAGAAGAACTGGAACTCTTAATTGAAAACCAGATTGATAACTTTGACTATATTAAGTTAAAAAGTTTTTGTACAAACAAAATCAATGCAGACAAGATTAGGAGGGAAGCAATAAATTGGGAAATCATCTTTACATTTAAGGGTTCTGATAAAGGTCTCATCTCTAAAATATATAGAGAATTGTCTCATATTTATAAAAATTCAAGCTATTCTCCAATCAATAAATGGTCAAAGGATATGAACAGACAATTTTCAGAGGATGAAATTAAAACTATTTATAGTCATATGAAAAGGTGCTCCAAATCACTATTGATCAGAGAAATGCAAATCAAGACAACCCTGAGGTACCACTTCACACCTGTCAGATTGGCTAAAATGACAGGAAAAGTTAATGATGAATGTTGGAGGGGATGTGGGAGGGCTGGGACACTGATGCATTGTTGGTGGAGCTGTGAACGGATACAGCCATTCTGGAGAACGATTTGGAGCTATGCTCAAAAAGTTATCAAACTGTGCATACCCTTTGACCCAGCAGCATTTCTATTGGGCTTATATCCTCATAAAGGAAGGAAAAGGCCCCACATGTGCAAGAATGTTTGTGGCAGCCCTTTTTGTAGTGGCTAGAAACTGGAAATTGAATAGATGCCCTTCAATTGGAGAATGGCTGAATAAATTATGGTATATGAATATTATGGAATATTATTGTTCTGTAAGAAACGACCAGCAAGATGATTTCAGAGAGGCCTGGAGAGACTTACATGAACTGATGCTGAGTGAAATGAGCAGAACCAGGAGATCATTATACACGGCAACAACAGTACTACTATATGACGATCAATTCTGATGGACATGGCTCTCTTCAACAATGAAATGTTTCAAACCACCTCCAATTGTTCACTGAAGAAAGCCATATACACCCAGAGAGAGGGATGTGAAATGTGGACCACAACATAACATTCTCATACTCCTTAATTGATGTTTGCTTACATTGTGTTTCCTTTATCTGATATATCGTTTGTGTAGATAAGATTTTTCTTGCACAACAATGAGAAATTTGAAAATATGTATACATATATTCGATTTGCCAATATTTTAACATAATTAACATGTAGTGGATATCCTGCCACCTAGGAGAGGGGTGGGGAGTCGGGGGGAAAAATTTGTAACGGAAAGCTATGTAAGGGTTATTGTTGAAGAATTACCCACATATATGTTATGCAAATAAAATAAAAAAAAAATTTAAAAAAATAAAATTAAATTAAATTAAAAAAAAATAAAAAAAAGAAAGCTCTTCCTTATTTCCATAGTGGTTAGTTAGTAGGTCCACCAAATCACTGTGTAATTATTTTGGAAATATCCTGCTTAAATTTTTTCTGGGGACAGGTTATATTCTCTTAATAGAACCCTGGATGAAAGGCCTCTCTCATTTTTGTCTTGATAAGCAACTACTAACAAATGGATGAGCTCAAAAATCCATTTGAGCCCCTGACAATGCTATAGTGTTTCAGAAATACTTATTGGTTCAAATGACTGGAGCTAAAAGACCTTGCCATATACTGTCTTGCATCCACCATATGATGTCTGTGTGACCTTGGGCATTAACTTTTCTTAGTCCCAAGATAATTCTCTAAAAACTGAACTTGGGTAATAGTAAGAAATAGATTATGATGACATTGGCAAAGGCCACAAGTTTTATAGATCTCAAAACCTTGGCCTAAACTCACATGCATGAATTGAGCAATCCTCTTCCTACAGACAAATGAGTAGTCTCAGGTGGAGCTTTCTATCAGTCCCATGATTGATCAAGGATAGCATTATCTTGATTTTATGACAGTCAACAGTCCAGTGGTTAGCATCCTGAAATGAGTCAGGCGACCAGGAGCTCAATAACTCCATATCTCTTTCATAACTAGATGAATATGAATTGTGGGAGAAAACTCCAAAGCTCAAATGGAATTAGGATTTCAGGGTATGAATCTTCTAGCGATCTCAGAAGATACCACCAGCTCCCTTCTAGTCTACTTTTTTTGGTCTCCAGCTTGGATTGTTGCAGGCACTCACTCTGAGGCTAATCTGGCAAATAGGCATTTTATGAAGAATGTGGTCTTAGCTCTCTATGGTACAAGCTAAAGGGAGGATGGGACCCCAGAGCCCCAAAGTCTGCTCTGCCTTACCTTATAGACATTTATTCATGTCATTTAATATAACATTTTATAGATTATGAAATGCTTGAAGTTGATGAAGCAAGTTTTATTGTACCCATTTTCCATATGAAGAAATAGATACTCAAAGAATTTTAAATGAGTGGTTTGCCAGTTGTTGATCCCAAGGTCACTTAGCTAGCAATTGGCAGAACCTTGACCAAGTTTCCTATTTCCTAACTCAAGCCTTTTTCCACCACACCATTTTTTCATCATCAGTCATTTTATGGTTTTAATTATTGTATTATTAGCCTTGAGCCAGAGGATCAAAGATTTATAGCCAGAAAGGGTCCTAGAAGTCATCGAACCCAATTTCTCATTTTCTAAGTGAGAAAACTTGGATATCTAAAAGTGGAGAGACTGGCAGAGTCACATCCAAGTGTATAAAGTAATATACTCTTTAGTAAAACTTCTTAAACTGGGGTCTCTGAGCTTGTATTTTTAATGCATTGATGAATGAAGAATTTATCAAGGGCTTACTCTGTGCAAAAGTGCTATGCTTTTGACAAATGTTTTTCAAAATATTGGTTCTCTTGGTAATCCTATATGTTTTACTTGGTACATGTTAAAACATTATTTGGAAAGGGATCTCTAGGCTTTATCAGACTGCCAAGGCTATCCCCATGACCCTAGAGTTGGGAGAACATTGTATATAGTAAGAGCAACAATGTGTGAAGACAGACTATGATAGACTTAGCTCTTCTCAGCAAAACAGTGATCCAAGACAATTCCAAAGATTTGTGATGAAAAATGCCATCCACATCTAGCGAAAGAACTCTGGAATACTATTTTCACTTTTTTCTTTGGTTTTTCCCTTTTGTTCTGATTTTTCTTTCACAACATAACTAGTATGGAAATCTGTTTAACATGTGTACATGTATAACCTATATCATATTTCTGTCATGGGGAGAGGGAAGGGAAAGGAGAAGGGAGAAAAATGTGGATTTCGGAATCTTGCAAAAAGGAATGTTAATGTGTAAAAATATTTGTGGCAGCTTTTTTTTTTGTAGTGGCAAGAAATTGGAAACTGAGTGGATGCTCACCAGTTGGAGAATGGCTGAATAAGTTATGGTATATAAATGTTATGGAATATTATTGTTCTATAACAAATGATCAGCAGGATAATTTCAGAGAGGCCTGAAGAGTCTTACATGAATTGATGCTAACTGAAATGAACAGAACCAGGAGATCATTGTACACAGCAACAACAAGATTATCTGATGATCAATTCTGATGGAGGTGGCTCTCTTCAATAATAAGATGGTTCAGGCCAGTTCCAGTGATCTTGTGATGAAGAGAACCATCTGCACCCAGAGAGAGGAGGGTAGGAACTGAGTGTGGCTCACAACATAGCATTTTCACTTTTTTTTTGTTTGCTTGCATTTTATTTTTTCTCATTTTTCCCTGTTTGATTTGATTTTTCTTGTGCAGCAAGATAATTGTTTAAATATTTATGCATATATTGTATTTAGCATATATTTTTACCATGTTTAACATATATTGGATTACTTGCTATCTAGGGAGGGGATGGAGGAAGGAGAGAAAAAATTGGAACTAAAGGTTTAGCAAGGGTTAAGGTTGAAAAATTATCCATGCATATATTTTGAAAATAAAAAGCTTTAGTAATAAAAAAATGAATGTTGGAAACTATCTTTACATATAATTGGGGAAAAAATACTATTAAGTGAAAAAAAAAACCTTATGCTTTAAGAACCTGGCTTAACAGGTTGCAGGAGGGTAGGGGATGTTTCTTTTGTGTTTTTAAAATCCCAATACCTGGCACATAATGAGAGTTTAATAAATGATTATTCATTCATTCATCAATATGTTAAAACATAAGTATCTAATTAGATACTTGACTGATTGATTGGTATCTGCTTTTCTTCTAGTCCAAATAAGAAAAATAGGATTATTGTGATAAAGAGTCTTATTACTACTACTACCCTTAATGCTAGTGTTTTCCTTCTGAGATTATCTTTAATTTATCCAATCCCTATCTTGTTTGTAGATAGTTGTATCTCCCCATTAGTCAGAGCTCCTTAAGGAAAGGGAAAACTTTCTTTCTTTATATCTTCAGCATTTAGCATAGTACCTGGCATATAATAAGTGCTTTAAAAGTGTTTATTAATTACCTACTATTGCTGCTGTTGCTGCTACTGCCATCACCACCACCACCACCCACTCTACTACTACTACTATTACCACTACTTCATTATCAAAAAAAGCTATTAGCCTCTCAACCCTGTGCAAACATTTTTGATTAATGAATCAGTCTTAAAAGACAGCTGAGGCCTTTAGTTCTCATTTTTTTCTCCCCATGTTGCTTCTCACTGCCCCAAGTAGAAAGATTCCTGCTTTTGACATAAAATATCTAAGTGATCACCGGCAAATTTCCAAGACTGTAGATTGCAAACTGTCAATTCAAATTAATTGAGGCACTTTCTTTACCAAGAGTTCCCTACACCAGAGGAATCAACTTAAGATGTAGGCTAAGAAAAACTCCTTAGTGTAGCCTGAACCAGATTAAAATATGCTTGAGAAATGTTTAACAAAATTAATTGATGGAGCATAGTGTTAATTTGTGGTTTTCTAAAAATGCAAAGGAAGGTGACCTAGCAGAACCAGACTAAAATTATGTTATAAAAAAGCATTTATCAAAACTATTTTGTTCTGGTTAAAAATAGAGCGGTAGATCAGTGGAACAGGTAGGGTACACAAGACACAATAGTCAATGACTATAGTAATCTACTGTTTGATAAACTCGTAGACTACATAGAACTCACTATTTCACAAAAATTGTTGGGAAACAAAGAGATCATAAAAAAGGAAAAGAACCCAGATGTGCAAAAAAAATATTTGTAGCAACCCTTTTTTTGTAGTGGTAAGAAACTGAACACTGAGTGGATGCCCATCAGTTGGAGAATGACTGAATAAGTTATGGTGAATGTTATGGAATATTGTTGTTCTATAAGAAACGATCAGCAGGGTGATTTCAGAGAGGTCTGGAAAGACTTACATGGACTGATGCTGAGTGAAGTGAGTAGAACCAAAAGAATGTTGTACACAGCAACAAGATTATCCTGATGGAAGTGGCTCTTTCCAGCAGCAAGGGGATTCAGGCCAGTTCCAATGGTCTTGTGAGGAGAGAGCCATCTGCATCCAGAGAGAGGACTGTGGGACTGAATGCGGATCACAAGATAGTATTTTCACTTTTGTTGTTGTTGTTTCCTTATTTTTTGTTTTCTTTCTCATTATTTTCCTTTTTGACCTGATTTTTCTAGTGCAGCGTGATAATTGTGGAAATATGTATAGAAGAATTGCACATGTTTAACATGTATTGGATTATTTGCTATCTAGAGGAAGGGATGAGGGAAAAGGAATGGAAAAAATTTGGAACACAAGGCTTTTTGCAAGAATGAATGCTGAAAACTATCTTTGCGTATATTTTGAAAATAAAAAGCTATTTAAAAATTATAAACAAAAAAATTTAAGAATAAAAAGGAGAGTTCTGGGAAGATTGCCAACTAGGTTGGTAAATTTCAAGCTTTCCAGATTTCTCCCATAAACAGAACAAATTTGCATCCCAGGGTGAATACAGACTACTGAAAAATTAAGAAGATTTGGGGCAGAATAGAGGTCCTCCTGATACAACCCAAGAAAATCTGAAGAAAGGCCCGGGCTGAGATTAATCCTTGTGAAGTGCAAACATCTCCAGGCTAGCTCCTCAGAAACACCAAGTGGGAAGACCTGGAGCTAATTAGGCATGGCTGGATCCTCTACAGAAACCACAAAAACTTTCACCTCCCAAACTGTTTGTCAAGTTGGAGTTGTTTTCCCCTCATCCCTTTCCCTAGATAGCAAATAATCCAAAACACATTAAACATGTGCAATTCTTCTATACGTATTTCCACAATTATCATGCTGCACAAGAAAAATCAGTTCAAAAAGGGAAAAAAATGAAAAAGGGGAAAAATTCAAATATGCTGGAGCTACAATTAGAATTATAAGAATTTGGGGCAGCTAGGTGGTGCAGTGGATAGAGCTCCAGCCCTGAGTTCAAATGTGGTCTCAGACACTTAACATTCCCTAGCTGTGTGACCCTGGGCAAGTCACTTAACCTCAATTGCCTCAGTAAAAGATATATCAATACTACTTAATTCAAGCAGTAATAAGACAAAATAACCGATGACTATAATAATCTAGTGTTTGAAAAGCCCAAAGATACCAGCTTTAGGGATAGGAACTCATTATTTGACAAACTGCTGGGAAAAATGAAAATTAATATGGTAGAAACTAGGTATTGACCCATACCTCATGCCCTATATCAAGATAAGGTTGAAATGGGTTCATGATTTAGACATAAAGAGTGATATTATAAGCAAATTAGAAATACAAAGGATAGTTTGCCTCTCAGATCTGTGGAAAGGAAGGAACTTGTGGCCAAAGTAGAACTAGAATACATTATTGAATCCAAAATAGATAATTTTGATTATATTAAGTTAAAAAGTTTTTGTACAGACAAAACCAATGCAGACAAGATTAGAAGTGAAGCAATAAATTGGGAATTTTTTACATTCAAGGATTCTGATAAAGTCCTCATTTCTAAAATATATAGAAAATTGACTCAAATTTATAAGAATTCAAGCTATTCTCCAATTGATAAATGGTCAAAGGATATGAACTGACAATTTTCAGATGAAGGAATTGAAACCATTTCTGGTTATATGAAAAGGTGCTCTAAATCACCATTGATCAGAGAAATACAAATTAAGACAACTCTGAGGTACCACTACACACCTCTCAGATTGGCTAAAATGACAAGAAAATATAATGACAAATATTGGAGGGGATGTGAGAAAACTGGGACACTAATACATTGTTGGTAGAGTTGTGAACTGATCCAGCCATTGGAAAGAACAATTTGGAACTATGCCCAAAAGGCTATAAAACTATACATAGCATTTGATCTAACAGTGTCACTACTGGGTCTGTATCCAAAAGAGATTATAATAGTGAGGCAAGGACCCTTTGCTCTGTGCAAAAATGTTTGTAGCAGCCCTTCTCTGTCTGCACTTTGTAATATTCCTTTCCCATCCCCAACGCCTGAAACATTCTTTCCGCATCATGCTCAATTCTGAGAAACTGCAGCTTCCTTCATAAGTCAAAGTCTCTTTATGCAGAAAGTCTTTCCTGGTTCCTTCCCTTCTTCTCCCAGTTCCTTATTCTCTAAGGTCAACTTCTATTTACATTTAATTATGTTTCTATTGCCTCCTGTGTCCTTACAAAGTAAGATCCTTGAAGGTAGGAGCTGCTTTTGTGGGTTATTTTTTTTTTGTTTTTTGTTTTTTGTTTTTTTTGCCTTTTCTTGGTATCCTGTCTTTCCCTTCCAGAGTGATTCCTTTTTTTTTTTTTTTGACTAGATAAAAAAGGCAATTTTTTTTTTTTTTGCCTCATTTGATGAAAAGGGAGATTCTTTGCTTCAATTGCTACCTAAATTACTGAATGGATATAATTTCAGTCAAACTGATACTTGTTGATGATAAGAAAGCTGATTTGTTAGGGACCCCTGCTCAAATTCTAATTAGTATTAATTAGTGTGATTTCAGACAAACTGATACTTGTTGATGATAAGAAAGCTGATTTATAAGGGACTCCTGCTCAAATTCTAATTATCATTAATTAGTCCGTTATAGTTTTTTGGGGGGTGGCAATGATTCTTAGAACTTATTCATTTAGTAATACTCATCTAGTCAATTATCCAATAATAAGAACAAGAATAAGTAATTCATAATTTGTATAAAAATATAGATTCTGACAGGCTTTTTGCAGACCTCATGTTTCTGAGATTATTTGTGTATCAGGCATGAAGCCCAGCTACAGCACCAAAATAACACTGACAGGAAGTATCTTTATACTGCTTCACTCACATTTCATGTTTGTATAATAGAAAACCCCTAAATCCCCCTCACAAAGTGTTCTTTGGTATGTGCTATTTCTGCTTGCCCAGTCTAAGCGATGGCTTATCCATCTCATGACCAGTGGAATGCTCCATCTTCGTTTGCTCATCCCAAAGGGTACATTATATAAAAACCAATGAAATGTTCTGTTTTTTAAGCATACTTGTAACCTTGTCAAAATAAAGCCCCAAAGGAAGGTGGTACCTCGGATTGAGAGAGAAGTCTGGGGTCTGCTTGGTTGAGGGAAGTCAGATTCCTCTAATAAAGTATGACTTTTAGCTCAGAGTTCTACCTCAGTTTCTCCTTTGATTGTCCAGGGTGATTCCCTCTCTCCCCTTTTACACCCCCAATGATCTTAACTTAAAAAGTCCAAGGTCTTACACTGCATCCAGGGCCATCTCCAGTCATCCTGGTCTATATCTGGCCACTGGACCCAGATGGCTCTGGAGGGGAAAGCAAGGCAAATGACCTTGCACAGCTCTCCCTCACTGAAATCCCAAGTCACTTGAATATTATGGCATCATCTCCTGATGCCATGGTCATCTTCAAGAATGAGAGACAAACAACAGCAGCAGCCCTTGACATAGAGTCTGGCACATAGTAGGTGCTTCATAAACCCTTGTTAGTTGAATAATCGAAGTCAGGAGGAGCTAGATTCAACACATAATAACTGTGGGTCTCTGGATAATGAACCTAAATTCTCTCCACTTGCCTTTTCTGACTCTCATAACTCTCTGCTGACTTGTACCACAATCCCTAGAATCCTGTCCCATTTATTCCTCCCTCTCAGGGATCACTTGCTGAAGTTGCTCCAGCTCTCTCTTCATGTTCTGGACAACTCTTTAAAAGACATCTGGAGGACCCACATATACAAAAATGTTTGTAGCAGCCCTTTATATACTGGCAATGAACTGGAAACTGAGGGATGCCCATCAGTTGGGGAATGCCTGAATAAGTTATAGCATATGAATGTTATAGAATATTATTATTCTATAAGAAATGACAAGCAAGGTGATTTCAGAAAAGCCTAGAAAGACTTACATGAACTGATGCTGAGTTAAGTGAGAAGAACCAAGAAAACATACACAAGATTATGTGATGATCAACTGTTATGGACTTGGCTCTTTTCAACAATGAGATGATTCAAGGCAATTCTAAAAGATTTCAGGTGGAAAATGCCTTCCACTTCTAGAGACAGAAATATGGAGACTGTGGATTGAACCATGGTGTTTTCACTGTAATTTGTTGTTTGCTTGTTTTTTTCTTTCTTGTGTTTTTTTTTTCTTTTTGATCTAGTTTTTCTAGTACAACATGACAAAGAGGGAAATATATTTAAAAGAATTGCAAACCTATATCAGATTGCTTGCTATCATGAGGAGGAGGAGGGAAGAAGAGAAGGAGGGAGAAAAATTTGGAACATAAAGTTTTATAAAAATGAATGTTGAAAACTATCTATATGTATATTTGGGGAAAAATACTATTAAAAAATAAAAGGCATCTATGAGGCCTAGTGCATAGAGCACTGGACTTGGAACAAGAAAGAACAAGTTCTGTCTCACACACTAATTAGATGGGTCACAATCAGTCAGCCTAGATTTCCTCAAGTGCAAAAAGAGGTGATAATAATGAATATCATATTAACTTATTTCTTGGTAAACATACCAAGAAATACCAAGTATAAGAGTTATATTGTTATACCAAGTTATACCATGTATAACAGAATATACTACAGAAAGAACTATGTTAAAAGCAAAGAAAAACCCAAGGCATCCATACTACTAATAGATAAAACAGTATTAGGTATCCACATATTCATCCCACTTCAATAAGTCCACTGCCTGGTTCAATAGGATGCTTATTAGAAAAATAGTATGAAGTTTCTCAAGTAGTAGATAAATATAGTAAAAATTGCCCACAAGATAAATTAGTGGAATAATGCACCAACTGTTTCCCAACAGGAATAAGGTCATTCCTACAGGTCATTTTTGGAGTAGGACACAGTCACTGACTTTTGACTACCTTCAAGTGTCTTTTCTATTTCAGGAATTGGAGTTCTATCTGCTGGATCACCTAGTTGCCCCTGTGTGTGTCTGTGTATACACACATGTGTATCTCAATATATATTCTGAGACTATGCATAATCTCTCCATCTGAAGATAGTAGTGGAGCATGGGTACTCTAGAATCATGATTGGTCCTTGTCTTAATCTGAATTTTTAAATTTTTCCCAGTTTTAAAAAAATATTGTTGTTATTATATAAGGTCTTCTGGTTCCATTTACTTCACTCTACATCATTTCACATAAGCTTTCCCAGGTCTCTCTTAAATTGTCCCTTTCATCATTTTGTAAGCACAATGGTTTTCCATCACATTCCTGGACCCTAACTTTTCCATAATTCATGGGCATCTCCTCAAAACCTTCTTTGCTACCACAAAAGGAGATTCTATTGTTATTTTTGTACATATAGGCCCTTTTTACATCTTTCTTCAATGGAATAGAAGTTCTTGACCTCTTTTTGGAAGTCATGAATTCCTTAGGGAGTCTGGTGAACAATGTTCTCAAAATAATGTTCTTAAATCATAAAATAAAACACATAGAATTTCAAAGATAAGCAATTATAATGAAATAGTTATTTAATTTAAAAATAAACAAGTTCATAGACTCTGGTTTAAGAAATGATTCTTGATGAAAAATGCTATCCTCATCCAGAGAAAAAACTATGGAGTCTAAATGCAGATCAAAGCATACAATTTTTACTTCCTTTTTTCTTTTTCATGGTTTCCCCTTTTTTCCTGATTCTTCTTTCACAATATAACTAATGTGGAAATATGTTTAATATGACAGTACTTTTAAAATCCTAAAATTCCATAATGGAGGAGTATCTTCACCTGGGAATTTTAAATAGCAGTGGTTCTCAAAGGATGGACCCATGGAGATCCTCAAAACCCTTTCAGGGGGTCTGAAAGGTCCAAACAATTGTAACATAAAATCACTACTACTAATAATAAGATATTTTAATTTTTAAAACAGTAAATACTAATAGATATAATACATATAAATGAAAACCCTTCAGAAGTTCCTCAATAATTATTAAGTATAAAGGAGTCCTAAAACCAAAAAGCAACAGTGCTTCAAGAGTTGTGCTGGAGCCAGAATATTTTCAATGTTGGCAAAATCTACAAATAAGGGATTGATTTATTATTTTGTTGTCTTCTTAGACTTAGGAAAGTAGTGGAGAAAATATTGATTATGCAATTAAATTTTAAAATATATATCTTGCATTATATTCTACCACTTTCCTGGAGAGTTAAATAATCATCAGCACAGCCTCAGATGCCAAAGAAATCACAAATCCAATCCTAATCCTAAATACAGTGACATCCTGAATAAGGTGATTTCAGGTTTGTTTATGAGCATTTGTGGGTATAAGAAAAGGCCTCAGGAGCATTTGAACTTAGTTTGGAAAGAAGCTAAGATTCTATTGCCCTAGAAAGGCCAAACTACCCACTTCTACATCCCCTAGAATTTTCAAGGTGAACAAATATTTCTCAAGTGCCTATCATGTGCCAGGCCATATGTGATTATCTGGGGTTTATAGCGTAATGAGCAATAAATAGACTAGGAGTTAGGAAATCTGAGTTTCAAGTTTCATCTCTGACACATACTAGCTGTGTGCCCATGGACAAATCAGTAAACTTTTGAACCTTACACATTTATAAAATGGGGATAATCTCATGCTTCTTATTTCTGTTCTCAGCAAAATACTTTCAAAGTGTTTAAGTGATATTAGGCTGTCTTGGAACACCCTGCCTATATATATCATCCTTAACTAAGAGTGCTATGGGAGAGCACAATGGTTTTGAATATTCATATAGGATTTTCTTTAAGTCAAAGCTTTATTTCACCAAGAAAAGCAGACCAAATAACATGGGTAACCAATCGGCAATTAGGATTGAGGGGAGAAAACTTACATGCCATAATTTTCGTTCAAAATTCTAAAGTTGCTAAAATCAGAATCTTTTAATTATTTAGTTTAGCCATAGGATCTGTTAAAAACAGTTAGCCAAAACAGCAACTTGGTGATCTTTCTGTGGGCTTAGCAAATCTAAACATACTTCTGTTAGTAACTTTAGAAAATGTTTATGTTAGTAATTTTCATAAACTAATCTAGGGCCCAGGGTTTGAGTTCTCTACAGGAAGGAGAACAGGAATGGGAGGATTCCAGAACACCACCTTCAAATTGCAAAATGTGAATGCTGCTCCAAGAACATGACTTATAAAACTTTTAACTTTCCATCTTGGTTTGCCTCAGCTGCCATATACAATGCTATACAACACAGGGAATGAGTACATAAAAATAACCTTACTGAAGACCAAGGTGAGTGAGATCTTACAGGTAAACTTAACTTTTGATAAACTCAGTCTCTTCTGGTGGTTTTAACTAACAGTTAGAAAGCACTGGTGGCAGACTATTGAGTTCTGTACTATCAGCTTTCCAAATGACATTAGGCTGTCTTCCAAAAAGTATGCATTAGCTCCAGCAGACCCCACTTAATTTCCTCTTCTTTTAAGCCATTAAGTCCTCAGCACTGCTGTTCCTATCCTAAATCTTATCTAAATTCCATCTTTGTCCCTGAACTTATTTCTGAAACATAAGAAACATTCTCTCCTACCTGGGCTTCAATTCAATTGGTAGAAATTTATGGGTACCTGCATCACTCTTGGGGATATTTCTAATTCATGGCTTTTTGGAGTAGATGGCAAAGAACACTGGACTTAATATCAGGAAGTTGTTATTGTTAAGTTGATTTTTCAGTCATGTCCAATTCTCTGTGACCCTATTTGGGGTTTTCTTGGCAAAGATACTAGAGTGGTTTGCCATTTCCCTCTCTAGTTCACAGATGAGAAACTGAGAAAAATAAGTTTAAATGACTTGCCATTGTTACACAGGTAGTAAATATCAGAGGCCAAATTGGAAGTCATGAAGATGAATCTTCCTGATTCCAAGCACCTGGCTCTATCCATTGGACCACCTAGCTACCCAAAATCAGAGAGACATGAATTTAAACTCTATCTTGAACACTTAATAGCTGTGTGATCCTAGATGTTACTACTTCTTTATCTTTAAAAAAAGGGGGGGCTAGTAATAATAATACTTATCTTCCACAGTTCTTGTGAGGATAAGATGAATAAAATTTGTAAAATACTTTATAAATCATAAAGTGGTAATATTAATATAACTTATTATTACTTCCCATCATCTCCACTATCACTCCATTTCATCTTTTTCTTTGGCCATTAGTTAGGCTTTACAGCCTAATTATTATAGCCCCCATGGCTACCCATATGTAGGTTCCTCTGAATGCCACCCTACAAAACATTGTGACTGTAGGTGGGCAGCGTCTTAAACTGTAGGTAGCTCCTGATCCTCCAACTGACTAGCTAAAGGGAGCAGGTTGGGACGATGGAAAGGATGTTGAATTTGGAGTCAAAGATCCTGGATTCAAATCCCCTGTGTAAATTTGGACAAGTTAATTAGCCTAGGAGTTTCAATTTTTAATTTGTAAAGTTAGGGAATAAAGCTATTTTAGAAATCCTCTGGGGTCCCCTTTCAGCTCTTAATCTATGATTCTCACTGGTTCAAAGCAGCAGTTATTGGATTCCATGTTGGATTCTCACATACAGAGGATATCATAGTACTACATAGGGGAGAGTTCACATGTAGGAATACTTAGAAGAACACAGATTTGGGGACCACACAAGGCCAGAGGACATAGAGACTGGGGAAGCCTGAGTAGCTCTGCTGCTGTCATCAGGGAAGTAGACATCCCCTCAGAGGAGGTCTTTCTGCTGGATGTTTAAACTACTATTTCTGGCTTCAACTCTGATCTTTGATTGCATCAGTGAGGAGATGGGGAAGGATTAGGCAATTTGGTAGTTTTATTACCTGTGGGAGTAATCTTTAGTTCTTTCCAAAAGAAAATACCTCAAGCTGCAACTATTTAGAAATGCCGTTAGGGGTTAGAAGCTATTTTCTGAACTTCTTTTCTTGCAGGAGATCAGGGTACTCATTTTAAATGCTGGTGCTGTTGTGCTACAATTCCCCTGTCTCAGTTTCCCTTAATTGTTCTGCCTCAATTTCCCTGAATTGTTCTGCCTCAATTTCCCTGAATTGTTCTGTCTCAGTTTACCTATTGGCAAATCCCCACCCCACCCCCCTTTCTGGCCATTAAGACTGAGATAATTGGGGCTGCAGAGTTATGGCCACTGGCATTCCAAAGAGTCATAAAACCTCCAGATGGCCTATCTCCAATACCTGGACATACCCCTTATCTTTATGGCCCCAGACTCAGTGACTCCTAGCTTCTTTCCAAACTTATCAGAATTTATGATCCTTCTTCCATACCTCCAACCAGTCAGAACTGGATTTATAGTTCTTTCCTGGAACTTCTATTCCCCCAGTGCTCTACTCCCCCTTCTGCCTTTGTTTCCTTGAGTGCCTGAGTCCTAAAAGAGTCCTTGGTGCTGAATACTTTGAGACAATAGTCCCATTCAGCTGACTAGTCTTATCTCTCCATTACTATCAATAAACTATTAATAATCTCTAATATCTAGTATTGCCTCAGTTTCTCTGAGCATTACATTTGGAGATAATGAGATCTGAGAGCAGTAGTACAGATTAGAGACCAACAGATCTCCACCTGAAGCCTTGAAGCAGCTGGGTTTGGGCTCTTTGTTGGAGGAAGGCTGACCCTCTGGCTTGTTCCAGAGTCCCACTAAGAGAGGGATTTCAGTAACAGCAAGAGCTCATGGCAGACACCTCCATCTGGTCAAAGGAGAGTCCATTTAAAACCCCTGCAGGGTAAGTTCTGTCTGTGTCTGTCTGGTCTGTTAGCAAATCTGGGTCCCCAGGAAAAGCTGGGCTGGACACAGCCATACAGCTCTGGGAAGTGCCAATGGGACACCATGTGGCACTATTTAGTCTGGGTGCCTTTGAGCACAATCTGGTTTTTGGGTATTTTTAACATCTGGGCATTTTCTGTGAAGCCACAGAGGGCACCAGATTGGAGTTTGGGAGCCTATGTGAAAAGTTCAATTTGAATTCCTGAGAGGGAGCGATAGAGCATGAGCCTCAAGTCAGGAGGACCTGAGTTCAAATCTTACCTCAGACACTTAACACTTCCTAGCTGTGTGACCCTAGGCAAGTCACTTAACCCCAATTGCCTCAGTCAAAAAAAAGAAAAAGAAAGAAATTTGGCAATTGGTCATTTCAATGTTACAAAGGGGCTTAGCTAAACAATGCTTGTGGTTTTTTAATTTCTTATTGGAGTTAAGTGTTTGCACTAATTTAAAAGTAACAAGAATAGAAAAGTTTGACTACCTTTAAAATGCTGACAGACAAGATTTTGGTTTTTTGTTTGTTTATTTGTTTGTTTCCCCCAAAAAAAGCCTGCTAGAGAAGAAAGTCTTGCTTGATTTGGATTGCAGTTCTGTCTGGAAGGAGGTAAGAGAGAGAACAAAGGAAGCTGATGTCAATTAGTTTTGGAGGAAAAAAAACTTGGGAAAAAGTTTCTGAGACCCAGTTTAAAATTATGTATATGTATGTGTGTGTGTATATACATATATATATACACATATATATGTGTGTGTGTGTGCATGTATACATATAACCAAATGGTAATTCAATTTGCATCATTCAATTGGAATTTAGGAAACTAACTTAAGAGAGAAAAAACCATATCCTTTTGGCTTATTGGCCTATTGAATTTTGGGAACTTGGTTTTTATAATTTCTGCTGCCTTGTGCATGCTAGATTGTTTATCCTGGGTATAAGAGCTTCGAAATTTGTTTGAATATTGAACTAGTGAGAAAAATTTTTTTTTTCTAAAAGCTATATTTGATTTAATTCAGTTTAATAATAGCTTGTTTTAAAAAATCCTGATAATTTGTTACCTTCTGAAACATATATTGAGTAATTTGTAAACATTTTAAGTTATGCTTTAAATTTTGTCCAAAAATGTTTTGAAGGAAAGGAAAAGAAAAAGAAAGGAGAAAAGAAATGATTTTACATGAATGGGATAAGGAAGATTGATTTGTTGAAACAATCGACAGTTTGAATGATTTCAGGAAGGAAT
Source organism: Myrmecobius fasciatus (assembly GCA_023553655.1). Classification (NCBI taxonomy): domain Eukaryota; kingdom Metazoa; phylum Chordata; class Mammalia; order Dasyuromorphia; family Myrmecobiidae; genus Myrmecobius; species Myrmecobius fasciatus. Next base: position 301,833 of record JAJPUD010000174.1, read on the forward strand.
TGAGAGACAGAGGAGAAGGGGAGAGACAGTATCAGGAAGGTATTTGGGAGGAGAGAGAGAAGGAAAAAGCAAGTCAGAAATGGAGAAGAGTCAAGTTGAGAAAATAAAAAAAGAGGTAAGTCTTTTAAAAGTTGATTAGGGGAGGGAGAAATTAGAAGGTTCTTTCCTTAAAGGTGAAGATTTAACTCATCTCCCTTCTCCCACCCAAAGCTTTTGGCTACTTTTTAAAAAAATAGATCAGAGAGCATTTTTAAAGGGACAACTTACTTTTACATGGTGTTAATTGACTGAATATTTGTTTATTTAGGTGTGTGGTGGTCTCTTTGTTTAAGGAATATAATAACAACTGTGATTTATAATTTGGTAGGGTTATTTCCAAAGGTTTAATTGATATTTTTGAAGAGTTTTTCAGATTCTTTTATGTAGAAATAGGATATTTTGTATGAGTTTTAATTGATTGTATTGAGTCATCTTAAAGTTGTACCCTTTAATTAAAGGGACTCTAAAAATAATAGTTTTTGCCTTTGTCCCTTTGAAAGTTCATGTTATGGACAATATGCAATTTAGAATTTTTTTATGTATTGGGTATTTTAAAAACAAAATGATCTGTAATGTTGAACTTAAAACCATCTACTTAGATATGAAAAATAAGCTATGAACTTCCATGGGACAAATCTCTTACTGTTATCAATATAAGGTCATGGTAAATATCTGTTTAGGAGTCATCTGAAGCTTTGATTAATGGGATTTGTTATTGGAGGTAAAATTTCTTGGGCCTGTAGCCAATATTATTTGGGAGTTTTAAAGCTCCATTTTCTGAAAGTTACTGGGACAATTACCTGAAGAAAACTTGAGTTAAGGCTATTCTATCCTCCTGTATGTGCTAAAGAATCAATTTTGACTGATTATATTATGTTATAGTCATGTCTCTGATTTTCCTCCTGTGACTGATTTCTATGATCAGAGCAAAGAGTCAATAGAAACCATTGATACAATTCAATTATGTCATACCTTGCTATTTCCAATCTGGTTATATATAATCATTATATCCTAAATACTTAGGCAAATGGGTATTTAGTCTAGTCATCTATCTGTTACTAGATATTTGTGTCTGGGTAGTTATTTAGGTCTTTAAAAGTTTCTAAATAACAAGAGGACAATTAGCACAGTTGTCTGAAAGATCTAACTGGTATTTTGTTTCTGGGGACTACAGCTGATAACCGTTTGTCTGTCCTATGAGACCCAACCCCCAACCCACCAGTTTAAATTGGAAGCCCTTCCAGCAGTCCATTTTTCTGTCTTTACTGCCTGCTTGGTTTATTATTTAAATCCCAACTGGACTGTGATTGCTGGTTCTGCTTTACCTTTGAACCCCCTTATTCTGGTGGAGTTGCCCTGGCAGACTCAGTTTCTGGGACCATTTTTTGATTACTGACAGTCTCTCTGATCTGCTTCTCCAGTCCTGTAACCCCAGGTCCTTAATTAGCATTTCAGCATCCTCCAAGGACTTTGCAGTTTGGTTATTAGGCCTCTGAAAGTTCATGGTTTGCCTGCCTTGATGGTCTGACTGAGTGTGCATACTCAAAATCCGGATCCTTTCTGTAGCAGTGTTCCCCAGCCTGTCTGTTCTTCTGGGCAGGGACAGATAGAGCAATTTAGGGCCTCACCTTTCCCCCTTAGAGTCTCTGATGGCCATTCAGTGTCCCTCCTAGAGGGGCTAGCACAGCTGCCATGAGCTGCTGCTCCCTCTGCAAGCAGAAGCTGAGTGCACAAACTACTGCAGACCTAACATTGAACTGTCCATCTCAAACTGAATTCCCTGGCTGAGATGGAGCTCCAGAACTGCAGAGGACCTGACATGCTTATAACAGGGAAGCCTGTGGAAGGCTGTTAACAGCTCTGGGGTTATCAGGGAGAGACTTGCCCTCACTGTAGGTCCTTGCCCCCTTTTCTAATTTTATTTTGGTTTATCTGTTCCTGGTAGGGTCATCAAAATCATGGTGCTAAGACCTTCCAGGTATCTGGGGGAAGATGATTCAATTATTTGAATATTCAGGAGAGAGAATATGCAACTATTCCCCTGACTCAGTTTCCCTCAATTGTTCTTCCTCAGTTTACCTAGTGGCCACCCCCCTTCCTGGCCATTAGGATTGAGATAATTGGGGCTGCAGAATTATGGCCACTGGCATTCCAAAGACTCATAAAACCTCCAGATGGCCCATCTCGAATACCTAGACATACCTCTTATGTTTACAGCCCCAGACTCAGTGGCTCCTAGCTTCTTCCCAAACTTATGAGAATTTATGATCCTTCCTCCATACCCCCAACCTCTCAGAACTGAATTTACAGTTCTTTCCTGGAACATCTATCCCCTCAGTGCTTTACTCCTCCTTCTGCCTTTGTTTCCCTGAGTGCCTGAGTCCTAAAAGAGTCTTTGGTGCTGAATACTTTGAGACAATAGTCCCATTCAGCTGACTAGTCTTATCTCTCCATTATTATCAATAAACTATTAATGAGCTCTAATCTCTAGTACTCCCTTAGTTTCTCCAAGCATTACAATGTGAGTAATTCAGGTTATATTCCTGGGTCTCTAATGTAGTTTCTTTTAAATCAACTTTGATTTTAAAAATTCCTTAAGATTCTTTTAATTCAACTTTGAAAACAAAGGTTCTACCTGGAGCTTTGAAGAAGCACCTGGCTTGCAAAAAGTTTAATGAGGGAATGAGATTGTTAAGAGCTTATATATTTTCTATTACTATCTATTGCTATTATCAAGGAATAATTCCTGGCCTACTTACATAATAGCACTTTAAAATTAAAAACCATGGGAGGCAGGTCATAGGATTGCTGAATTAAAATAGATTTAGACTTTAAAAGAAGCTTAGTCCAGTTTTCTGGATTTGGATCAGGCCTTACTCAGGGCAACATTCAGATTTGGGACTAGAATACAATAAAATATTCATAGACTACAAAATTCAATAAAATTATGGGATTTAAAAGGCAACCTTTACCAATTCAAACAGATGTGATTCCCCTTGGTTTTCATATTGACCAAGGCAGCAACATGGAAGAAGAAAAACATTTTGTACCTGGAACATTGCAAAAGCTTAATAGATATTTGTGACCTGACCTATTGACATTCCACAGGTGGTAGAGATTCTGTCAAACCACAAGAACACCAAATCAAGCACCAATTACTTTTTATGCTCCCAGTGACAAAGAAGCAAGGTGAATCCCTAGAATAAACACATTCTTAGAAAGGCCTCTATATCCCATTAGAGGGAAGAGTCCATTCTACAAAAAACAGATTATGACTCTTTCTACACTCTTCATGTTATGGATTAGGAAAGTAAGGCTCAAGAAATTAAGTGACTATGGCAGATCTTCTTGACTCCAAGGTCAACATTCTATTTCATTTTATGCAAATGTAAATTGAGATCTTAACAGATTAAGTGACTTGCCCAGATGTGTCCCTGCCAGATATAGGGCTCCATAGTGAAGGAAGGAGCTTTCCTTTTGGCTATGGTTGGTACAGTCAGAACAACTGGTAATACGCATCTGATGTGGGAGTATTTTAATCATTCTGCAGTACTGCCTTTTAGGCATGTATCAGGTTCTTCCCAATTTAGCACTACTAATGGATGATGGAATGACATGTGTTAGGAAAGCTCCCTGCTCTCTGAGGAATGGAAAGGGAGTCAGTTTGGCTGGACCCTAGAGTACATGAAAGGAAATAATGTCTATTAAAACAAAAAACCAAACTGGAGACAAGTTGGGGTTGGTTTTAAAAGTCAAACAGAGAAATTTATATTTAAAGAATTGTGACATGTGATATTCTTCCTCTTAGAGTCCAGAATAGACAGGAAAGAAATTTGGTGGCTGGAAAAGCTCGCTAGCATATGATAGGACTCATTACCTTTTTGTGTTTTCCACAAATGGTGTTTGTTATTTTAGAAGCTGATAAAGTTACAGTTAAGTAACCTAACTCACATATTTCTAATGTTTCTTAATTATTATGTAATGTTTCAATTTCTTAAGGTCTGGAACTGGACTAATTTAATTCCAAATTTATAGACAATTTTATTCAGGAAGACAGGGCAGTTAGGGACCACAGTATATAGAATGGCAAACCTGGAATCAGGAAGACTCTTTTTACTGAGTTCAAATCTAACCTCAGACACTTAGTAGTTGTGTGACGTTTGGCAAGTTATTTAACCCTGTTTGCCTCAGTTTCCTTATCAATAAAAGGAGTTGGGGAAGGAAATGGCAAATCACTCCAGTATCTTTGCCAAGATCATGAAGACTAGAACATACCTGAATAACAACACATTCAAAAAGATCCAGTTTCTACTTTATTTCAAGTTCGAACAGGACATATCTGTAAGATGTATGACCCTGAGCAATTCAGGTAACTTTCAGAAAACTTTCCAAGACTACACAGTTGAACTGCTATGAGGTATTTCCTCACCTTGAACTTCCTATACTTATTCCCCAAATCTGCACCCAGCAGCAAGCCCTTTTAATTAGAGTTGGCTAAGTATTAAATAATCTTAATTTGCATGGGGCTTTGAACAGCTTATTCCTGATTTCATTCGATGGTTACAATTATCCCTATTCAGTTGTATGCTGTTACATTTTTATCAGCATTGAACTGTACATTGAAACACAAACATTCCCACTAAAGGAGAGTATTTGGTCACACCCTCACATCTGAGAAGCATCCAGGCACTGTACAAAGAAGCAGAAAATTTGAATTTAAATCACTCACTGGTGGCCTATTGGTCGACAAACCACGAACCCTAAGCCTGTTTTCTCAACTGAAAATGGAACTAATACCTGTTTATAATCCTAAAGGATTATAAAATAGATCAAGTAAAAATGTGTATGAAAGTACTTTCAAAACCACTGGGTTTGGATCAATGTCCATCTTCATCCAGTCTGACAAATATTTATCTTATATACAGGGTACTAGGCAATGAGGCAAATACGGTGTTGGAGTCAGGAAAAATGAATTCTAATTCCACTTAATGTGTGTGACCCTTAGTACATCCTTTCAGCTTTTTAGAGATCAATTTTATGGCTGTTAAAGTCCTTTCCATCTATGTGATAAAAGACAAAGTCCAGTCAGCTCCCTGCCTTCAAAAAACTTGAGACCTAATAAGCAAAACAAGTTAATTTGTAAATAATTTATTGCTAAAAGTAGAAAGGGTTAAGGGTCAAAGAGTTGTAGAAGAAGAAAGTATTGAGTATTTGGTTAGAGATCATTTCTGGCTGAGACTAGCACACAGTAGACACTTAACAAATGTTTGTTGACTTTCTAACTCTTTTTCGAAGTTAGACTCTTAATATTGAATCCGAGAGTTTAATGGGGTGGGATGAGACTCTTGAAGATGGGGATGGAGGGGAAGGCATTGGGGGTTCCAGGACAGGAAAACTGAGGGAGGCCCCAGCCAGACAAAACACCCCCTCTTTCCAGGGAAGGGCTTTTCTACTTTGGCCAGAGTAGCAGAGGCAGCAGCCTGGCTGGGCCTGGGCGGCTCCCCCCCCTTAGCTAACCCCAAGTTGTCAATCTTTTCCTAAATCCCCGCCCGAGTAAGGCAAGCCTACCAAGAGAGGCCCGGAGTGGGAGGGCAAAAAGCAAATTCTCCTCCTGCATTCCTGCTCCCTCTTCCTGCTCCTTTCCCCCCCCTTCCCCCTCCCCTCTTCCTCTTTGGCTACGTGGTGGTCGCCCAGGCAGACACCCCGACAGTAAGGCAGGCACTCTCCGTGGGGGTGGGGAGAGGGGCAAGCCACTGGGATCCAGAGTGAGGGGACGAAGAGAAAACTCCCCCCTCATTCCTGCTCCCTCTTCCTGCCCCTTTGTCCCACTCCTCCCCTTCCCTCTTCCTCTTTCGCTACGTGGTGGGCTCTCAGGCTGACCCCCCCGACAGTCAGACAGGCATCCCTTGAAAGACTGGGGAGAGGAGTGAGCCATAGAGGTCCGGGGCGGGAGGCAAGTTTGGAGGTCTGGGAGAAGGCCTCCAGGCAGGGCAGCTGCCGCAGCGGGATGGGGCCCGGCGGCCGGGACCGGACCCCCAGCCTCGGGGTGGCCCTGCTCTGCGCCCTGTGCTTCTGTTGCTCCCTGAGCCCCGGACGGGCTCAGTATGAGCGCTACAGCTTCCGCAGCTTCCCCCGGGACGAGCTGATGCCCCTGGAGTCCGCCTACAAGTACGGCCTGGACCAGTACGGCCACGAGAACTGGGCCGAGAGCGTGGGCTACCTGGAGATCAGCATGCGGCTGCATCGCTTGCTGAGGGACAGCGAGGCTTTCTGTCACCTCAACTGCAGCACCGTGCGCATGGACAGGGACCCGCCCGCGCCCGCAGCGGACCCCGGCCTTGACCCTCAGCCCCGGCTCCGGGACAGGTTCGCTGACTTCCCAGAGCTGCGGCTCTTCGGGGACCTACTGCACCGCGCTAGATGCCTTAAGCGCTGCAAGCAGGGGCTCCCCGCCTTCCGCCAGTCACAGCCCAGTCGCGAGGTTCTGGATGAGTTCCAGCGGCGGGAACCTTACAAGTTCCTTCAGTACGCCTACTTCAAGGTAAGCCTGTCCCCGGGCCCGCCCCTCCCCCCCAACTCCGCCCTTCTTTCTGGCTAACGCCCCGCCCGCATCTTTCTTCCACAGGGACCCACCCGGCCCACCCTCCGCATCCCCTACCCCAATCCCCAGCCTTTTAGCTTTGGAGCTGGACTTTAAAAGTCAAGGAATCCAAACTCATTTTGCAGTTGGGGAAACTGAGACCCACCCAGGCAAACTCACAGAAAACTTTCAACTTTCTTGTTTTCTAAAAATTCCTTTTTTTTTTTTTTAAATTTTGACGTGATAATCATGAACAAACATAAGCGTTTTAATATTCCTTCCTTCTCCCTTTACACACATGCACACACATACACACTCAGTTCTGTAACTACAAATCATAATCTGCAATACCTCCCATAATTACTGCCTTGGCAGCTTGCAAGGGTGTGCAAGATTTACTCTCCTCAGGCTACTGCAAAAACAGCCTTTCTGGGCGTTGGACTTTTGGAGTTTTTTGTCTCCTCCCAATAGAATATGAATTCCTTAAGCCCTGTTGCTTCCATTTTTAATTTGTATCCCCAGAGAGTAACCCTATGTTTTGTGCTTTGTCAATGCTTCATTCATTCATTCAACAGCAGGCTTCCTACATCACTCATCCTAAAATCATAGGTCTAGAGATTGGAGGGAACTCAGAATTCAACTAGTCCAACCCTATTCATTTTACAGATGAGGAAACCGAGAGCAAGGATTTACCCAGTCATAGGAGTATGGTCTGAACTCGGATTTTAACTCAGGTTCCTCTGATTTCTTTCCTGTCTTTCCTCTTATTTTAGTAATTTCTTAGCTACTCCCATCCACCCCAAGTGTCTTTGCTTTCAAAACATCTCAGAAGAGACTTGAGACCATCTAAAGCAAAGTTTGCCTGAACAAAGCATCCCATCTCCAAATCCAGTCTTTTTTATTTTTATTTATTTATTTTTTGCTGGGGCAGTTAGGGTTAAGTGACTTGCCCAAGGTCATACAGCTAGGAAGTATTAAATGTCTGAGATCAAATTTGAACTCAGATCCTTCTGACTTCAGGGCTGGTGCTCTAAAACAGCACCACCTAGCTACCCCTCCAAATCCAGTCTTTATCACCAACCCCCAGGTCCATGCTCAGGCTATTGCTTCAGTTTTCCATGTTGGCACAGTCCATTTGCACTTGTACATCCTCTTCCATTTGTGCTTGTACATCTTCTTCCATTTTAATTTATTTTGAGAAGAATCTATTATACACAATGTGTAAAACACTGGAAAACCCTAAATTTTCAGCTTTCTCCAACAGTCTCTCTGTTATTAGCTTTCCTAGTAATATCAAATTCTCCAGCCTTCAAAGCTTTTCATAACCTGCCTCTTCCTATTTTTCTAATTGTTTCATCCCAAAATCCTCTTCATGTATTCTTGGGTCAGTGATACTAGCCTCTTTGATATTCCCTTTCAGAAAGAAACAACCTCTTCCAACTCTGGACTTTGTCACTTGCTATTCCCCACATTTGAAATTCTCTCCATACTTTGTCTTCAGACTTGCTTCAAGTCCCAGTTAAATTCCCACCTTCTGAAAAAGCCTTTCTCCATCTCCTCTGATGCTCTTGCTTTCTCTCTATTGATTATTTCCAATTTATCCTATATATTTAGCTTGCTTATGTGTAGTTGTTTTTATATTGTCTCCTCTATAAAATTATGAGCTCCTTGAGAGCAGGGACTGTCTTTTGCCTTGCCAGGTCCATAGTAGGTGCTTAATAAATGTTTATGGACTGATAGCCCTCTGACTGCATAGCATTTTGTCTTGGATCTTTCCTTTGCTCCTATCAATCCCCTTTTCTGAAGCTCCTCCAGAGAAGAAATTGTGTAATTTAAATTTTTTTAAATCTCCAAGGGGCTGACACAGTGTTTTTTAAATTTGTTTTTTTATTAAAACTTTTTATTTGCAAAACATATGTATGGGTAATTCTTCAATATTAACCCTTACAAAGCTTTCTGTTACAAATTTTTTCCCCCTACTCCCTACCCCTCCCCTAGATGGCAGGATAAACACTACATGTTAATTATGTTAAAAAACTTGACAAATCGAATATATGTATACATATTTCCACACATCATTTTTGTGCAAGAAAAATCATATCTACAAGAAAAGAATCAGAGAAAGGAAACACAATGCAAGCAAACATCAATAGAGAGCATGAAAATGTGGTCCATATTTCACATCCCTTTCTCTGGGTGTATATGGCTTTCTTCACTGAACAATTGGAAGTTGTTTGAAACATTTCATTGTTGAAGAGAGCCATGTCCATCAGGATTGATCATCATATAGTATTGTTGTTGCCGTGTATATTGATCTCCTGGTTCTGCTCATTTCACTCAGCATCAGTTCATGCAAGTCTCTCCAGGCCTCTCTGAAATCATCCTGCTGGTCATTTCTCACAGAACAATAATATTCCATAACATTCATAAACCATAATTTATTCAGCCACTCTCCAATTGATGGGTATCCATTCAGTTTCCAGTTTCTAGCCACTACAAAAAGAGCTGCCACAAACATTCTTGCACATGTGGGGCCCTTTTCTTCCTTTATGTAAATTTACTTTTTAAAAGCTTTTTATTTTCAAAATATATGCATAGTTTTCAACATTCACCCTTGATATGATCAAGTTGTATTTATTATGTGTTATTGTGTATTGATGTATTATTATTACATTTTATTATAGATTACTATTATTATGGAGTACTTTCTTGTATAATTCATGTCTACAGAAATAACATTTATGCCCTATAGTTTCCTTGTATTTTTCTTCAATATATATTGCATTAGACCCTCCCACAGACACTCTGTATACTATGTTATAGCTTTAACAAAGAAGAAAGTAAATATTGAGAGAGACAGTTAACTGTCATCTTTGGGGGAACTTATGTGAAGCACTTAAGAGGGAATAACATCATATTTTCCCTGAGGAGACATGGAGAGTTAATTGTAATGAAGAGAGATTCTATAAGATATTACATTTAACTGCCATGGAAAAATGAATTTCTCTAGGACTTGGAAAGTTAATTATCTTCTCTAAGATAATTTTTGAAAAGCCATTTTGAGCAAAGTGACTTTACTTTGCCATTTTAAAAGGAGAAAATTGAACTGTATTTCATTCCTAATGAGAACTGAACTAACTTTTATTTTGTGGAAAAAACCTGTGGGGAAGACATTCTTAGGAGAATTTGTGAGAGTCCTTCACGGTCATTCTGGAGAGTACTGAATTGACATTAATTATTTAGATGATAACTGGGTGCTAATAACTGAGTCAACAAGTATATAACTGTTGATTGATATTGAGGCAAACAGACTGGAATGCCCTCAAGCCAGATAGCATAGAATAGAACTCTCTAAACTCTGGTTCTAAAAGATCTGGACAATTTTAATTTATGATTCCTTGAAATTTAGACTTTTTTTTTTTTTTTTTTTTTGGAAAAATCATGGTTTGTAGGAATTTCAGTGAATCCCCAATCATTTCTCTTGGATCTGTTTTCTAGCTTGATTGTTTTCTATTTCAGATTCTTACAATTTCTTCTGTTTTTAAAAATTTTGTTCTAATTTCTTGCAGTCTCAAGGATTCATTGATTTCTGTTTGTTTTATTTTAATTTTCAGGGAATCTGTTACTTGGGTAAGTTTTGCCACTCTTTCTTCAAAGATATTTATTCTTCTTTCCAGTTCTTTACTAATCTCTTGCTTCATTTCTTCTATGTATTCATTTAGTCCTTATAGAAAATAACTTTTCTTTTTGACTCTGCTAAAAATTGTTTTGGAGTTTTGTTTTTGTTTTTTTACTTTTGGGGATAATGTCTAAATTTGCTATATATAGATATGTATGTATGTATGTGTGTATATATATATGTGTGTATATGTATATATATATATACATACATATACATATATAACAATTTTTTAATGGGTGTCTTCTTTAATTTACTCATCTTTCCATCTTTAGTTCTTAGACTGAGACTTTGGGCCAGGGCCAACCTTGTTCTCTGTTGTACTTTTGGGTGTGTGATTAATCTTGTTTGGTATTGGCCTGAGTCATCAGAATTATTGTGTTGACCTTTTCCTCCCATGGATCTTTGAAATTCAGAGTGCTGAATCTTTTGTGTCCCTAGAACACCTCAGGACAGGGTGCTGGGGTCCTTAGGGTCCTGGGAGGCTTGGGTCCACACTATCTTTGCATTGGTTGTGTCAGCTACCTGGGGCTTCTGAAGGCCCCAATGTGATATCATAACCAGTCTGAAGCTATATTGAGGGAGCCTCCCCTACCATTTTGCTGCCTCCTATAGAGAACCGTGCAAAGCAACATATTTCTCTGGCCCTTTTTGCTCCACTTGTTTATTAAATCTGGTTTTGTGGCAGTCCCCTATTCTGTTGCCTGTGGGCTGCTGACTGACCTTTTGTGTGGTCCTGGATTTCAAGAAGTCACCACAGTTTCTCACTGGATTTCTTGATCATTATTGAGTCTTGTACAAATGTGGTATTTTTATTGTGGGGAATCTGCCTCTGTTCAGGCAGCTTGGTCAGAAGTTGCTTTTGTAGGAGTCTTAAGCATCCTAGGTCAGTCAGCGCTCTGGATACCCTTTGGTGGAGTGATCATAAAAGTAATGTCAGTAATGTCAGAGGATATATATTCCTTTATCCATTTATTTGTTCATCAAATATTAAGTGTCCACTATAGGAAAAGGACTCTGCTAGGCAATATGAGATAAAAAATTTATGTAAAAAGTCATCTCTGGCCTTGTGAAATTTAATGTCCTAATAAAAGAATATTCTGATGAAAACCAGATTATATGATTGTAGAATTTAGAACTGGAAAGGACTTTTGTGATTATCTAGTTTTTTATTTTTAAAAATTTGCTAACATCTTTAACTTTTGTTTTTAATCTTACCTTTATTTTCAAATATCCCTCATCTACTCAGGGAGTTATCTTTTGAAACAAAGGAAAAAAGAAAGAGGCAAGAAAAACAAAATAACTCAGGAAAACTTATTAACTGAGTCAGAAAATGTATGTATCATTCCATACCCCTATTTCCTCACCTCTGCAAAGACCAGAGAGAGATGCATTTTCTTACCTCTTCTCTAGGTCCAGTTTTCTTGCTCCTTCTAATAAAATAGCATGCAGTTTAATCTTGCATTTGTTTTTATTCAGGAGAGATCATCTAGTCCTGTTTCCCATTTAGCATCTAATGAAGCTGAGAGCTAGGAAGGTGAAATGACTTGTGAATTCACTCTGGTAATAAAAGGAAGGACTGAAATTCAAACACAGATCTTCTGATTCCAAATCCCATGGGTCTTTTGTTTGAAGTGAAGTTGGCTGTTTTTTTGTTTGTTTGTTTTTCAAAATCACCTTTTCCCTCCTTTCACCTTCCCACCTCTTCCTTCACCCCAAAATGTGGACCTGTAAAAATTTTTGTAAACCAGATTTTTTTTTCACTGAGGCCTTGTTAGACCTCGTTAGCCAGTTAATAGGCATGTAGTAGGTATCTGGCATTGTATTAAACACCCTCAAGAAGTTTACAATCTAATTGAAGCTGATACTATTGGGGGCCTTTCAACACCACAGTTAAAACATCTGTAAAAAAAAGAAAGGTGTTTTGCAGAAAAAAAATCAGAAAGTGTTTTTTTTTAAGTCAAAACCAGTTATTTAATTTTGATGTTGATTTTTTTATTTTTATTTTTTATTATTTATTATTACTAATGTTAATGTAATTTTCAACATCCAGATCTTAGGATATGAAAGTTTTCAAGCTGATGTGCTATTGTCCTTTTAGTTCTATTTGTAACCTTTTAGAAAATTGTAGGTTTCTTTTTTTGCTCGTTTTAGTTATTATATGTACAAATGGGATTTGAAAACATTCTCTCTTTTAACATCCTCCAACTCTCCCAATCCTTATCATATTTTATTCATGTTAGAAAATCCTGTTGCAGATATTTAACTTTACATGGCTAAATCTTCCTTAACAGCAAGATTTTCTGCTACTATAAACAAAATATACTGAACTATGCTATAAAACAATAAAATCTATGCTATAAAAAGTCTTCTGTAAACTAAGTTTTTATTTCACTCAGTTTAATCTTCAAATGCATGGATTCTTAGGAGGCCAGATTTAAAGCCTGATATGATTTTTGAAGTTACCTAGTCCAGCTGCTTATTTTATAGATGAAGAAATGAGGTCCTGAGAAATAAAGGGAACTTTATCTTCTTCTGCTGGTTTCTAGAGTTATTGGATAGCTCTGGCCCCAAACAACTATGAATTCCTCTCTTAGAATTGTAGGTATTTTCATGAGTGACTGATTGGCTTTCATTCAGTTCAGGCTCTGCCTGAGTCACAATTTAAAGCAAAAAGATCAAAGTCAATTTCTCTGCCTATCTGAATTTGAACTCTGCCAAAAAAGAATGATAGGTGGTTCTCTATTGCCCCATATTGCAGTGACAAGTATGAGACAGTATGAGCTCTCTATCTGGGCTGAAGGGATATATCCTTAACTTCAGTGTACAGGAAAATAAAACTCAGAGGCAGCTGAGAGTAATATCACATGGCTCTGCTTTCTAACTGAAACTCTAAAGATCACTAAGCCAATTTCTGGAAAGAGCTATATCCTTAATACTGTAAAATAGTGTTGATGGAGTATAGGGCTACAGAAGTGCTGTATAAAAAATATATTGGGATTTCAGGATTCACCTCATAGAGTCTACCAAATATTGGGGAGTGGAGGGCACATAATATATTGGGATTTGCGGCAAGTGTCACAAGGTATCTCAAAAGAATTTGTAGGCTTAGTTTATCTAATCAAGAAGCAAAGATTTTATTACGTTGCTGGCAGTGGGATAGTTTCCAAAAGGAAGTTTTAAAGATAGCAAAACAAGGGGAAGAGTGTAATAAGGCAAAGATGCCATAAGACAGGCAACTTTCTAATGAACTATCCATATAACAAGGGCAATATTCTTAGATAACTTTCTTCCATAAGGTGGACAATTTCTAATGAACCCATCATTGTAATGTTTAGCTATTCAAGTCAAACAATTAACAAATAATTGTTAAGTTTCTACTATGTGCCAATCCCTGTGTTAGGTGCTAATGATATAAATACAAATAAAACCACCCCTATTCTCAAGGAGCATACAGTTCTATCAGAACCAGAGGACTTCCAGAATGTCAGATGTGAACTAGTAAAAATAGTAGATTTAGGACAATGGCAATTGTCTGTGGAAATGGCCAAAGAGTTCCCTATGAGGACAAATGAAAAAGTTAGTCATGAGAAGTTATTTGAGAAGGTGACAAGTGTAAAATACTGGGAGCTTTGCAAGGAGAGCTGAGAGATCTCAGCAATGGAAAGAGAATAGGAATGATTTAAGGAGCTTATAGAATAGTATTGCCTCATAAATCAGAGGTCTGTATCTTCCTTTTCACCTCAAACTTGCAATGTGTGCCATAAGGGGAAAGGGTTTTGTTCTACTTCTTTATAAAACTGGGTTCTCTGGTGTTGTCTTTCTGCATCTGGACATTGTTATTTGGTCACAGTGTGTTGAAAACAGTTTTCACATTTTTGGTAGTTCATTATTCTTACGCCTTTTGGGTAGGAGCAGGTGACCACTTAAATGTTTTTTTTTTTTGTTTGTTTGTTTTTTTTCCTTTCCAATTTTTGCAATGGTCATTAGAAGGTTAGACTTGAATTCAAAAAATTCAAATTCATATTTTTGATATTGACTAGTTAGGAGACCATAGCAACCTACTCCCTGAGCCTCAATTTCCTCACCTACAAAATGGGAGTAATATTACCAGCAGCTCCTACATCATAGGGATCTTGCAAGACTCAAATGAGACAATGTACATAAAGTGCTTGGCCAACCTTCTTGTTTCATCTTTGCTCTTGAAGGTGACCATGACATCAGGGAGAGGATGCTATGACATATAAGTGACTTGGATTTAAATGAGGGAGGGCTGCACAAAGTTACCAGCCTCAGGTTAACAGCCATCTGAGTCCAGTAGCAAGATGTATATCAGGGGGTGGAGCCATGGTGGCGGAGATCAGACAGGATTCTCTGTAACCTCCTCTAACCTCCCCTCAAACCAACAAAATATGAAGCCTCTAGACTGATTCTGAAGCAAAAAAATCCACAATATCCGGAGAACAATACGATTCTAGAAGAAGATACTCTGGAAGAACCTCAAAACAGGTCTGTTTTAATGGGGCAGGGGGTGGCCTACTGAACCCAGACTGCAGCGCAGGGAGACCGGGGCAGGGAGCTGGAGCAGGAAGCTGGAACAGGAGTCGGAACAGGAGTGGGAGCGTTGTGCTTTTCACACACCTGGGAGTCTTCTGCGGGCCTCTTGGAACAATTTGTCCTGATTGTGGGCAGGTGGTTTGGAGGGTCTGCCTTTTGAGGGGGATAGATTGTGAACCACTGAACCCCTGATGAGCATCGTAACTAGCTGCCATTACACAGCACCTTAAAGCAATCAATCAAACAACAGGTCTGATAAGCACCAGAAATAATTCAATCAGCGGAGCTGCCCAGCCCCTGACATAATTCAATCAGCAGAACTGCCCAGTTCCTGAAATAACTCAATCAGCAGAACTGCCCCAGGGCAAATTAAAGCAGCTGTCCCACCTTTGCCCTAAACAGACCTCACACCTTTAAAAAAAATGAATAAAAAACCAAAAAGAGCTCTCACCATAGACAACTTTTATGGAGAGAGGGAAGAACAGACCTCAAATCCTGAGGTCCCTAAAGGTAAAGCAACTCCAGAAAAAGCCCCAAAGAGAGACATAAATTGGTCTCCATGTCACAAGGCTTTCTTTGAAGATTGCATAAAAAATCTTAAAAGAGAGTTAGAAGAAACATGGGGAAACGAAATGAGATCACTGCAAAATAAAATAGAAAAAATGGAAAAAGAATGCAGTGAACAAAAAAATGTAATTGGTCAATTGCAAAAGGAACTAAAAACAGTAACTGAAGAAAATAAGACATTAAAAATTAGAATCGAACAATTGGAAATGAATGAGTCATCAAGACTTCAAGCATCAGTTGAACAAAAACAAAAAAATGAAAAGATAGAGAAAAACATGAAATATCTCCTAGGAAAAACAACTGACCTGGAAAATAGATCTAGGAGAGACAATCTAAGGATTATAGGGCTTCCTGAAAGCCATGATGAAAAAAAGAACCTGGACACTATATTCCAGGAAATCATAAAAGAAAACTGCCCTGATATTTTACACCCAGAAGGCAAAATACTCCTTGAAACAATCCACCGATCACCTCCTGAAAGAAACCCAAAAATTAAGTCCCCCAGAAATATCGTGGCTAAACTCCAGAACTATCATACCAAGGAAAAGATATTACAAGAAGCCAGAAAGAAACAATTTAAATATCGGGGAGCTACAATTAGGATCACACAGGACCTAGCAGCTTCTACTTTGAAGG
The DNA here is from genome assembly GCA_023553655.1 of Myrmecobius fasciatus. NCBI lineage: Eukaryota > Metazoa > Chordata > Mammalia > Dasyuromorphia > Myrmecobiidae > Myrmecobius > Myrmecobius fasciatus. The sequence continues at coordinate 317,891 of JAJPUD010000174.1, forward strand.
ATCGAAGGGCCTGGAATCAGATATTCCGAAGGGCAAAGGAACTTGGATTACAGCCAAGAATAAGTTACCCAGCTAGAATGAGCATTATCTTCCAGGGAAGAAGATGGTCTTTCAATGATATAGGAGAATTTCACCTATTTCTACTGAAAAGACCAGAACTGAACAAAAAATTTGATCTACAAACACAGAACACAAGAGAAACATAAAAAGGTAACAAGAAAAAATAACTCTTGAGAACTATATTTATGTTATAGATACTTATAGAATGAGGGTTGATTTTATGAATTGATTATTACATTATGATTATGATATGATTACTGTGATTTTATGATTATTATCATATGATTACTGTGATTTTATGATTATTATTATATGTTTATTGTGATTTTATGAATCTTATGATATGATAAACTGAAAAAGAAATTAGAGGTAGAAAAGGGATAACACTGGAAGAAGAGGAAAAGGAGGTAAAATAAGGGAAATTACATCTCATGTAGAGGCAAAGAAAACCTATAATGATTGAGGGGAGAAAAGGGAGGGGAATGAGAATTGGGTTAATCTCTGCCTCATCAGATTTGGCTCAGAGGGAATAATAGACATACTTATAAGGAAACTGGAGGGAAAGGGGGGAAAAAGGGGGTGGGTGGGGCTCTAAAGGGGAAGGATTGTTTGAGGGAAGTGGTTTTCAAAAGCAAAATACTAGGGAGGAGGGAAAGGGGATAAGAAAGAGAAAAGCATAAGCTAGGGTAAATAAGATGGCAGGAAATACAGAATTAGCTATTTTAACTGTGAATGTGAATGGAATGAACTCTCCCTTAAAGCAGAAGCAGATAGCAGAGTGGATTAAAAACCAGAACCCAACAATATGTTGTATACAAGAAACACATCTAAAACATAGAGATACATACAGGGTAAAGGTAAAAGGCTGGAGCAGAATCTATTATGCTTCAGGTGAACAAAAAAAAGCAGGGGTAGCAATCCTGATCTCAGACCAAGTAAAAGCAAAGATAGACTTAATTAAAAGAGACAAAGAAGGAAATTATATCTTCCTAAAGGGTACCATAGATGATGAAGCAATATCAATACTAAACATATATGCACCAAGTGGTATAGCATGGAAATTCCTAGAGGAAAAGTTCAGAGAGATGCAAGAAGAAATAGACAGCAAAACTATAATAGTGGGGGATCTCAACCTCCCTCTCTCAGAACTTGATAAATCAAACCACAAAATAAATAAGAAAGAAGTTAAGGAGGTAAACAAAATGTTAGAAAAGTTAGGTATGATAGATCTTTGGAGGAAATTAAATGGAGACAGAAAGGAGTTTACTTTTTTCTCAGCAGTCCATGGAACTTATACAAAAATTGACCATGTGTTAGGACACAAAAACCTCAAAATCAAATGCAGGAAGGCAGAAATAATAAATGCATTTTTTTCAGATCATGACGGAATAAAAATCACATGCAATATAAGGCCAGCAGAAAATAGACCAAAAACCAATTGGAAACTAAATAATTTTATCCTAAAGAATGAATGGGTGAAACAGCAAATTACAGTCACAATTACTAATTTCATTCAAGAGAATGACAATAATGAGACCACATACCAAAATTTGTGGGATACAGCCAAAGCGGTAATAAGGGGAAATTTTATATCTCTAGATGCTTATTTGCATAAAATAGAAAAAGAGAAAATCAATGAATTGGGCTTGCAACTAAAAAAGCTAGAGAAAGAACAAATTAAAAACCCCCAATCAAATACCAAACTTGAAATCCTAAAAATAAAAGGAGAGATTAGTAAAATTGAAAGTAAAAAAACTATTGAATTAATAAATAAAACTAAAAGTTGGTTTTATGAAAAAACCAACAAAATAGATAAACCTCTAGTTAATTTAATTAGAAAAAGGAAAGAGGAAAATCAAATTGTTAGTCTCAAAAATGAAAAGGGAGAACTTTCCACCAATGAAGAGGAAATTAGAGCAATAATCAGGAGTTACTTTGCCCAACTGTATGCCAATAAATTTGATAACCTAAGTGAAATGGAGGAATATCTACAAAAATATAGATTGCCCAGATTAACAGAAGAGGAAATAAATTACTTAAATAGTCCCATTTCAGAAAAAGAAATAGAACAAGTCATTAATCAACTCCCTAAGAAAAAATCCCCAGGACCAGATGGATTTACATGTGAATTCTACCAAACATTTAAAGAACAGTTAACTCCAATATTATATAAACTATTCGAAAAAATAGGGAATGAAGGACTCCTACCAAACTCTTTTTATGATACAGACATGGTACTGATACCTAAACCAGGTAAAACAAAAACAGAGAAAGAAAATTATAGACCAATCTCCTTAATGAATATTGATGCAAAAATCTTAAATAAAATATTAGCAAAGAGATTACAGAAAATCATTCCTAGAATAATACACCATGACCAAGTAGGATTTATACCAGGAATGCAGGGATGGTTCAATATTAGGAAAACTATTAACATAATTGACTATATTAATAACCAAACTAACAAAAACCATATGATAATCTCAATAGATGCAGAAAAAGCATTTGATAAAATTCAACATCCATTCCTATTAAAAACATTAGAGAGTATAGGAATTAATGGACTTTTCCTTAAAATAGTCGGTAGCATCTATTTAAAACCATCAGCTCGCATCATATGTAATGGTGATAAACTGGAACCATTCCCAATAAGATCAGGGGTGAAACAAGGTTGTCCACTATCACCATTACTGTTCAATATTGTATTAGAAATGCTAGCCTTGGCAATAAGACAAGAAAAAGAGATTAAAGGAATTAGAGTAGGTCATGAGGAAACGAAATTATCACTCTTTGCAGATGATATGATGGTCTACTTAGAGAACCTTAGAGAATCAACTAAAAAACTATTAGAATTAATCCACAACTTTAGCAAAGTTGCAGGATACAAAATAAATCCACATAAATCATCAGCATTTTTATACATCACCAACAAAATGCAACAGCAAGAGATAGAAAGAGAAATTCCATTCAAAATAACTATCGATAGTATAAAATATTTGGGAATATATCTGCCAAGGGAAAGTCAGGATCTATATGAGCAAAACTACAAAACACTCTCCACACAAATAAAGTCAGATCTAAACAATTGGAAAAACATCAAGTGCTCTTGGATAGGTCGAGCGAATATAATAAAGATGGCAATACTACCTAAACTAATCTATCTATTTAGTGCTATACCAATCAAACTCCCAAGAGATTATTTAACTGAACTAGAAAAAATAACAACAAAATTCATCTGGAAAAACAAAAGGTCAAGAATTTCAAGGGAATTAATGAAAAAAAATGCAAATGAGGGTGGCCTAGCTGCACCAGATCTAAAACTATATTATAAAGCAGTGGTCACCAAAACCATTTGGTACTGGATAAGAAATAGAGTAGTGGATCAGTGGAATAGGTTAGGTTCACAGGACAAAATACTCAATGACAATTGTAATCTAGTGTTTGATAAACCCAAAGAGCCCAGTTTTTGGGATAAAAACTCACTATTTGACAAAAACTGCTGGGATCATTGGAAACTAGTCTGGAAGAAATTAGGCATTGACCCACACCTAACACCATATACCAAGATAAGGTCAAAATGGATTCATGATCTAGGCATAAAGAATGATATTATAAACAAATTAGAACAATGTAGGATGGTTTACCTCTCAGACCTGTGGAGGGGGAAGGAATTTGTGACCAAAGAAGAACTAGAGGTCATCATTAATCACAAAATAGATAAGTTTGACTATATCAAGTTGAAAAGTTTTTGTACAAACAAAATGAATGCAGACAAGATTAGAAGGGTAGCAGTAAACTGGGAAAATATTTTTACATCCAAAGGTTCTGATAAAGGCCTCATTTCTAAAATATATAGAGAATTGACTCAAATATATAAGAATTCAAGCCATTCTCCAATTGACAAATGGTCAAAAGATATGAACAGACAATTTTCAGACGAAGAAATTGAAACTATTTCCGGTCACATGAAAAGGTGCTCCAAGTCACTATTGATCAGAGAAATGCAAATTAAGACAACTCTGAGATACCACTACACACCTGTCAGATTGGCTAAAATGACAGGAAATGATAATGATAGCTGTTGGAGGGGATGTGGGAAAACTGGGACACTGATACATTGTTGGTGGAACTGTGAACGGATCCAACCATTCTGGAGAGCAATTTGGAGCTATGCTCAAAGAGTTATCAAACAGTGCATACCCTTTGACCCAGCAGTGTTTCTACTGGGCCTATATCCCAAAGAGATTTTTAAGGAGGGAAAGGGACCCACATGTGCAAAAATGTTTGTGGCAGCCCTTTTTGTAGTGGCAAGAAACTGGAAATTGAAAAGATGCCCATCAATTGGAGAATGGCTGAATAAATTATGGTATATGAATGTTATGGAATACTATTGTTCTGTAAGAAATGACCAACAGGAGGATTTCAGAGAGGATTGGAGAGACTTGCATGAACTGATGCTGAGTGAAATCAGCAGAACCAGGAGAACATTATACACAGCAACAAGACTATACGATGATCAATTTTGATGGACATGGTTCTCTTCAACAATGATGTGATTCAAACCAGTTGTACTGCGATGAAGATAGTCATATACATCCAGAGAGAGGGCTGTGGGAACTGAGAGTGAACCACAACACAGCATTTTAACGCTTTCTGTGAATATTTCCATGCATTCTGTTTTCCTTCTTAGGTTGTTTTTTTTCTTCTTCTCTTTCTAGATCTGATGTTTCTTGTGCAGTAAGATAACTGTATAGATATGTATACATGTATTGTATTTGTCATATAATTTATCCTATCTAGCATGTATTAGATTACCTGTCATCTAGGGGTGGGAGCCGGAGAAACCCAAAAGGACAAGCTTTGGAAAAAAAAGTTTTTTTTTTGCAAAGGTCAATGTTGAAAAGTCACTCATATGTTTTGCAAATAAAAAGCTTTATTAAAAAAAAATTAAAAAAAAAAAGATGTATATCAGGAGGACTGGAGATGGCCCTCATTCAGTGGGAGACCTTAGCCTTTTTAAGCTCAGATGTTTTACAGGTCTGAGTTTGACTGAGGCAATACCCATTCAGTGACTAAGGCTAGGTAAGAACTGAGGCAGATCATAGCCTCTTTTACCTAGCAAAAAAACAAGAAAGAAAAAAAAAAAAACCTAAGGTTTTTTTAGAACAATTTTTATTTACCTTGACTCTGAGACAATCAGGACCCAAACAATTGGGGCTTGGCCTGAGATCTATTGTTGGCGGAATCGATGAGAGCCAGAGTGATTTGTGTTTTAGATGTGGTCCTTAAGAAAGAAATCTATCAGATAGGTCCCAAGATAGCTTGAGAAATTTCAGCATTAAAAAAATAATAACAAAAGATTTCTTTGGGCATATTATCTGTAGTTAAGGGTATGATACCATATATGGATAGAAGGAAGAAAAAGAAGGAAGGGAGGGAGGAAGATAAGGAAGAAGGAAGAGAGGAAAGTAGATCCGTTGTGTTACGCATTTGGACAGGACACGTAGAACTTGTTGTTTGGCTAATCTTAAACCATTATATGAATGTCTTTATGATTTGAATTATCCAACACCATAGATTTTTCCTGTACTGCTTCCTTGTAGTTGTCATTACAGTAGGGTATAAGAGCAAAGATCTATAGGAATGATCCATGGCTAAATGGGATTTCCCCAACATACACACACACACACACACACACACACACACACACACACACACACACAGCTTATTGGGTACCATCATTGTGGTCAGTGCTACCAAGTCAGGACACAAAAAAGTTAGGCTTCAAGAGTGATATCGTGGAGGCTTCATCTTAATAGGATCCATCCAACTCAAGGAGACAGAGAAAGAACAAATAGAGGAAGGAGGAGAGGAGTAAAAGTCCTTCAAATATAGGCATATTTTTAAATTTTTCATATCCTATTGTAACATCTAGGATGGAACTTTGTATCTAGTATCTAATGCACTCTCTGATAAATTGAAGAAACAGGTTTCTTATGATCTATTGGAAAGTCTTGTTAAGAAAGTCAAACCTACTACTAGATTATACCTTGGTCTCCCACTCTTTGAGACTGGATACATCCCATAAAATACTTTAACTGACTCCCTGGGAACCTGGGAAAAAGTGGTGTTTCTGGGTCATTACCCACAGACACATTTTTAGTCATTACATATACTTTTTGATATCAGATATATCCTTAGAAGGATCTTGGTTGGATTGTAAAATCATATCATATAATATTTTGGGTTCATAATATGGAGAACTTCAGAGACCAATTCCCATACATAAAAGATGGATCCATTCTGAAGTAATCTTTCAAATGGAAAATAATAGAGTATATGGAGATCTCTAACAGTGGAATCATATATAACAAAATGTTGGGGTTCAAGATAATAATTCATGGGAATGCTCTTTGAAAATTATAAAGCATTATACACACATAAGATAAACTATTCATTATTAGAATTATAATTTCTGAGGAATGATTGTCAATGAAATTAGTTGTGACTAGTGCTTGATTAGATAATTAACATTTATAATGATAGTGAAGAGGTGAGAGCCCTCCAAAATACCTAGCCTAACCATATTAATAGGCTGGGGCAAGAACAATTGGCCTCAAATAGTTATCTCTAAGCCTCTTTCTCTGCCTCTCTCTCTCTGTGTCTCTGTTTCTTTTTTTTTTTTAAATATATGTGTGTGTGTGTGTGTGTGTGAATACATTTCTCTCTTCTCTCTTTTCATATATATATGTACACATATTTTAAATATATATGGAAACAATTGAACAAAAATATATGTACATTTTTCTTGTTCAGTCATTTTTCAGTCATGTCTGATTCTTCATGATCCCATTTGGGGCTTTCTAGGCAAAGATATTGGAGTGGTTTGTCATTTCCTTCTGCTCATTTTATATTTTTAACTGAATCTCATTTATTTTGTTGTTTAGCAAAAAAAAAAATTTAAAACAAAAGTTTTTAGGACAAAAATATTCATCACTTATACATACATCAACTTCATTAGTTCTATTTTTCTCTCTTTATTGTTGTTTTCTTTTTTTCTGGTTATATATGTATATTTATTTTTTAAAATACATATTTCTTTATGAATCATGTTGGGAAAGAAAAGTCAGAATAAAAGGAAAAATCCATGAGAAAAAAAAACCAGAAGAAAAAATGAGGAAAAAGTGAACACAGAGTGTGTTGATTTACATTGTCTCCATAGTTCTTTCTCTGGATGAAGATGGCATTTTCTCTCCAAAGTTTATTGGGATTGCCTTAATCATTGAACCACTGAGAAAAACAAAGTCTTTCATGGTTCATCATCGCTCCAGCTCATTTTATAGATAAGGGATTGAGATCAACAGGGTCACATAGCTAGTCAGTGTCTAATGCTGGATTTGAATTTAGGTATTCCTGACTCCAGATCTAGCACTCTATCTTTTATGCCACCTAGTTGCCCTACCTCTATATATCCTTTATTTTCCAAGAAATCTAAATTAATTTGAACTTATCTGACTACAATACTCATTCCAACTCCATTCATTATTGATTTCTTTTTGATATTTATTGACTATAATAACTCTTGAACTTTGTAACTAGGCCTAGATACAACAACAAAAACAAACAAACAAAAAAGGTATCAGTGGTTACTGACAAGTGATCTGAGCCAAAAAATTCCTAAGATTTTGAAGAAAATTCATCTTAGAACCTAAGGGTGGTAACCATCAATTAGTGAAATGGTAAAGATTTTGTGTACTTTCTTGCTATTTTTGACTTATTTCTTCTATTCCTTGAAATGTTCATTACATATGCTGCTTGGATATCTCATGAGAACCACACTGGCTGCTCCAGGGTCCATATTGGGAACCATAAGGCCAGAATACTGCTTACCTGAAACAAGATTCTTAAATAAATGTTGTAGTGCATGCCATTTTCTAATTGATTCTTTTGACTAACAAAGTAAGTACATTTTTAAAAAAAGTTCCCCCACTCTTATCCACATTGTTCAAGCTCATTATACATATCTGGAGCTTTTTGACTCAGTTACTTTATTTCTTTGTATTCACAGTTTCTGATTTCAAGTTTGTGTTGGACCAATTCCTTGGCAAGTTGTTAGATAAAGAGATACTTGTATCTGTAAAATTTATGGTCCTCAAGCTAGGTAATAACGTTAGCAATTTAGTGTTTGATAAACCCAAAGACCCCAGCTTTTGGGATAAGTACTCACTATTCAGCAAAAACTGCTGGGAAAGTTGGAAACTAGTGTGGAAGAAATTAAGGCTGGACCCACACCTAACACCACACACCAAGATAAGATCTAAATGGGTTCATGATCTAGATATAAAGAGTGATATTATAACCAAATTAGAGGAACATAGGATAGTTTACCTCTCAGACCTGTGGAGATGGAATAAATTTATGTCCAAAGAAGATCTGGAACTCTTAATTGAATACCAGATAGGTAATTTTGATTATATTAAGTTAAAAAGTTTCTGTACTAACAAAACTAATGCAGACAAGATTAGGAGGGAAGCATCAAATTGGGAAATCATCTTTACATTTAAGGGTTCTGATAAAGGTCTCATCTCTAAGATATATAGAGAATTGTCTCACATTTATAAAAATTCAAGCCATTCTCCAATTGATAAATGGTCAAAGGATATGAACAGACAATTTTCAGATGATGAAATTAAAACTATTTATAATCATATGAAAAGGTGCTCCAAATCACTATTGATCAGAGAAATGCAAATTAAGACAACTCTGAGGTACCACTACACACCTGTCAGATTGGCTAAAATGACAGGAAAAGATAACGATGAATGTTGGAGGGGATGTGGGAAGACTGGGACACTGATGCATGTTGGTGGAGCTGTGAACGGATCCAACCATTCTGGAGAGCAATTTGGAGCTATGCTCAAAAAGTTATCAAACTGTGCATACCCTTTGACCCAGCAGAGTTTCTATTGGGCTTATATCCCAAAGAAATCATAAAAGAAGGAAAGGGCCCCACATGTGCAAGAATGTTTGTGGCAGCTCTTTTTGTGGTGGCTAGAAACTGGAAATTGAGTAGATGCCCATCAATTGGAGAGTGGCTGAATAAATTATGGTATATGAATGTTATGGAATATTATTTCTCTGTAAGAAACGACCAGCAGGACGATTTCAGAGAGGCCTGGAGAGATTTGCATGAACTGATGCTGAGTGAGATGAGCAGAACCAGGAGATCGTTGTACACGGCAACAACAGTACTATATGAAGATCAGTTCTAATGGACATGACTCTCTTCAACAATGAAATGCTTCAAACCAATTACAATTGTTCAGTGAAGAGAGCCATATACACCCAGAGAGAGGGATGTGAAATGTGGACCACAACAGTTCTCTATTGATGTTTGCTTGTATTGTATTTCCTTTATCGGATTATTCTCTCTTATAGATACGATTTCTCCTGAACAAAAAAATGATGTGTGGCAATAACTATACATATATTCGATTTAAGTATTCTAACGTAATTATCATGTAGTGGATATCCTGCTATCTAGGGGAGGGGTGGGGAGTAGGGGGGAAAAATTTGTAACAGAAAGCTTTGTAAGGGTTAATGTTTAGGAATTACCTATACATGTGTTTTGCAAATAAAAAGTATTAATAAAAAAAATTTATGGTCCTCTGAGAGTGGATTGGTTCTAAGATCTCCTGTTGTGATAACTTTAGAAGCAAGAGATGTTTAGAGCTGGAAGGGACCTTCACATTCTGTCCAACTCCTTCATTTTGTAAATATTTTTACAGAGAGGTTGTGACTGGCTTGGAGTCATGTGGCTAGCATGTGACAGCACCAGGATATGAAGTTGGTTGCTCTCACTTCAAATCCATTAAACGGCTCCAGAATTGGGGCAGCTTTTTCCCAAGACAACTTATTGAGTGTGACACTGGGCAAGTTACTTCATCCTTTTTGCCTCAGTTTCCTCATTTGTAAAATGAGCTAGAGATGGAAATGGCAAAACACTCCAGCATCTTTGCCAAGAAAACTTCAAATGGGAATATGAAGAGTTGGACATAACTGAACAACAATCCAAAGTAGGTCTTCTTTCTAAGATCATAGACCCAGAGCCTTGAAATCAGAACCAAGTAAAATGTGCCACCAGTGTGGAAATCAACTCAAGATCACCAGTTACTGGTCTGATGATATTAGGCACTTTCCATAGGGAATAAGAGACAGCTGACTGAAACAGAGAGTTTAGCTAAGACACTCAGTCCTGCCTTGGGCTCAGTCTGATTTTGTCTGTCACTACCAGAATCCAATTTTAGCACATAACCAAAAGGACCAATTTCTTCCTCTACCATTAGGCAAATATAACAAATGTTGTGAATAAGCAGTGAGGAATAAAACTTCTGAATGATTGGACCGAGGCTCTTTCAGTCTCATGAGTAAGGGGAGAGAACTCCAAGGAAGAGAAAATGCATAGGACTATGAGGTAGGTCTTCTCACCTACTATATTAGTTTTGAAAGGAATCTTAGAGATCTTGAATTGCAATTCTCTACCCAATGCAGAGAAACCCTTCCTATACCATAACCTAATAGATGATTATCCTATCTCTGCTTTAAGATTTCTAAGAATGACAATCTCACTACTTTACTGGGTTTTCTATTTAATTTTTGGATAGTTCTAATTGTTAGAAAGTTTTTTCTTCTATTGAAGTGAAATCTTCCCCTTGCTAGCTTGCACCTATTGTTCCTTGTTCTGTGCTCTAGGACTAAGTCGCAGAGATACAATCTTTCTTCCTTATAGCCATCCTTTGAATACTGAAGACAGTTATAGTGTCTCCTTTGTTTTTTCTTCTTCAAGGAAAACATCATAAGTTCCTTCAAATGATCCCTTTGTGCTGTGATCTTGATCTTCTTATATCCTCATTTCCTTATCTTTCTGGCTGGTCAATATTCTCCCTAAAATATCCTGCCCCAAACTGAACCCATTACTCTAGATGGGATCTGACCAACAAGACTATTATCTCCTCTTTAATATACACAGAAAGTACAAATGATCAGCAAGAGCAAGGGAGAATATTAATAATATGAACAATTATATAATGTAATTTAATGAAAAAAGTTTAGTGAGTATAAATTTTTAAAGCTGCATAAAACCATATAACAAAGAATATTAAACTATATAAGTATACTATCCAAATAATAGGAAAGATTGTCTTCCCTCTCTGTTTGCATTTCTCATCTGTAAAAGGACAGTAGTTATTCATAAGCAATAAGAATCTATTTTTAGTTATTGGGAGGGGTAGCTTCAAGGAGGGAGGGCAGTCGTTATCAAATTGTTCATTTCCATTCTAGCTAGAGAAAGTTCAAAACCAAAGAAAGATTGAGCTAACTTCTTGCCCCATGTCACAGTATTATTAAGAACATCCTCCTTTTCATTATGGAACATATTTCCACATGATACTCACCACATTGATAGGGGAAATATAACCTCAGAGTTTGACATCATAATTTGGCTTTCTGATTGGATATAGGAAAAGTAGAATCTCTCTAGAGAGACCTCCACTTGGAACACTTTTATGTCCTACTTAAAAACAAACAAACAAAAATAAATACTAAAGTGATTTTACCTGTCTCTCCATGCTTGCCTCAGGGAGTATTAGAGTCCTATCAGTGCCTCAGGCCGTCTCTGATAATACCTTTCTGGCTACTCAGGAACTCATACAATATTATTTATAGGTGGGATAATTGGGGAAGAGATTGTAAGATATGGGAGATGTTGGCGCAGGACTATCCAGCTTGCCATGTTTGCATCAAAGAAGGCTTGTATATACGATTTTATGAGATGGGAGGAAAGAACCAATAGTTGTGAAAATCAAATGAGATAATAATTTGCCTGGTACATAGAAGGCACTTAATAAATAATTAATTTTTTCTTTCTTTCTTTCTTTCTGACTGTCTTTCTATCTTTACTTTCTTTTTTCTTCCTTCCTGTCTTTTTTCTTTCTTCCTGTCTTTCCATCTTTCTTTTTGTCTTTCCTTCCCTTTTTCTTAATCTTTCCTTCTTTTTTTCTTTCTGTCTTTCCTTCCTTCCTTTCTTCCTTTCTGTCTTTCTCTTTCTTTCTTTGTTTTTCTTCCTTCCTTCCTTCCTTTCTTTCTTTGTTTTCCTTCCTTCCTTCCTTCCTTCCTTCCTTCCTTCCTTCCTTCCTTCTTTCCTTCCTTCCTTCCTTCCTTCCTTCCTTCCTTCCTTTCTTTCCCCTTCCTTCCTTCCTTCCTTCCTTTCTTTCCTTCTTTTTTCCCTTCCTCCCCCTTCCTCTCTCTCTCTCTTTCTCTCTCTCTCTCTTTTTTTTCTCCTTCCTTTTTTCCTTTATTTCTCTCTCTTTCTTTTCCCTCCTTTCTCTACAACAAACCTAACAAGTGGTCATCTAAGTTTCACTTCATTTGAGGGGAAATCCACAATCTCTAGAAGCAGTTCATTTCTCTTTTGACTATTTGGGGAGTTTTTCTTTTTTTGTGAGTCCTAAGTCTAACTCTCTTCCAGCCCTCTCTCCATCCTGCTCTGAGGTTTTTTCTTCTCCAAACTAAACATAATGAGCTCCTTCAATGGATACAGCATGTGACATGACATTCTTTCTCATTCCATTGCCCTTCTCATTACACTTTCCAGTCCTTCTAATCTGGTAATTTTATCCATACAGATAATATCAAGGCCATTTGTATATGGAGATGTGCTCCAAAACAAGAAACAAAACGCACATTTTCCTACATTTGATTGGTTATCATTTCAAATTTCCATACAATTTTAGCTTCTTGGTTTTTCACTTTTATGGTCTTATTGATTAAAAGAATTACAGCTGAAAGTCAGAATTTAGGAAACAATACTGTGAACATTCCTGATTGTAGCAAAAACTTCTTGATGGCTATGGACCCCTAATAATAGAGTCATGAAATGGTCTTGATCCCCAAAGGGAAAAAGATAAAATAAAATATGTATCTTTAATTTTTCTAAAAGCAGGATTTGCAACTGAAAGAATAATTGCTGACTTTATTCTATATATTCTATACAATTACAGACTTAGATTCATAGATTATTAGGGTTTGAAAGGGCATTAGAAATAATATAGTCCAACTCCAGCATTTTGCAGATGAGAAATCTGAGATTGAGTGCTTAATAAGTATCTCTTGACTATTGGCTGAGCCAGCTAAATAGTGTTAGAGCCAAGTATGGAACTCAGAACTTTGTGACTATTTGCTCGTCACTAGTCCATGCTGATAAACTCCAATATTGTCTGTAGTGAATATAGATTACTCTTCTAGCAGATAATGCTTGTAAACAGTTGTACTTCCAAGCTTCTGTGTTCTTATGCTAGAAGTTCCGGGGATGGCCTTTACCTATGTTGACTATTTCTTTTTTTAAATGATTTTATTTTTTGCTGTCCATTTCATTCATTCTTTTACTTTCTTTTAAATGGACTTGTTGTTTCTTTGATATGGGGAACTCAATAAGGAAAATTCCCCTTTCTCTGTGGATAGATAACTGTTCTTCAATTTATGCTTAAAGATTAAATAACTTGCTCAGAATTATCCAGCTAATATAAGTGAGAGGGAAGCTTCCTTTCCATTGATTACATTATGTTTCCTCTCAACCATTCCTTAGTCCTCTGTCATAAGGTTTTTTCTTTGTTTTATTACAATTGTTCCTCCCAAAGGTCATTAATGAACTCTTAATTGACAAATTCAATGGGTTTTCCTTAATTCTTCTTCTTCTTGACTTTTACATCTTTTGACACCTTTGAATCCTTCTTAAATTCTTTCTCTATTCCTCTGTTACAGAAGGCAATTTTGATCCTCTCTTCTTCCCTCTCCTCTAACCTGTGATTTTTCTTTCTCTTTTAGTTGAAGGGACTAAATAAGAAGTCAAGGATAGGGAAACAGCACATATAAAATATAAACACTAATAGGATCAGAAACCAGGTAAGAAAACATAAATCAATAAATGAGGTATAGATCCTAAAAAGCAGATAAGAAAGAGAACTGAAATCTATACAAAGGATTAAGTGAAAATTCTGCATGATAAGGTGACCAATCAGAATCAACAATCAGGAAACCCCTGGTCTCCCTCTCCCCAGGACTTATCTCCCAAGTCTCTACCCTTATACTTTGTTAAAAGATGACCATCTTTCTCACAAAGATTTTTGTCTCTGGTCTGTTTGCTTGCTTATCTGTCCTTTTCACTCCCTTTATTTGTCCTCATCCATTTTCTCCTCTTAATTTCTGAAAATGAAGTAACCCACTTTCTAGTGGATAATTGGAAATGTGCCCTAAAGCCTGATCCCTCTTCTCTAAATGATTTATTCTTATCTTCAATCTCTCCCCTTCTACTGATTTTTTTTTTTTTTTTTTTTGCTTTTTACTGAGGCAATTAAGGTTAAGTGACTTGCCCAGAGTCATACGTATTAAGTGTCTGAGACCAGATTTGAACTCAGATCCTTCTGACTTCAGGGCTGGTATCTATCTACTGTGCCACCTAGCTGCCCTCCTTCTACTGATTCTTTAGATTTTTTTTCCCCTTGAGGCAATTGGGGTCAAGTGACTTGCCCAGGATCACACAGCTAGTGTAATGTGTCTGAGATCAAATTTGAACTCAGGTCCTCCTGACTTCAGGGCTGGTGCTCTATCCACTGCTCTACCCAGCTACCCCTCTTTAAATTTTTCTGAAAAACAAAACAACAACAACAAAACTACACTTGATGTTACTATTTCTGTGAGCTGTTTTCTTTTTTTAACTTTTCTCCTCTTCACTATACTTCTAAAAAAGTAGTCTATAACTCCTACTTTGACAGCCTTACCACTTATTCTTTTAAAAATATATATTTTTTATTTTATAAAGTTTTTTTATTTTCAAAACTCATGCATAATTTTCAACATTCACCCTTGTACAACCTTGTGTTCCAACTTTTTTCCTTCCCTTCCTCTCACCCTTCCCCTAGACAATAAATAATCCATTATCTGTTAAACATGTGCAATTCTTCCATACATGTTTCTACAATTATCATGCTGGCAAGAAAAATCAGATCAAAAAGGAAAAAGAAAAGAGAAAGAAAACAAAATGTAAGCAAACAGCAACAACAAAAAAGTGAAAATACTATTTGTGATCTACATTCAGTTCCCATAGTCCTCCCTCTGGATGCAGATAGCTCTCTCCATCCCAAGACCATTGGAACTGACCTGAATCACTTCACTGTTGAAATGAGCCATGTCTATCAGAATTGATCATCATATATACATATTTTTAAATGAAAAAAATCTATGTTCTTCCTTTCCAATCTCCTCTCCCTTTAGAAAAGGAAAAAAAAACTTTCATTTTGAATATACATAGTCTAGCAAAACCATCTTCTGCATTGGCTATGTGCAAAATCTCATTCTTCTTTTAGTCCATTACCTCTTTACGTGGAATTGAGTAGCATGTTTCATCAGTTTTCTGGAATCACGACTTATCACTGGGTTGATCAGATTTCTTAAGTTTTGAAAAACTTGTACAACTTTAAAAAATTGTCTTTAAAATCTTGTTTTTATTGTGTTAACTGTTTTCCTGACTCCACCCACTTAACTCTATTAATTTGTACAAGTCTTCCCAATTTCTTGTTATTTTTAGATTTCTTGCCATTTCATTTATATACCATGATTTGTTCAATCATTTCTTAATTGATTGGCTTCTTGTGAATTATTTGTTTCACAAGAAACATCAACTGTTATTATCAATGACAAACATTTATTGACAGTTTGTTTTGTATACAATACTGTTATATGCATTAAGGAGACCCTAAAAAAGTTATTACAAAGTCCCTACCTCCAAAGCATTTATTGGGTTGAGGGGGAGGGATTGTTGGCAGTGCTTTGAAGCTAACCAATGATCTGATACTGATTCTAGAAGTCCCAATGGCATGGATCCCCAGTTTCATTCCTTTGACACTACAAAAAGACTGTACATAGAGATCTTTTGCTTCTTTGATCTTTCAGGAGTATAGACCCAATCCCACACACTCATTTTTTAACTACCTGCAAATGTATTGACATGCATGCCTACTTCTCAACTAAACCTATTCCCTCTAAGGTTATAAATAACATTTTAATTGTTCTGTTCTCCATTCTCACCCTCTGACTTCTCTGAAACATTGATCATTCTTTTGTTTTTATTTTCTCACCCTCTGATTTCTGTGACATTGCTTTCATCTGTTTCACCCACTACTTAGCTGGAAGTCCCCCTTTAATTTCTTTTTCCAGTTCATTTTTCTCTTACTCTCCACATTTTCTATATTTGGTGTTCTCACCCACTTCCAAAGTTGTATCACCTTAATGCTGATGACTCCTAAATGCCTCTACTTTTTATCAGCTTCTTTCAAAAGCACCAATTCTGATTTAGAACTGCCTGATAAACATACATCTCTCTTTCCCTCTCTTGATAGAACCCTGGACTCAGAATATCTGAAAGCAAATGAACTTTGAAATAGTAAAGAAATTGTGGAACTTTTTTAAGGAAATATGGCAACTGGTTACTTGGTGAGACTAGACCTCAAGACTAGTTAGATGGGAAATGGGATTAATAGTAAGAAGTTAAGGGGCAGCTAGGTGGTGCAGTGGATAGAGCACCAGCCCTGAAGTCAGGAGGACCTGAGTTCAAATCTGGTCTCAGACACTTAACATTCCCTAGCTGTGTGACCCTGGGCAAGTCACTTAACCCCAATTGCCTCAGAAAAAATCAAAAAAAAAATCAAAAAAAAAATGAATTCCTTCAGCTCAATAACTATTCACCCTAAATTCTAACTCTAGTCCTGAAGCTTTGAAAATATTCACTACCAAAGCAAATAGGTTATTCATTCTAGGACTAATACTCTTCTGTGTAGAAAGGAGAGTGTCCTTTTTTAAAGAAAATACAAAATTTTCTTGGAGTTTTTATAAAGAAAGGTATTCCTATGTCAGTGGCAAAGGATTGCTTTTTTTTTTTTTTAATTCATGATATGGATAGTTCTTCCTTGATTGGCAAGGTCTTTCTTATGTCAATCAGTGAGAGAGAATGTACCAATGATTTACCTTTATCAGTTAAAGGGGAGAAAAATACAAGTGGGCAGAGAAAAAAAAAATAGCTGATGTTCATTAGAGTGGCTTGTTGGGAAATGGTCAATGTCAAATGGTGGGCCACTAATTTTTATTTTTAAATTTTTTTTATTTTCTCCCAAGCATTTATTTTCTCTCTTTGAGCCATTCTCCTTTATCCTCACTGAACAATAAAAGAACAAGAAAAATAAAGCCTTTATAATAAGCAAATGTAGTCAAGCAAATTTCCCTATTGACTATGGCCAAAAATGTGTATATCATTCTGCATTTTAAGTGAGTGATGTCTCTGTCAGGAGGGGGATAATGTGTTTCATTTTCATTCCTCTGGAGTTATATATATATATGTATATATATATAATATTATATTTATGCTTTGTAATTAGGAAAAAATCCTTTCTTGAAAACCTAAACCAAGAATATGTACTGTACTCTAGTGGAATCATAAGCAGGTCTAACCAATAATCAATCGATTCTTAGTTCTGTTGCAATGTTTCTAACATCTGTCATCAGTTGAGTATGGATACAAGATCTCTTGACTTGTAGGCCTCCATTTACTTACTATAGAGGATGCTGTATCTCATTGTTACCTTTAGCAGCATCATTAATGTATATACCACTTATTCAAAGCTCTAAGATAAGTATTACGTGAAGGTTAACATCGATGTACCCTTAGTCCATGATTCTTCCATCTGTCATTGACGGTAAGTTGAGTAAAATCTGGAGGTTCAGTTCTCAGTCATTCTATGCCAGGTGCTTCCAAGTATTTTCACTCTGACCTATCTATGCAGATCAATTCCCTGTTGATGAAACAATGGAGCTCAAAGAACCCTCTTTCAAAGGCAGTATGGAGTTGAGGAAATAAGATCGCACCTGTTGCTAATTTGTTCCCCGTGGGTGTATTTTAACTTCCACATATCCAGTTTTCTGCCATCTATTTTCCTTTAGAACCAAATAAGTCTGGGGAAAAGAACGTGTTCTCCATGACATATGGGCTGCTGGAATATCATAGTTCTGCCAAAGAAAATAAAATGAGGGTAGAGTTGGAGAGAGGCAGTCAGGAACTCAACCACCATTTCCCCATCTCTCCCTTCAAGTTTAAACACAGTTTTTAAGTTCCTCACTCTGGTTTTCTTTGTCATATCTCTGTGATTTATGGGAAGGACACCACTACTCTAGTCTAACTATCAAAAGGACTTTTGTATGAAGGAGTCCCAATAGGACAGAAATGGTGACCAGGGTGCTCCAGCATTTTCCATTTCAAACATAGGACCTCCATTGAATTCTGCTAAGTATGGGAATTGGGTAGGATGGTGACTGAAATGAAATCTTGTCTTTAATTCCAAAGTCCAGAAGGGATATTTTCCTCCACTAATCCAGAGAATTCCTTTTCATATTGTTTTCTGAAACTTCTTATTCCTGCTGTAGCTTGAATTTTCAACTGGTAGCTTTTAGGTTCTGGGAGGAATTCTATAAATAAGCATTTTATATATACATGTATATATATATCTATATATCTATATATCTATATATAACTTCTTAAGGCTTAGGAACATTTTCACTTTTTTAGCACCAGTGGCTTTTAGAAAGTTTGTTTCCTATAGTTAATCATAAACATGCCTCAGGCCCAATCTCCTTGGCTGGAGAAGCTGTTTCTTGGTTTCTCTCTTTACTCTAAAGGGTAGGGACATTTTTCAGAAAATATACAACTTTCTGTTTAAGAATGTTTCCTTAATGCTAACTTCATCAGTCATAGAACAGATACTGCGACCAATTTAGTCTCTTAGATAAGTTAAATACTTTTTTTTTTTTTTTGGCCAGGTTTCTGTATGCCATGTCTTCTGACTATATCTTACCTTTTTCTACTAGCTCAGGGGATTTGTATTTAAATGCTGAGGTTTTGACAGATTATTAAGAAGATTCTCCTCTGATTTCATTTCACGGTGGTTCTAGAACAAAACCAGACTATCTAGAAATTCTTCCTTCTTAGGAAAATCCATTCAGAGGCTATTTGATTTCAAACAGGATGCTAAATATTCCTTCAGAAATAAAGAAGTTTCTACTTGAGGTTAGATAGATTTCTGGTAAACTTCCTTGTAGGAGGTCCAGCTCATGTGAAAAGGCTGGTTCAGTTCCACATAAAGGTGTTCCAGGTCAACGATGCCTAATCTTTTTTTATATGTAATAGACCCCTATGGTAATCAGGTGAAACCTTATGGGTCATATCCAGAATACTGATTTTTTTTTGTCTACATTTTTCTTTTTTTCTTTTCTTTTTTTTATTAAAGCTTTTTATTTGTATAACATATATATGGGTAGCTCCCCAACATTGATCTTTACAAAGCTGTCCATTACAAATTTTACCCCCAGTCCCCTCCCCTCCCCTAGATGGCAGGAAGTCCACTACATGTTAATAATGTTGAAATGCTTGAGAAGTTATGCAAGAAAAATCCTATCTACAAGAAAAAAAAAAAACAATCAGAGAAAGGCAACACAATGCAAGCAAATGTCAATAGAGATCATGAAGATGTTACGTTGTGGTCCATATTTCATTTCCCTCTCTCTGGGTGTATATGGTTTTCTTCAGTGAACAATTGGAACTGGTTTGAGACAATTCTTTGTTGCAGAGAGCCATGTCCATCAGAATTGATCATCATGTGAAACTGTTGTTGCTGTGTATGATGATCTCTTGGTTCTGCTCATTTCACTCAGTATCAGTTCATGCAAGTCCCTCCAGGCCTCTCTGAAATCATCCTGCTGGTCGTTTCTTACAGAGCAATAATATTCCATAACATTCATATACCATAATTTATTCAGCCACTCTCCAACTGATGGGCATCCCTTCAGTTTCCAGTTTCTAGCCACTACAAAAAGGGCTGCCACAAACATTCTTGCACAGGTGGGTCCCTTTCCCTCCTCTAAGATCTCTTTGGGATATAGGCCCATTAGGAACACTGCTGGGTCAAAGGGTATGCACAGTTTGACAACTTTTTGAGCATAGCTCCAAATTGCTCTCCAGAATGGTTGGATCCGTTCACAGTTCCACCAACAATGTATTAGTGTCCCAGCCTTCCCACATCCCCTCCAACATTCATCATTATCTTTTCCTGTCATTTTAGCCAATCTGACAGGTATGTAGTGGTACCTCAGAGTTGTCTTAATTTGCATTTCTCTGATCAATAGTGATTTGGAGCACCTTTTCATATGACTAGAGATGGTTTTAATTTCATCATCTGAAAATTGTCTGTTCATATCCCTTGACCACTTATCTATTGAAGAGTGGCTTGAACAGAATACTGATTTTAAATACATAATATTTTTTTAAAAAAATAGAACTATAAAGAAAAACCAGTTATGTTAAAATGCAGTTATTAAAGTTTTCAAAACTTTATGGACCCTGGAAATATGCTTTGCATGATTTCATAATTGATATCACACTACTTGATTTCTCAGAGGGTTGTGGAGGGAGGAGCAAGAGAGAGAATTTGGAATTCAACATTGAAAATGAAAAGAATCTCAAAAATAAATAAATATTTTTTTGGGAAAAAGAAATAATAACTTTAGTAAAGTTGAAGTTAAAGTTGAACAATTTTTTTTAAAAAAAAAAGGAATCATAAAGAAACTCAGATTTAGCCCAACCCTTTCATTCAATAACTGAGAAAATTAAAAACTTAGGCAGTAAAAATGACTTTCCTATTCACACAACAAAGCAGAAGGGTCAGGACTGGAACTAATTTTCTTTGACTCAATGCTTGGGTCACATATTTCTTGGTTAGCTCAGTAGCATTCTTGATGATCAGAATTTCTTTTTCCAGATTTATTTCACTCTGGTGCCCTTCAAGACAAAATCCTCTATCTGTTGTTCCCAAACTGGGCATTCTTTCCTTCTTCCAGGTTTCTCCTTACTCTAGGAATGTTTTCCCTCTTTACTTTCATCTCCTTCAATATTTAACTTCCTTTAAGGCTCAATTTAGGTGCCATTTCTTAGGTAAAGCCTTCTTACTTCCTCTCAGTGATCAGTCCTCTTTCCCTCTCCCTATTAACTTGTGTTTTCTTTTTTATGTTTATGCCTGAATTTCTTAGCAGGATTAATCTCCTCTGGATTTGTGCTGTCATTTCCTAGGAATAGAGTTAAACAAGAAATGGTTAGAATCCATGGGTGCTCAGTATCTTTTATTCATTATATCAATTTAAATACTATTATTATTACTAATATCTATAGATAAATAGATATAGATATAGATAGTCAGAGTAGGAGCAAACTCCAATTTTGAAAATTTTATATTAGGTTGGTGATGAGGACAAAGAGCATCATAAATCATAAAACCATACATTTATAGCTAGAAAGAACTTTAGAGGTCATCTCATCTAATCCCCTCATTTTGTAGGTGAGGAAGCTGAGTTAATATGATTTGCCCAAGATCTTACAGATCCTCCCAGTGAAAATTTGAATTCAGATCCTGACTTCCATTCTGATTTTCCCCTACTGTACCATACTGCTACCCAGGAAGAAGTGATGGGTCAGCAAGATCAAAAGCTACAGAAAGGATCAAGAAATATGAGACTTAGGATTTCAGAAAAATCTGGAAAGACTTAAGAAAAAGAACTAATGCAAAGTGAAGTGAGTGAGCAGAGCCAAGATCATGTAATGATCAACTGTGACAGACTTAGTTCTTCACAGCAATTCAGTGATCCAAGGCAATTCCAAAAGACTCATGATATAAAGTGCTACCCACATATAGAGAAAGAACTATAGAATCTGAATGTAGGTTGAAGTGGACAGTTTCACTTTTTTTTACTCATAATTTTCTCCTTTTGTTCTGATTCTTCCTTCACAGCATGACTAATATGGATATGTATTCAATGTGATTGTACATGTATAACATATCAGATTGTTTGCTGTTTTGGGGAAGGGGGAGGAAAGGGAGGGAAGGAGAATAATTTGAAATTCAAAATCTTACAAAAATGAATGTTGAAAGCTATGGAAAAATACCATTAAGTGAAAAAAATCTGAAACTTGGAAAGTAGTTGAGAGAACATTGGTGACTTAAGAAAGCAGTTTCCATATCGTTGAAAGGACAATTGTAAGTAGTGAGTGGGTGATGAAGAGGGAGAAATGAAGTTTGACTATTGCTTGTAATGAAAGGGAATAAGAGAGGTAGGGGCAATAGCTAGAGAAGAAGCAGTGAAGGCTTTTAAAGCACTTGGGAGAGGTAATCATGTTTGTACATAAAAGGGAAGAAGCTGGTATCATAGGGTGAAATCAATAATGGGGGCAGGGATGTGATTGGGATGACACGGGATCTAGGAATCAAGTAGAGAAGTTAGTGTTGGCAGGGAAGAAGGACAGCTCATGCTTTGAAACTTGAGAAAGAATAGGAAAAATGATAATTACACGTTTTATGGTGTGCAGTGAGGCATTGAGGTATAGAGATGTGGCTTAAAAACCAGGAAGAATTAAATGCAAGCCCTGTTTCAGAGTCATATTGGCAGGTGATTCTGGGCAATCAGTTTTCCTGTCAATGTTTTAGGTGACTCTGTAAGAACATTAAGTTGCAGAGAAAATGCTGACCTGCTTTGGTCAAGGGAGTCTCCTCATTTAGAAATTTGCATAAAATGAAAGAGTTGGGGGAGCTCTCAATGAATGGCTTGATTTTTTCAGCGAAGTAGAAAGCAAGATATTCTTTTATATATGTATATATACACATATGCACACACATACACATATGTGTACATTTGTGTATGATATATATTAACACATACATACTACATACATATACACATCTCTTTTTGGAATCCCCAATGTTGCCACATAAATGTTCAATTAATGCTTGTCAGATGAATTAACAAATCAGTAACTGCATTAGCACTTGAAATGTCCTCCCCTCATCCTTCCCAACACACCCTCTGTTAATTATATATTTCTTCATACCTTGAATGCAGTCTGTGGTCTCATTGATGTGGTTATTTCCTCTCACAATTCAGAGCATGATCAATCCCACTTATCCACCTTGTGCAATTCTGTATATCCTCCCATAAATTCCTGTCCCAGAGGTTTACCTCATCTGGGGGTTTTCCTCTAGGATCTTTGACATTAAGTGGATACCATGGGACTGTTCTTCAATTGTGTTTTGTTTTCACAGTGTAACCAGACCAGACTTTCTCTTCTCCCAATCTTTTTTTTTTTATAACAAAAGCTTTTTATTTTTTCAAAATACATGCAAAGATGGTTTTCAACATTCACCCTTGCAAACCCTTGTGTTCCAAATTTTTCTCCTTCCCTTCCTATCTTTTCCCTGCCCTAAACAGCAAGTAATCCAATATAGGTTAAATATGCGAAGTTCTTCTAAACACATTTCCACATTGACACCCTACACAAGAAAAATCAGATCAAAAGGGAAAAAAATGAGAAAGAAAAAAAAAAAACCAAACAAGCAAACAATAACAACAATAAACAATAACATTGTACTCTGTACAATAAGGATAGAGTCTTCCCCAGCTTCTGTTTTTTTTTTTTTTTTGTATTCTCTTTCCAGACTTTAGATATGTTTTATGCCTGTAGTCCCAGAAGTTCAGACTGGGATTTGGTAGGAAGAGCTATTGGAAATTGAAGGAAGCCAGGTGGTGCAGTAGATAGAGCACTAACCAGCCCTATCTGACTCTGGAGTCAGGAGGACTTGAATTCCAGTCCTACCTAAAAGTCTTACTTGTTGTGTGACTCTGCACAAGTCACTTAACCCTGATTATCTTAAAAAAAAAGAAAGAAAGAAAAAGAAGGGCAAACTGCTTGTGTATGTATGTATATGTTTATGATTGTGTGTTTGTGAGAATGGGAAAGAGTGTACACTCACTTCTTTCTGTGAACATATCTAGGGCTTGAGATGGAGGAAAGAGAAAAATCAGTTTTGTTCCTTTTCTTTATTGATTTCTTTTTCTTCCTTCCTTCCTTCCTTCCTTCCTTCCTTCCTTCCTTCCTTCCTTCTTTCCTTCCTTCCTTCCTTCCTTCCTTCCTTCCTTCTTTCTTTCCTTTCTCTCTTCCTCCCTCCCTTCCTTCCTTCTTTCTTTCTTGCTTGCTTTCTTGCTTTCTTTCCTTTCTTGGCAGAAGAAGGAAAGAAAGAAGATGGGTTTTGAAAACAATTTCTATCTCTCATTTTCTTCCCTAATAGGTTCATAGATTTAAAGCTTGAAGGATCCTTAGAGGTCACTCCTTACACTCTTTAGATGGGGAAACTGATGTCTGGAGAGAGGGTGGCTTTCCATTCGCATTCAGGGCTAACAGCTTCAAGTTCAATGAGGTTTTCCAGTGGGTGACATTGCCTTCTATTCTACAGAGGAAACTTAGAGCTACCAAATACTTCTTAACTTCAAACTCCATTTGTTTCCTTTTTTTCCCCCTTGCTCCATTTCTAAATCAGAAAAGCCATTACATTTTAAGAAGAAAGGAGATATGAGGCAGACATGGGTAGAGCAACAAAGACCAGACAATGGGACTAACTGACCCCCTTGGAGTCACTGACCTGCTTCAGTGCTCACAGAGCCATCATGCTCTTACTGTGGTCAGGAGGAAGAGGATTTGACATCCTCCTTTTCCAGTCTAATTCAAGGCTTTGGCATTTTTGTCATAAAGCTTTTCCACAGGATAGAACAGTATATAAGATTACATTAAAAAGAAGAAAAGAAACGCTGAGCACCCATGAGTAAATTTCTCTCAGGAGTAAAAACATTTTGATTCTTGGATATCGGATTTGCTCATCTCCATGAAATAGGTGCCCTTGGACCATAGCAGACCTATCATAGCTCCCTAGGAGTCACTGTCACAGCAAGAGGACATTGATATTTTCTAGAAGCACTGATCCATTACTTGTTGTTTTACTTATTCAGGGTCAGTCAATAAAGAGGATTTTGTTTCCTTCTTTCTATATCCTTAGGCGAACAACCTTCCAAAAGCCATTGCTGCTGCACACACCTTCCTTTTGAAGCATCCCAATGATGAAATGATGCTAAGAAATATGGCCTATTACAAGAGCATGCCTGGTGCTGAGGACCACATCAAAGACTTGGAAACTAAATCCTATGAGGTAGGTTCAAATTCAGATTCAGATTCAAATTGAGGCTGAGAGAGACTAAGTGACTTGGCTTGAAAAATATTGGCTAGAAATATTTTAGAAATAAATCAATTTTTAAATAGAGACGTTAGCTGAGTCTCCTTCCCATCCAGAACCTTTTCATCAGAGCTGTGCGGGCATACAATGGAGAGAATTGGAGGACATCCATTACTGACATGGAACTGGCTCTTCCTGACTTCTTCAAAGCCTTCTACGAATGTCTTGCTGCCTGTGAAGGCTCCAGGGAGATTAAGGATTTCAAAGACTTTTATCTCTCCGTAGCAGGTTGGTAGTGGATTGTCTCTTAAACTTTTTTTTTTTAAATCAAATGTTTATTGATAAGTTTTTTTTTATTATGTTGCCTTCCATATCTTTTTTTTTAATTAAAGCTTTTTATTTGCAAAACCTATGTATGGGTAGTTCTTCAACATTGACCCTTGCAAAGCTTTCTGTTACAAATGTTCCCCCTCCACTCTCCACCCCTCCCCTAGATGGCAGGAAGTCCACTACATGTTGATTATATTAAAATACTTGACAAGTCAAATATATATATATATATATTTCCATATTTATCTTGCTGTGGTCTCTTAAACTTAATAAGAGCACTTTGCTGGGGAAATTGGGAGGGAATTGGTATTGGGGTCACTGTATTGGGAGCAGGTAAGCCATGGGACTTAGAGCTCCTGGAACAAGGTAGATGGTACAACAGGGCTCTTGATGTGAATGCTCAGAGGCAAGGGTGACAGGTAGCTGACATCCGGGGCATTTGGAAATACACAGTAGGAAAAGATCCACATGAGTAAGTGGTCAGCATCAAGGAGGTCTGGGGCTGGGCAGTGGGTAAAGCAGGCTATCAGGATAGCCTAGTGGGAGCTAGGAGGAAAGCTTGAGGTCTTTGTCAGGCAGAAATAAAACCAAGGAATAAAGAATTCCTGTAGGAATAATAGCAAGGATTTGGGCTCTAAGAAAGGAACTTGGAACCTAGGAAACAAATCAGGTGTCCAAATACTGGCAGAGGTATGAGATAAGTCTGTCAGCAAATATAAGTGCCTACTGTGTGCCATGAACTCTACTGAACTTTGGGAAAAGAGAGTCCCTGTTCTCAATGTTCTCACAATCTAATGGGGGAACAACTATATGCAGAACTATCTATACATTGGAGATAATCCACAGAGAAAAGACACTGTCATTCTTGCAGAAGGTGGGATTTTTTTGAAAGAAGAAAAAAAATAAAAGAAAAAGAAAGAAACCAGAGAAACCAGGAAGCAGAGACAGGGATAAGAGGGAGAATTTTAGGCATGGGGGCAGCCAGTGACAATGCCCAGGGTCCAGAGATGGAGTTTCTTACGCAGGAAGAGGCCAGTGTCATTGGATCCCAGAGTTTGTGAAGGGGAATGAAGTATAAAACCATTGTAAAGGTAGGGAGAGTCCAGGTTAGGAAGGGCTTTGAAGGCCAAATAGAGAATTTTCTGTTGATCCCAGAGATGATAGACAAGCTAATAGAGTTGATTGATCAGGGGGCATTGCCCCACCAGAGCTGATTTGTTATTGATACATTAATAAATATTATCATAATTAATGTCACCAATAATCAGTATATTAATTAATATAATCAATACAAATTCTTTCTTTGATTGTTCAATAAATCCAGAGAACTTGCACCAATGTTCAGCCTCCATCTTGTTCAGGAGACATTTTGTTATGAGATATTTTGTCCTAGGCCTTGCTGGAATGCAGATGTAACTGATCTTCTCTATGTAGTATAATACTGTCAAAAAAAAAAAAAAAAAGGATATGAGATTAGTCTCATGTGACTGATTGATAATCTGTTCCTGGTTTCCAGTGGCCATTTCCTCCTTTTTAAAAATGTGTGAAATTTATTTACTTTATAGAATGAAAAACACAGTACCCTTGTAGCAGAGAGCTTAGGAAAAAAAAATTTCTATCTTCCTCAATTTTTTTTCTAGTCTACAAAATGTTTACTAACCCTTCCTTTACTTCCTAGTATTGCTGCCTCCTCTTCTTCCATTTCTTGATTTTATTTCTGCCATCTCATGTGCCCTGAATGAGCTCTCCTCCCCCCTTCCATTACCACTTTTTAAAATCCTCCCTAGACTTAAGTATAACTCTGATTCTCTGGGCCACATACATAAGTCTTTTCTTTTAGAATTAACCCAATTTCATTTGGGTCTGTGACAGTTGTTGCCAAGGTGGCAGTTTGAGTTTATAAAAGAAACATATATAAAAATAAGAATAATAGCCTTTACTGGGGACTCTTTGCATATGTTACCTCATTTGATCCTCTCAATAACCTTGGTAAGTAGATGGCATTATCCCCATTTTATAGCTAAAGAAACTGAGACCGAGTGAAGTTAAGTGACTTCCTTAGATGTCAGCTAGTAGATAACTGAGTCAGATCATCTTGATTATAAATGCAACATCCTATCTAGCCACTCATGGAGGAGCTGATACATTATTAGAATTTTTTTTTAAATCATCTCTTGTGAGCTAACAATCCTGGTATTGTAAATATTCAAATATCAAAAATAAATATTGTGGGTGACACTAAAAGTGCATAAGAAAAAGAGAGCGAGTTTTGTAGAAGTATGGAGAGCTAGCTTAACCCAGGAATTAGAAATGACTGGAATCTGCCTTGACATATGCTAACTTTAAGTCTAAAACAACTCTCTTAAGATTAGATTACCGAGCACTTTCTGACCTACATTGGTAGAGGGAATTTCCTGGCTGGAAGCTCCCTATATCAATGAAAGGTCAGACTGAGTTTGAAATAAACAAACACAAAAAGATCTTGAAAACATTGCTAACTTCCCAATGTAACTCATATGGAAATACATTAAAAATGATTGTTCATATATAATTTTATCAGATTGCCTGCTGTCTTAGAGAGGGAGGACATGCAGGAAGGAGAAAAATTTTGGAACTCTGAATCTTACAAATATGAATGTTGAAAACTATCTTTACATGTAATTGGAAAAATAATATGCTATTAGAAAAAATATCAATAGTGTTTGTAATAACAGAAACTTAGAATGAGCTTGGCTGAATAGAGTATAAATAGAATAGAATCTGACTGAGAGGCAGGATGGGGGATGGAGGGAATGAGCACTGGTCTTAGAATGAGAGGACCTGAAGATAAGAGTCCTAGTTCCATTACCTACCATTTATGTGATCCTTTGTGCCTCAGTTTGTTCATCTATAAGATAATACTTCCATTCCCTCCTTGGAAAGAACCTCAAAATTCATCTAGTCCAACCTCTTTCATTTTACAAATTAAGGATCAGAGATTAAGTGTTGTACCCAAGACTCCACCAGAGTGCATTTATTTTATGTATTTAATACACCGGGGTGTATAAATGCAAGTGAACATCAAATTATTATGAGGAGGGTGCTTTGCCAATTTTAAAGTTCTATATAAATGTGAGCTCTTATTAATAAACTTTAACCCAAAAGAGAAAGGCAGTATGATGGTTGGGGAAGAGGTCAGATGGGGCTTCCTAAAATCAGTAAAAACCGAATTTGAGTTTTCCTCTCACACATACTTGTCGTGTGACTCTAGTCACTTTTGATCTGTAGAACCATGTGAGTTGTGTGTATTGAGAGAAGAAATCTTCACACCAAGAGTTCTCTAAAATGGCAGCCAGGTAGTACAGGGATAGAGTACTGGGCTTAGAAACATGATGTCCAAATCCAAAACCTACTTCAGATACTTCCTAGCCGTATGACTAGAACAAGTCACAATTTCTGCCTGGTCCGTTTCAATTATAAAATGGGGGTATTCACACTATCTCCCTCCTAGAGTTTTGTAAGGATCAATGGGATCATCATTAACATATAGTAGGCACTTAAATGTTTATTCTCTTCTCTTTCTCTCAAATGAAATCACAATTCTGGATTAAAAAAACAATCCCAGAACATCCTGAATCTTCTTTAGTTGTGACCTTTTTTTCCCATTGATTAACCCTACTTATTGGTATTGGGTTACAGTCAGTAGCATTTTAGGGCATATTGAAGATATTCAGACCCAGAGACAAGACATACCTGTTGGGATTGAGCTGGCCCCCGAATCAGGTAACAGGTGAGATACAGGACTGGTGAGTAAGGTATCATTGGAGCATTTCTTGCTCTAGGTATTAATTAACTAATCAGGAATTCAGATTGCCACATGGTATTGGCAGGCAGACTGCATTGTCAGGGTAGTTTGTCAGGGAGTGGAGGCCAGTCTCAGACTGACCATCATTGGGGAGCATCCAGCAAGAGACAGAGGTAAGTGCCTTAGCAGGACTCAGCATGCCTACTACCCTGGCAGAGGAAATGAGACATCTCCCTGGCCTCCGGGCTGGAAGTCTGGGCAGCAAATGGCAAAGCCCTAGGTGTTTGTGGAGAAGGCTTATAAACCTTGTCAGACAGGTGAAACCGAAGCTATAATGGAAAGAATAATGAATCCTGGAAAAGGGAATTGTGTTGAGAAACCTGAAATTGTTTGTGTTTTTCTAGACCATTACATTGAAGTTCTGGAGTGCAAACTGAAGTGTGAAGAGAACCTCACCCCTGTCATAGGGGGCTACCCTGTGGAGAAGTTTGTGGCCACCATGTATCATTATCTGCAGTTTGCATATTATAAGTGTGAGTTATTGATTTCTCTCTAGAGATGAGATTTGTGTTGCAGAACAGTTTCCCCAGAATTCTTTCAGCAAAATCACGACAGAGCATCTTTTCCTGGCCCTGGGTGAAATCTTTTCTTATATGACTGAGGCATCTGTCCCCTTGGAAGGGCTTCCTCCCTTGGCTGAAATAAAAACTTCATAGACCTTACAACATGTCAGTCCCACAAATGGAGAAGTGGTTCGTGCAGGGGATCCAAGGCTGGGTTTGGAACTTGGCTTCCAGTCCTGCCTCAGATGCTTATTAGCTGGGTGATCTTTTATTCATCTCTCAATATCAGTTTCCCCACCTATGACACGGGTGATAATAGCACCTGCTTCACAGGATCGTTATGAGGATGAAATGAGATTGTATAGACATATGTGCATATAAATAAATACACATGATATAATATAAACACATACATATGTGTATATATATGTCATATGCACGTGGATATAAATAAATATAATATAAATATATATAAATATTCACAGGGTTATTATGAGAATAGAATGGGATTATATATACATATGTGTGTATAAATAAATTAATATAATATAAACATATATAAAAATATTCACAGGGCTACTATAAGAGATTATATACACATATGTGTGTATAAATAAATATAATATAAACATATAAAAATATTCACAGGGTTACTATAAAAATAGAATGAGATTTTATATATATATATATAAATAAATTAATATAATATAAATATATATAAATACTCACAGAGTTATTATGAGAATAGAATGAAATTATATATACATAAGTGGGTATAAATAAATTAATATAATATAAACATATATAAAAATATTCACAGGGTTACTATGAGAATAGAATGAGATTTTATGTACATATTTGTGTATAAATAAATTAATATAATATAAACACATATAAATATTCACAAGGTTGCTATGAGACTAGAATGAGATTATCACATATGTATATGTAAATAAATACAAATATTCATAGATTTGCTATGAAAATAGAATTTTTATACATACATTTTAATATATTAATATTTTTATATATACACATATGTTATATATATCACATAATTAATCTTGAAGTTTGTTAATAGGATAGAATGTGATTATATACACATATGTGTGTATATAAATATAAATATTCACAGTTCCTATGATAATAAAATAAAATTATATACATAAATGTGTATGTAAATGTAAAAAAATATATAAATATCCACAAGGTTGTTATGAAGATAAAATGATATTATATACACATAACTATTTAAATATAAATGTACATGTATATACATATATACATACTCATGGATATGTCTATATACATACATGTATATATATTATATATACACATAAACATATATATATATATGTATATATGTATATATATATATATATATGTATATATGTATATATGTGTGTGTGACCCCTGGACAAATAGTTTCATTTTTCTATAGCTGAGACCATTTTATACAGCTGCAAATTGCAGAGAACGCACCAACCTGACCTGGCAGAGAGTTTTTTCCTCTGTGGAGTTCTGTATCCCAGTGAAATTGAGGATCTAGCTCCCTTCTCTGTGCTGGTCTACATGACCTGAATCCTTTCAGCCCTTAAACCTGTGACTTGTCTATCATGGCTGATTCAAGGCAAAATCAGAATTGATTATTTTGCTGATCATATTGGTGGAGATGATAAGATGTGGGGGCATAGCACCCATATATTCTGACTCCTACATTTTCTGCTGGGGGAAGATGAGGCCCTGAGATGAAAAATAAATTTCCTAAATCCGCAGAGACAGTAAAGAATTAAAAGAGAATTAAAAGTGTTCGGCTCAGTATAATCTGACTGCAGATCTGGGTCCATTTCCCTTACATACGCCGCGCTCCCTGATTTTTGGTGGGTGGTTTATGGAGTGGATTGGTGCTTGGGGACTGGGTTCTTTGAAGTGGGTTCTTGTCTGTCTGGCACTCACATTCTGAACATTCCTAACATTGATGTAGCCCTTCTGACGGGGCCATGGAAGCCTTGAGGACATAATAGGACCACCATGTGGCATCTGAGTTATTCGGAAAATGAGCTGGTATCCTGGCCCATTGTTTTCTCCCTCCTATGCCCTGCCAGCTGTACACACCCCAAAATGCTCTAGCCAAATTCTAAGAGTAGGAGACAAAGCCTGGAGTAGGGGAAGGAGGCAGGCTGGAGATGGATACTCCGGCGGTGGGTCCTCCATGATGGAACCAGCTGGGTGAAATTAGGCTGCTCACTTCTCTCATGATCTGTTTCTTTCTCTAGAGCGGAAGGAGTTTCCTAATGGTGTTGGCTTGATTCTTTAGCTTTGCTCATGTTTTTCAAAAAATCTTTCCTTTAATATTTTTTCCTTTTATGTTTTTTAAATGTTTATTTTTAAAACATATACATGAATAATTTTTCTTTTTTTTAATTAAAGCTTTTTATTTGCAAAACATGTACATGGGTAATTTTTTAACATTGACAAAACTCTCTGTTCCAAAATTTTCCCTCCTTCCTCCCATCCCCTCCACTAGATGGCAGGTAGTCCAGTACATGTTAACTATGCTAAAATATATGACAAAACGGATAATTTTTCAACACTGACCCTTGCATAGCCTTGTGTTTCAGATTTTCCCCTCCATCCCTCCACTCCCTCTCCTAGATGGCAAGTAATTCAATATGTTAAACATGTTAAAATATATGTTAAATCCAATATGTGTAAACATATCTATACAATTCTCTTGCTGCATAAGAAAAATCAGATCAAAAGGGAAAGAAAATGGGTAAGAAAGCAAAATGTAAGCGAACAACAACAAAAAGAGTGAAAATGTTATGTTATGATCCACACTCAGTTCCCACAGGCCTCTCTCTGGGTCCCTTTAATATTTTAAGATACCTCAGTGCCTGGAACATAATAAGCACATAATAAATGCATGTTAACCATCAATCCCATGCTCTTGTCCCTAAGATTATGAGGTTATTTTATTAAGTCACCACTAGATGGCACAAATCACACACATAAATGAATATCTTGGCAAGCTGATGGATGACATTCAGGGAACCCAGTTTTAATGACTTGTCTGAATATGAGCTGTCCAGAATTGGTGCCCTTTCACCCTTCTGCTCACCCCAATCTCCTTTCAATACTGGCTTAGGTCTGCTCCAGTGCCCCAGTGGCTGACCTTCCATGGAGGCTGGGAACTGGTTTAATTCAGTCTAGACAATCCAGCCTCACCCTGCAGCAGTGTTGAGTGTCTGAGACCCCAGCAGTTTAGTATTTTAAGCATAGATAAGTCTAGGACTAAAGAAACATCTTCAGACCCAGAATGGGACCGGCCTATGTGACTGGCACAATCTAGTCTTAGAGAACAGCTGGGATAAGGGTAAAGGGAAGGGAACAAGCATTTATTAAACACCTATTGTATGCCAAGCACTGTGCTAAATACTTTACACATGTCCAGTCATTTGAGCATCACAACTCTGGAAGGTCTCCCCATTTTACAGTTGAGAAAGCTGAGACAGACATCAGTTGAGTGACTTGCTTAAGATCACAGGGTTAGCAGTTCCAATTGATCAGTGATGAAGAAAGCCATCCACACCTAGAGAGAAGCCTGTGGGATCTGGGTGTGGACCACAAAGTAGCATTTTCACATTTTCTGTTAACATTTGCTTGCATTTTGTTCTCCTCAGGTTTTTTTTTCTTTCTATATCCGATTTTTTTTTTTTGTGCAGCAAGATAACTGCATAAATATGTATGCATATATTGGATTTATCATATATTTTAACATATTTAACATATATTGAACTACCTACCATGTAGGGGAGGGGGTGGGAGGAAGGAGAGAAAAATTTGGAACAGAAAGTTTTGCCCATGCAAATGTTTTGTAAATAAAAAAGCTTTAATAAAATGAAATTAAAAAAAAAGTCACAAGGTTAACCAGGGGCATTTTCCTTAACAAGTAAACCCAACAATGGTATTTTCATTTTATTTAATTTTTTTAGCCCTCTCAGTTATTCTAAAAGGAAGTTTTATTGATGCCTTTTGTTTTTATATCACATTCATTTTGAAATTTTCCCTTTTCCTCTTTACTACCCAGCAAGGCTACCTTTTGTAACAGAGATTTAAAAAAAAACAAAAACAAAAAACAAAACTTCAATCTTCAACAGCTCAGCAAAACTACCAAATGCCTTTACATCATCAAAGTCTCTCCCTCTCAAAAGAAAGGAAGGACATACATTCTCTCATCTCTTTGGGGTTGTATTACATAATATAATTTAGTTTCAAGGGTTTTTTTATTCCCTCTTTTATTTATTGGAGTCATTTTATATATTGTTTTTTTATATGGTTCTGTTTACTTCTGTTCATTTTTCACATGTCTTCTCATGTTTCTCAGATTCCCTTATATTCCTTTTTTGGCACAATGTTGTTCTATTATATTCCTGCACCATAGTTATCCAGTCTCCAATTGTTTGGGGCTCCCTTCCCACTTTGTTTTTCTAATTCTTTGCTACCATCAAAAATTGCTTCCATGAATATTTTAGTGTCCATGCAAATTTTTCTCCCTATCTTTGACCTCTTTGGAGTCTTTGAAGATTTTAGTCCCTTTTCCCCCCACATAATTCCAAATCCTTTTCCTTAATGACTGGACTAATTCATGGCTCCATTTTATTCTTGTAGTACCTATATTCTTGTAGTGTCTTCAACATTAACCCTTTCAGTCTTTTGTCAT
Source organism: Myrmecobius fasciatus (assembly GCA_023553655.1). Taxonomy (NCBI): domain Eukaryota; kingdom Metazoa; phylum Chordata; class Mammalia; order Dasyuromorphia; family Myrmecobiidae; genus Myrmecobius; species Myrmecobius fasciatus. Next base: position 352,550 of record JAJPUD010000174.1, read on the forward strand.
TATTGCCACATTTTGGGGATGTAATGTGAAATATCAGAGTCCTTTTGATTTGCATTTGGGGTGATGAATTATTTGCAGTTCTTATTTTGAAAAAGTGCTTACTCATAATCTTTGGCCACTCCTCTACTGGGGAATGAATGGCTTTTGATCTTATATATTCTATTAATTCTGTATATGTCTTAGGTAGCAATTTTTTTTTTTTTCTGAGGCAATTGGGCTTAAGTGACTTGCCCAGGGTCACACAGCTGTTACGTATCTGAGACCATATTTGAACTCAGGTCCTCCTGACTTCAGGGCTGGTGCTCTATCTATCCACTGCGCCACCTAGCTGCCCCTAGGTAGCAATCTTTATCAGAGACATGATGCAGAGATATTTCCCAATTATAACTTCTTTTTAAAATCTTAGCAAATTTGATTTTGTTTGTGCAAAAGGTACTTTATTTTCTCAACACTGACCTCAGATCTTGCATCCGGTACTGACTTTTTATGGAAATTACTTAGCCCAATATGGTTTCTAGTTTTGAACACCCAATTATAGGTTTTTCAAGTCAGAAACCATCTAATAAGACATGTAAGATTTTCCATAAATCCATTCAGTTTTTTCTAGATCTTTAGAAAACTCTACTCCATCTCCAATGAAATATGATCTTTAGATTATTTTCCTTCCCATTTTTCTCCTCCCCTTTCCATCCAATCCAGTGAATGACATGAAGAATGCTGCTCCATGTGTTGCCAGCTATATGCTCTTTGATCAGAAAGATGAAGTCATGAAACAGAATCTGGTTTACTATGAATACCACAGAGAGAAGTGGGGTCTCACAGATGAGCATTTCCAGCCCAGATCGGTAAGGTTTTATTTTTTTTTAAATTATTTTGTTTTATTTCTTAGGTAAATTTTAATATTATTTTTAGTATGTTTTTGCCTTTTTTTTTTTTAACAACATCTGCATATCCCCTCCTCCTCCAAAAAAGCCATACCTTGTATGATAAAGAAGAAGAGAGTGGAAGGGTAAGTCTGGGGAGGGTTCATTAAATCATGGATGTCATGTTCCTGTAGCTCCTCATTTCTTCAAAGAAGCCAAATTAGTGCTGCTTTCTTATCTTCCACCTTTGGGACCATGCTTGATCAGACAGCTAGGGTTAATGAGGATATTACTTGCAAATGATTTCCTGTCCCTTCTTCTATTTAGCACATATTATGTGCCAAAGCACTTTGCAAACACTATCTCATTTGATCCTTACAATAACCTTGGGAGATAAGTGCTTCTTATCATCACATTTTTACATTTGAGGAAATTGAGGCAGGCAGAGGTTGTAACTTACCTAGAATTACACAGCTAGTAAGAACTCAGGTTTTACTGATTCCAGGCTAAGCATCCTGTCCATTGTACTATCTGCCTCTTCGCTTTCCTATTCATTAAAAAAATAATGGGAATGAGGAGGGGGAGGTTAAGGAAGATAGCATCTAACCCAGTGTTCAAAAATTTTCCATGGCCTTCTGCATGCTCTTGTCTACTCTAATCCCTGTCTCTACAAACTCATCTCTTTAATATACCTTCTGTATTCCAGATAGACATGTTTCTGTGATTCTTTTTTTAAAATATGTAACTTTTATTTTATTTTTTCTTAATTAAAAAGCACTAGTTTTCCTGCTTCCCATCCTCTCTCTACTTGGGGGAGAAAAAAAGAAAAATACAACCCTTGTCACCAAAAAGCAGTCAGGTTATATCCATTTTAAATTTTATTTTCTTTTTCACTTAACAAGCATTTACTTTCTTTCTCCCTCCTACTCCTCCAACTGTATGTGTGGGGGAGTCAAATCAAATAAATTCCTGCTTAGCCATATCCAAAAATTATGTCAATTCAAATTATGTCTACACGGGCAAAGTGAAGCCCATTTTTTTTTGCATATGGAGTACTAATTCTGTTCCAAGGCACCTCTGAGGACTTCTGGGATCATAACTGATGAGAGCAAACTCCATCCCCCAAAACAACTAGGGTCCAAGAGTTTGGTTTTTTTTTTTTTTGGAAAAGTTCTAGTCTTTTCATGACTGAGCAAGTAAAGAATTGTGGTTGATGGTGTTGGGGGGCTATTTGCAGTGGAAATCTTTGTTTGATCAAAGAAGATGTCTTTGGAGAAACAATAGAGCCCAGTGTCCTTGTCCTCAAAAAAGACAAGTGTGTGGTTATTGGGCCAGAACCTCTTGAATGAATGCTTGTCATTTTATGCTCCTTGGCAGTATTCTCAAGGAAGAACTGTCTTTCAGAGTTAAAACAGTGGCTTTTTGCCCAAGGATCATACCAGCCACTGGCCTCAGTCTAGAGTCTTCTCTCTTTCCATATATACAGAGGTGTCTCATCGGCTTTCCCCTAAATCTGCCTGTCCTTGTTCAATGCAACTCATTTGGCATCTCTGATCTCCAGTTTCCTCATTGGGAAAACAGATGTAAAACACCTACTATGTGCCCTGTCAGATACACATATTAATATGTAACTTTAGTAACTTCTGCTCAACTTGTGAGGATCAAAAGACATAACAGGCAAAATGTTGTGAGTTTTACAATGCTATTTAATGCTGAATATGATTATTGACCACATCTATTTCTTTTTTTCCCCTCCTCTATCTCCATTTTCCCTCTGTCTTCATATCTTCATTTATTTTTCCTGTATTTTTTTCCTACCCTCATTTCTCTGTGCCTTAGACTTGTATATTGGTTCCTCAAGGTTGAAGTACAAGCCCATGGTGCTTAAAATGTGCTTATTGATTGATTGGTGAAACAAAAGCAAGGAGGAAGGCTATACTCAAAGCAATAAACTCATTAGCAACACTCAGATTTTCTGTATTTAAGATACTATGAATGACTCTAGTAATTATATCCTTATTGCTTTGTCTCTCTTTTTTTCTCCATTGAAAAAAGGTATTGAAGGCAGTTAGGTAACACAGTGAGTATTGAGTACTGGACATAGAGTCAGGAAGACTGGAATTTAAATCTTGCCTCAGACACTTATTATGTGACTCTGGCCAAGTCATTTAACCACTGCTTGTCTTAGTTTACTCAATAGTAAAATGGAGAGTGTAGGAGCACCTATCTTTCAGGGGGGGGTATTGTGAGGAGTAAGTGAGATAATATTTATATAGTGCTTGGTACATAGTAGGTGCTTAATAAATGCTTATTTCTTTGTTCCCCTTTCTTGATCTATCTTTGACAAGTTATCTTGGATTGGAGGCCAAATTGCTTATTAACAATTATTATTAAATTATTATTTATGCAGAACCACAGAATTTAAGAAATCATCCAATTCATTCTCTTACCTATATCTGAGCATCCCAGGTATAGGACCATTCAACTTAGGTACTTCTGATAATGGGAGACTCACTACTTTATGAGGTAGCACATTCCATTTTTGGATAGCTCTAATTTTTAGGAAAATATTCCTTATGTAGAATGAGAATCAGTTTCTATTTATCTTTGTTCCATTCATTGGAGCAGAAGCAGAATAAATTATGAGATCAGAGGACTTTGCATTTCCTTCTCCAGCTCATTTTGCAGATGAGGAAACTCAGGCAAACAAGGTGGAGTGAATTGCCCAGGATAGTGCAGCTAGTAAGTGCCTGAGGGTAGATTTGAACTCAGGTTTTCCTGACTCTATGCCCAGCACTCTACCCATTGCACCATCTGGCTACTCTACATAAATTACTGTAATAACATATAGACTAACTCATATATATATATGATGTATATAGAGAATACATATACAGAAAATGAATGCAAGTAGTTAATTACAGAGAGTTAAGTAGAAGATCACTTAAGAAGGGGCATACTAGCATCTGGGGGGATCAGGAAAGGCTTCATAGAAGGTGGTATTTGAGCTGTGGCTGGAAGAAAGATGCTATTTGTATCCCCAGGGGAGGTATAGGGCCCAGAACATGGTTGATACTTATCATCACTAACCCATTATATTCTTTTCTTCCCCAACAGGAAGCTGTTCAATATTTTAATGTAACAACAATTCAAAAGGAACTCTATGAATTTGCTAAAGAAAACATAATGGATGATGATGAGGTGAGTTTTTAGTTCAGTTCAAGTCAACAAACATTTATTAAGCACCTACGGTGTGCTTAAGTCTTGTGATAAGCCCTGGGTCAAAATAAAGTTGAGTAAAGCTATCAGTTCTTATTCTCATAGTACTTACATTCTGTTAAGGATGGAGTACAAATAAGAATAATATTTCCTACCCCAGGAACCTTTTCTTCCTGCAGTGTTACATCAACCCCAGCACTCACAACTCATCATGAACCTCTTCAATAAGAGGGCAGAATAATCTTCCCCAAACCTCCATTAATAAGGGCACCCAGCCTATTCACCTCTTAGTTTCCCATCTGGCTCCACTCCTTTGGAGTTCTCCAAGAGGTCCCTTTATCAGGTACCCACCCCTCCCCTTTTAGCTCTCTTCTATTTGCTGTCTTCCCCATCTAGGATTTTCTTGGAAGAGAACCTGGAATAATTTTCTATTTCCTTCTCAAGCTCATTTTCCAGATAAGGAAACTGAGGCAAATAAGGTTAAGTAACTTACAGCTAGTAAGCTTCTGAGGTCAGATTTCTATTGAAGAAAATGAGTCTTCCTGACTTCAGGCCCAACACTCTAACTACTGCATTACCTAGTTGCCCTTGGCACATAGTAGGTGATCAATAAATTTGCCAATGGACTGACAATGACTAAAATATAAACACATGAAAATGAGATCCCAAAGTATGTAGGGGAAAGGGGAAGGTAACCAAAGAGGTATTCTTTATTGACCAGCAGGATCAAGGAGACTTGATGTAGGAGGTGGTCTTTGAGATAGAACATAAAGGATGAGTAAAAGTTCCACAGGTGACAGATTTAGGTAAATGGGAAGAAAGTTATCCCAAGATAAACAGAGATGGAAGACTAGGGTAGTCCAAGTTGTCTCAAGAAACTGTATGAGATAAGGTGATAGAGATAGACTTATGAGGGATAGTAAAGAGCCACAAATGCTAGACTAAGGAATTGGAAGTGTATTCAAAAGTCAACCAGCTAGCATTTATTAGGCATCTACTATGACCAGGCACTGCATAAAACAATGGAAATACAAATATGAAAAAGAAAAATACTCCCTGCAATATGATTAAAATCATAAAACAACAGACTAAAGAATCATCAAAAAGTTTTGAATTGGTAAAGGAAGTGATCAGATTGGTCCATAAGAAAGAATGGTACTGTAGCAGTTTGAGTGATGAATTAATTGAAGGGGAGAGAAACTGTGAAGAGAGCATGGCTATTGTAGAGTATAGGAGAGGACTGTATTATCTATGTAGTTACAGCCACATCACACAATCTTTCAGATATTGTTTTCTTCATCTGTAAAATGAAACTAATAATTTTACTGCCTATCTCATTTGGTGATGAGGAAAAATGTTTTATAAATATGAGTTATCAAAAATTTTATTTTCCTATTTGATTAAAGCTATCACAATGCTGATAGCTTTTTTTTATCTTTTTTATCTTATTTTTTATTTTCTTTTATCTTTTTTATCTTCTAAAACAATAAATTTAAAATACTTGTTGTTGTTCAGTTGTTTCAGTTGTGCCCAATTCTTTGTAATTTCTTTTGGAGTTTTCTTGGCAAAGATACTTTGCCATTTCTTTCTACAGATAATTTTATAGATGAAGAACTGAGACAAATAAGGTAAAGTTACTTGTCTGGAGTCACACATTTAGTTGGTATCTGAGATCATATTTGAACTCAGGAAAATGAGCCTTCTTAACTTCAGGTCCAGTACACTACCCATATTTAGCAGCCCTGAATTTTAAATTACAATAGCATTTTTTAAATGCCCAGATAGTTTATTCTCCTCCATTTTTCTGTAGTTAGAAACATTGTCTTTTCTAATATAGATTGTGTCCAGTTCCCTTTAGCAATTCTAGAATTTAGAGTTAGGGGACTCCTGTGAGTGACCTTGCTTTCCTTCCCGATTTGTTGAAAAAGCCCATAGAGCAAGAGAACTGGACCCAGTGACCTTCATTTCAGATGATTCATCAAGGTCATTCAAAGTCACACAGGTAATAAGTGGCAAAGGCAGGATGTCAGCTTTTACCCACTGCTCTTGGTCAAGTGAAACAAAACCTGCTCATTTATTCTATGCCGACCTGGCCCACAAAAGGTTAGTAGGATTCTACGTTTGGATAGAGGGCCAACGTTGTCCCCAGAACATAGCCAGAAAGAGAACAGGTCAGGTTCTGGCTGTCCAATGGATACTTGGAATTGAACTCTAAATGTTAAGAAACCAAGATCTTATCTGCAAAGTCCTCAGGCCCAATTCCACACCTAGATACTCTTCAGGAACTCAGCATGCTCCCACCACACTGCACCAGGCCCAAATTCCCACAGCATCCAGCTGACGCCATGACTTCGTATTTGAATGTCCTACTCTCCTAGTCATTTTAAGAGGTGTTCACTCACCTAAAGAATGTTGATGGAGTTTTCAGCTTTGTACCTTTAGAGCCAGCTTGGCAGAAATCAGATGTTAAATACAGTTAAGCTTCTTTATAACATTTTCCAGGCAACTAAGGGTGTTTTTTTTTTTTTTTTTTCTTTCTACATCTTGGAATGAGACATCCTGGAAAACCTTAACTGAGATTAGCTTTATGGGCCTCTCGGCTGGGAAGAAAAAAAATTTAAATTGGCTGTTGTAGGCAGGAAAATGTTATTAGGAAGTTTCACAGTGATTTTAAGTCACGGTAGGAAGTTGTAGCAAGTTCTGCCATCTTACAGATTTCTAAGATTCCAATTCCACAGGAATCATTGCCCTGAAAGAGTAGAAGGGCGTTATAAACAATTTGTTGTGACTTGAAATAGAGCAGAGGAAATGACATGCAGAGAAAACATGTTGGGGTAATTTCTTGTTTGCATAAGTCATAAATTATGGCCAAATAAAATGTTCTCTGAATTAGTAAGTGGTAGCATATATTCCAGATGTAAATTTCAAATTTCATGAAAAGTATGTGGAAATTCTACAAGCAGATATAGCTTTCACATGGAAATGACCATTACTTTTTTTTTTAAACTGTACCTTGTTATCCACCATGGATCCTTCAGACCTTTTCCAGTGTTGTGTCAAACTCATTTCTTCTAATTTATGCAAAAAGAAAACAAATACCACTAACTTGTTTTATAGGAGATGGCTCCTGACAAATGCACAGTGCTTCATGACAAATAATTTGAATTAACAGTAGGTTTGAAATGCTTCCAAAATCTTTTTTTTTTTTTTTTTGAAGTTCAGACTTTGGTTGGAAGTTAGAGCATTATTTGAGGAATGGTTAGGCTAGTCAGACGCTCTCCTTAGGGTGGGGATTGTATTCATCGTGATAAATTGTTTCTATTATGAAATAAAACTTCTGATACTTGGACAGGCTAAGGGGCAGGTTGGTGAAGAAAGAGCACGAAACCTGGTTCAATTTCAGGAATCATTAGACTTAAAACATGGACAGAATTTCTCTCATCTTTCTTTTCTCTTTGTTCTTGCTTCAACAACAACAACAAAAAACAAATACAAAAGCTTCTTTTTACTGACCATGTTTTTGTTATATCACCTCATTAGAATATAAATTCCGTGAGGGCAAGAATTATTTAATTTTGTCTCCATATTTCCACATTAATTTCAGAGTTAAGAACCCAATTTTCAAACCTAGCTTCAACAATTATGACCCTAGGTAATTTATTGAAATTGAAAGAAAGAAATCTTTCTTAGTTTCTTTATAAAATGAACTTCCTGTGTGTATGTGTGTGTGTTTTGTAAGGCAATTGGGGTTAAGCTACTTAAGTATTAAGTGTCTGAGGTCCTCCTGACTCCAGAGTGACTGCCCTATCCACTGTGCGATCTAGCTGTCCCAAAGATGAAGTTTTTTGAGTTTTGCCTTTGATAAAGATTGTACAATCCTGAGCAAGTAAGTTAACTTCTCTGGACTCTTTAAGACTATTAATTGGGGGAAAAAGATGCTTATCTTCTTTTTTAGATGGAATTTATTCACCTAAGAGATTGCCTATGCCTGTGAAATCATAAGCCCTGCCCCAATCTATTCTTATATGTTGTCACCTCCCAAAAAAGTGAAGGGTGAGATGGTACCTTTTCACATCTTGGGGCCAATAAGATGATTTTAATTTTATGTCATTCATCAGGAAAGCCTCTTATAAGTCTGAAAGCACCATGTAAATGTGAATTATTAGTATTATTTGGAATACTATATGGCTGTTCTCTTCCTGGATCTTGTAAGTAATTAGAGAAGGCAAAAGAAAACTAGGGGAAGGAGAACTAGAAATACAGGGTGCACTGTTCTGGAGCTTTCTGATGTGCCAAATCATTCGCTTAATGACTTAAATGGAGTTAAAACCCATCCTATAACATTTCACCAGGTCTTCTGGGCTCCTTATTAGATTGAATAAAAATTGAGTTCAGTTGAATTGAATTGAGTTGATAATTCCATGTTGCCCTTTCCCTGGCTGAGTTTCATAGCAGTCTAGAGATTAGTCAGTTCACACACCTGAATGCAAGAAGGGAAAAAGCAAAAGCCCTTGTTGCCTTAAAAACTCAGCTCAGGTGCCATCTTCTACATGCAGCCTTCCCTGATCTGTAACCCATGCCTACCTCCAAATTACCTTGAATTTTATTTTGTCTGTACTTGTCACTATTCAAGAGCAGACTTATGACCACGGCTTCTGATGGATTTTTGATGGTTTTGGCTAAGGAAATTTACAAATTGCATATTTCTGTTTAGAAATTGATTATCTAAACTCTTGATTAAAGGAAACCCATCAATCATAAGTTTCCTTTCATTGTGAATTTAGATAACATGGTTATCTAAACATCAATTTTTCATCTATTTTTTTTTTACCAGATTTGGGGACACACACATCATTAGAAAATGTTTCCTAAATCTGGGGGACACACATAGCTTTCCCAAGCTGTACCACTCAAGTCTTTATCTTCATAAAAACAACTTGTATAGCAATACTTAATCACAAAATGTAGACTTAAAACAAAATGGAGTTGCTCATCCTAAATTAATTTATTCATTCTCACTACATTCTATCTTCTGTCTGCTGTCTACTCCTGCAGGGTTCTAGAATGAGCTATACTTAAGATTACAATAATCACCAAAATTATCCATATAGCCACATATCCATATATCCAAATATGTGGACTCAATTCATTTTAGGATTAGAACAAAGGAGGCACACAAGCATTAATATCACATTTAGTATCAAAACATCTTTAAATAAGTTCTTGATGGACCAGTGAAGCTTCCAATTTGTCTTTTTCCAGCTCTCCCATGATTTCTCTTGGCAAGTTTTTAGTAGGTCAAGAATCCAAGCAAATATGAGAAGATATAGTGCAAGTTTGGGGGGCAGCTAGGTGGCACCGTACTGCATGGAGCGCTGGGCCTTCAGTCATAAAGACTTATTCTCTTCAATTCAAATGGGACCTCAGACATTAACTGTGTGATCCTGGACAAATCACTTAATTCTGTTTGCCTCAGTTTCCTCATATGTAAAATGAACAGGAGAAGGAAATGGCAAAGCACTTCAGTATTTTTGCCAAAAAAGCCCCATATGGGCCACAAGGACTCAGACATGACAAAACTGAAATTACTAAACAAGTGCAGGTTTCCATCTTTCTAATATTTTAAAGCTAGTACTAAGCATCATTTATAATGCCTCTTTTCCTTTGCAAAATCCTGCCTGAATATTTAATCTCCTGTTCTACTTTTTGGTAACATTTACGTAATTGTTTGTGTCTTTTTGGCAATGTCCAGTTGTATTTTAGTTAGTCAAAAAATTGTATCATCTCTGCTTCCTTTAGAGTATCTAATGCTTTTCTAAGAAAGGATGAGCACTTAGGTTTCAATGCTTTCAAGTCAAAGGTGGAATAAGTGGGAGGTTTAGTGTAACCAGAACTAGGCTATAAGGGGTTATATGTAGACTAGAGGTGCGAAGATATATACCTATATGAGCACACCATGTCAAGAAGGCTCTCAGTGTCTGTGTTCAGTTTTCTCATATACCCATTTCACCATGATCACAGTTTTTTAACATCCACCTGTTCACGAGATTGAATCTTTCATTCCATTTCACTTCATATGATTTCTATAAATAGTATGAGTTGATGTATCCAGCCTTAATCTTCACATTTGCATTAATTGTGTCCTTCTAGAACTCCATTCCCCACACTTCATTCTTTATTTACTGTCCAATTATAATTTCTTCATTTAGCTGATCATATGGCTAATCCATTAGGTACTGCCCACGAATTAGTCCTTTTCCTTCAGAAAGCCTCTGTCTTTAGTGTTAAACCTGGGCCCTTGTACTATAGATCCCAGCTTTTAAAACTATGGGTTGCAACCTCATATGGGGTCTCTTAACTGAATGTGGGGATTGCCAAATTATGATTTACTATCAGTAAACCTTTGATTTTTATACCTATTTTATATACTTGTATACTGAGTTCACATAAAAATTTCTCAAGGGAGTGGGAAAAGATCAAGAAGCCCCTGGTCTAGATAACGCTGGATATGAATTTTTACACTGTCTCTTTGCTTCTGATATCTTCTTCCTAATTTCTATTCAACAAAGACTTTTATCCCTCTCATGTACTTGGATATTACAGGGCTTTTGTCCAATAGTGATTTTGCTGCTTTGTTACCCATATCGCCCTCCCAAAACACCCTTTCCCAGTAGCAATAGTGTTTGTAGAGGAGAGAGGTGATTCTTTATCTAAGAATAGATAAAGCTGAGAAAGGTAGTGTCCTATGAGACTCTTTACCACCTTAATGGTACATAGCAAATATCATGAAGAAGCCACTGTTTTTCTCCTCTCAGTTTTCAAATTGTTTTTTCTTTCATTAGCTGGATAATAAAAAACAAAATATGCCTGAATTTATGAGGTATTACTTAAGTTATCCATTACTGTTCAATATATCATTTTCCTTTGTGCTACTGAGGCCCAGTCTATATATTTTAATAGTTTCCAGTACTTTTGTGGAGCTTCTGGTCTCTGGGACTCCCTGTTATTATCTTACTCTTCCCCTAGTCTACTCTTAAGACACACAGGGAATACTAACCAGGTTCTCATCTTACTTGGTCATTGACCTCTTCTTATTCTTTATCAGGATCCTCAAACAACTACTGCATTCAAACTCTGACCTGAATGTCTTAGAACTCTTGGCATTTCTTAAATTTAAGATTATGTTGATTTTCTATTGCTGATTTACACCCATTGACTCATTCAAACAAAGACAGATCAAAAAAGTTGGCCCAGCCCTTGGGGATTTGTAAACAGATATTAGAGGTACCAAAGCCTTAGGAAATTAAATGTCTCATTTGAAAGTTTGGAAAAGAGTATAATAAATGTTTTCTATAATTGTTGGAACCAGGCTTGCATAGCTGGAATGAAACTCATCCCACTGTGAAATTGGGGTAGTATATCATCAGATCTCCACCACCACCCACTATTACCCCCCCCAACATCAGTCTTCTCTCCTCCCCTTTTTTCATAGAATGGGGTGTCAATGACTTGGTGCTTCAGGCATAGTCTCTTCAGGATTAAGGATATTATGTTGAGTATCCTTTAGCAAAATGGGAATTCAAGGGAATAAGTAGGGATACTGTGGAGATGTTCCATTAGTTGGAAACACTCCAGCTGGAATCTCCATTTCTATCCAAATACAGGAATCTGTTGATCTAATCAAGAAGGTATAAAACAGTCAACCAATAGTAGATATATTTTAATCTCAGGCAGGGAAATTATGCAAGAGATTATTTAACTCATTACCCTCCCTCCCCTTCAAATTCTTTTTTAGGTTGGATTTCTCTTGCTATTGAGTAGTATCCCCAAAAGCACCAAACTAAGTGTTAGACAGATAACTACAATAACCCCAGAATATAAAGGCATTTGGATGCCAAACTATGAAAAGTCAATTTTAGTGGTAAGCAAAAGGGAGTCACTGAAGGGTCTTGAGTGATGGCATGACTTGTTCAGTTGTGTCTGATTCTCTATGATCTCTCAGACTACAGATGCCATCTCTGTCTCCTTTTGTATTCAATCTTGTTCAACATCAAGCTCTTGCTCATTGAGTTCCATCTTCTCATTATGTGGCCAAAGTATTTAAGCTTCAAGCTTCATTTGACCTTCCAAAGAACAGTTTAAATGACATGATTAGGCCTATAAAGGTAACCCTCCAGCAATGAATTATTTACTCATGAAAATAATTGGGGATAAGAAATTATTTTACTAATGAAACTGGAAAGTACAATCTTCTTGGCTCTGGATGATTGATACTCTTTCTCTTCATCCCCATCTGAAGGCCAGGTAAAGCTTTGGAATGAGCTGAAACTCTTCCTCAAGCTGGCTACATCAAATGCTTCATATTTTGATAATATCTTATAGGGAAATATAGAGAGATGAGACTATGTATTTCTGGAAACCTGAGTGCTGTCTTACTATTTACTATTTTAGATAAAATGCTTCTGGGATTGGAAGTTGTTATCCCTCACAGCTAGAACCAGTCTTTTGGTATCAGTAATTATCTAGACAGATAATTAGATGAAATTATAGAATTGGATTTCCACAATTGAGGATGTGCAAAAGTTACCCAAAATAGCCATGTAAGTCCATGACTAGTTTCTCACCTAATCCAATCCCCCTTCATTTTATAGGTGAGAAAAGAAATTAATAGCCCAAATTCACAGAATGTGAAAATGGTAGAGAAAAGATCAAACCCAGGTTTTTTGCTTTCATATTAGAGATGAATGCTAAATAACCATGAAAACTAGAAAAAAAATCCAAGGTTACCTGAATGGCATTAGGCAAATTATTTATTCTTCTTGGCACTTAGTTTATTCATCTATGAAATGAGGTTCTTGGACTAGATGGCTTCTGAGATCTTTCCCAGATCTAAATGTATAATCCTTTGTGGACTAGAGTTAACTAAGATGACTACAGCATGCTGGGAGTTAAAAATGTTTGTGCATCAACATGATGATACAGCTATTAAGGCAAAGAATTCTCCCTTTCTAAAAGTATGGGAAAGAGGCCCAGTAAATCAAAGATGGGGGAGTAGGGTGGAGGTTGGGAGGTGGCGGTTAAGAGCTCTCCATCCTGGGATCAGTTACAGGAAGAAAAAAAAATCTGGAAGCTTTCACATCAGGGAACAAACTGGCATTGGTTATCCTGGCTCACATCTTTTCCATGGGGACCAGAGCTTCCCAAATTCGTTGGCCTTCAGGGTAGTGTGAAACTGTTAGGTACGTGTAGAGGGAGGTTGTTTCCCTGGAATTAGCGCTGAGAAAATATTTGTCTATCTCCTCCATACAGAATGCTTCTGAGGCTCAGGTCCACATTCCACACCAAGAGTTGATGGCTTGCCACCGGGAGAGGTGTGGGGCAAGGCTGATGATACAACTGTTTATTCTTAGCTCTACATTTAACAGCTTAGTGAATTTCTCCATTGGGTGACATTGAGGGGGGAGCAGAGCCGAAAGGAGGGAGACTAATCCACTCACTTCCCTGTAATCTTTCCATGGGTACATGCATTTATGTGTGTATGTATGTGTGAAATGTAGGTGTTAATAATCATTGAAACCTATAACATTAGCCTTAAGGACAGGAGAGAGGAAGGAGAACTAGCTCTCTAAGTGGTTCTCTAAACCCCCAACAAAACAAATTTCAGGGCATTGATTCTCCCCTAAACTTTAACCCAACTCACTTGCTATCTTTGAAGGTCAATCTAGACCTGCCTGAGACCTTGTCAGGCATGAGCCCGACAGTGTATAAGATAATTTTATAGGAGTAAATAAACACCCAGTCAACCTGAAGCTCCCTGTTCTTATCAGCTGCCTGAGAAGTTTGGGCAAAGGCAGCTAACCTAACCAAGAGTAGGGAATAGTCATTTATCTGTGTTGGAAAAAAGTGACAATAATTTTTAATTAAAATTCAAATATTGCATTTATTTTTTTCCTCTGAATATTTCCCCCAATTACATTTTTCTTTTTTGTTGATATCCTTTGTTTTTATATCCTCTTTATTTCCAAGTATATTTTTCTTCCCTTCCCAATAGACTATTACTTGCAGCAAAGAATAAAGAAGCAGTTCGGTAAAACTGAGTCTATCAGAATGTACAATATTACTTAACCATAGTCCTTCACCTCTATTTAAAAAAAAAGGAAGCTAAGTGAATTTTCTCATCATTTCTGT